>CM062815.1:1048816265-1049216076 GCA_031772625.1 Pinus tabuliformis | reverse complement strand
GGTTACACTAAAAAATGTCACCTTGACTACTTACAGTTAGTATGGCTCAAATCAACAGTCATGCTACCCTCTTAGGCAAGTCTCATGCCTCTGTTATCCATCTCAAACTCAAAGAAGAGAGAAAGTCTTGTAAAAAAACTATGTTTATCTCTGGGGTCGCAGGTTCTCTTAGCCTTACCTGCGGGGACGCTGACCATGTTCACAAAATCTGCGTCCATGGACGCTCTTATGTATGTTAAGGGACAGGTGCGTCCCTCTGTAAAAGGCAAAATGCGCGAGTTTTATCTTGAAAAAGTTACTTGTGGTTACTTCTAGAACATTCTAGAGGTCGGTTTGATGAAATGGATGCGCCTCCAGTTGGTTCATGTATCTCTATTAAGGGGGAACTTATCCCATCAATAAGGGAGCTATCCCACCCAAAGAGGGGGATGATCCCATTGATAGTGGACCTGAAAACCTCTTTACAGCACTATAAATAAAGGCATTGAGCCAGAAGGAGAAGAGGTTGGAGCTATACATTTTCTTTGGGTAAATGCTGCAGGATTTAGGTCTTCCATTAGAGCCTTTGTGAGGAGAGATTGTCTTCACTTGATTCTACTTGGGAGAGGGTGAGCTTTGTCAAAGTAGAGGAAAACCCTTGATGGACCCTGGGAGGAACTTGCACAACACCAAGGCCAGGTTGTAAGAGTTTCTTTGTTTCGTTATTAATACAAACTGGTTTATTTTTCTCAATAGCTTGTGTTAATGAGTTATTTCATGTGTTCCTTGGTCTGCATGTTGAATATATGTTTTATTATATGAAATGCAAGTGCTTGGTAATTGTTTGATTGTTTGTGGTTGCAGGAATTGACTTGAAGGAGGAGCTCATCCGGATCGTCAAGAACGGACTTCAACAACAGCGTTTTGGAATAAGGTAAGCCTAAACACTTGTAGTTTTCATGTTGTAAAAGGTGTATTTAGAGAAAGATCACTCCATTTTGTCTTGTTTGTCATTAGAATGTCTTAGACTTCTAGGAAGGTCAGTCGTGTCCGCACCCTTGACAATTCCGTGTGACAAATTGGCGACTCCGCTGGGGAATCCATTAATGAGAGAGTCTTTTCCTTTATATGAACTTTGCTTTGAGAAAATCATTTTTATTTTCTGGTTTTTGACTGTGAGAATTAGTATTTGGGTGGCTTAGCTTTAGATTTAGTTAGATTTGGTTTTTCTTCATTTTTCCAGAAGGACGCACCCTCTGAGTACTGCACAGTGCGTCTTTGGACGCGCTGTTGCCGTCTGCACAGAGCGGGGCCGCACCTGTGACACGGGTTGCCTGCGTCTTCCTGTAAAACTTAAGAAAATTCCATTTTTGCTTTAAATTGCTTTTAGATTTTGTTTTTCCTTAGTGTTTTCTGCCCAGATCCTTTAGTACCCTGTCAAGAATTTTCACCTGAACTAGTTTTGTGAGCTTTGAGTGTTTTAGTGGTTTTCAACGAAGTTTAGACCTAGGGTTTGATTTTTGGAAAGGCTTTGTAGTGACTTTGATAGTAGAAAGTTGTCCAGCCTTAGATCTCTCTGGTTAGTCAACCTTCTTAGAAGTCGGGCCTGTCGTAAAGTCTCCTTTTGTGAGCAACTTGCCATTTGAGTTGTTTTGGGTCAAATTTCGATTTGCTTGTTTATAAAGTATTGATTTCCATTTTACAAAAGAACAAAAAGATTAGAGTTTTGTTTTGGCTAGTTTTTGATTCTGCAATAAGCTAGTCCTTGATTTGATTGTGATCAAGTAAAACACCTTAGAAATAATCATTGTTAGTTTTGGCCTCGTTAAGATTGCTTAGAGTAAATTTGCCTTTAGTTTGCTTATGAGTGCATTTTCATAGATTTTAAGAGTTGTTAAGATTGATTTTTGGTTATATTAGATTTTTTGCTTTATTAAAAGAAAAATACAAAAACATCTTCTTAAAAAGTCTTGTTTCAAGTAGCTTTTTGTTTTGAAAGAAGAAAAGAGTTTTTTTTGTGCATGTAAAGAGAGGTTATGTTTTTATGCTTGGAAAGAGAAAAACGAATTGTTTCTTTGATTGTCTTCAATTAAGAAGTTGCTTTTATAAAGATTGCATTCTCTCAACTTTTTAGTTAAGCAATTCATCGAAAAAGTAAAGTAGTGGATAAATCATTCTAGGTGCATTTTGTAGTGGTTTCGAGTCGAGTCAACACACCACTGGTTTCACTTCCATCACCTTTTGACTTAAGAAACAACCTTAAAAGTAACGCTTAAATTAAAATCAATCTAGTAATCTTTATTTTTCTAGGGCTCTGAAGCACCAACATAGCTTAGGCTAGGGTCTTGGAGTAGGTGAGTACTTAACTCTCCAAGACTACAAAACCAAACAGATAGTCTATCTTGAGTAGAACAAATCCAATTGTTTCAGTTACATTCTGGGAAAGCTCCTCTTAAAGGAGAAGCACGAGCTCGTGTCCGAACCAGTGAGGGGATCATTCCTCCCTCGTTGGGAACGACGCCAGGCAGTACGTATTACAAACGGTAAACCTCGGATTAACCATTGTCGAGGAGCCAGGGGTCACTTATCGGTAAACCTTGGATTGTTGTCAAGGAGCCGGTAAGGGGATTGGAGCTTGCTACTCTGCCCTTGCGTGCTGTCGGAGTTTAGACTGTTCCCCCAGGTGTAATTGTTGTGATTGGTAACCTTAGTGGCCATAATATCTAGGATTCTACCCAAGGTGACGGTGGAGGGAAGGTCCCACTGTACCTGGAGCAGACGTCGGTTATACTCACTTGGATTTTCTGGGGGGTTCGCTTCACTTCGAGACGGTTAAAGTGGAGGAACTTGGTCCAGTCTATTCATTAAGCAGGTTGCCGGGGTAACTGTTCCACCCACCATTTCTGTACTGAATCCTGCGAGGTTGGGCCTAATCACCAACTAGCGCTTTTGGTCCGGAAGACTACTGTTTGTGTGTGGTTTGACGCTCTAGATTATTTAGGCGTGTGCTTCAAATTTGTTTGGTTCTTTAGAAGACTTTAGGTGGTTTGATTTGAAATTTTTTACTTTGTTTTCGTGTGTTGTAGTTAAAATCTTTAATTGTGGCGGAATTACCGAGACAGTCCCGTAGACTTCGGGCAAGTCTCCTGAGATTGTTACCGGAATAGATTGTTAAGAAAAACTCCGTAAATCGCGGGGTGAATCTCCTGAAGACATTCCGGGTCATTTAGAAGGGTTAAAGGTCCTTGTAACTCCTCCTAGTGGCAGTAGAGTAGGATCACCTGAAGAAGGAGAATCTTCCTTGGTAGTCCATCCAGATTACCAAAGTTTAGAAACAGGTTACAATCCCGAAGCTGTTACAGTTTCCGAGCTTGCTGGTAGTTTTTCATCTGCCAGTGAAACAGGCGAAGAACCTGAAATTTCCGAACCTGTTACTCCAACTCCTAGTGTTCCTGATTCACCAAGAATAGAAAGAATTATCACCGAAAATCTTCCTGTTGGATTAATTGCTATAGAAGAACTTGTTCCAGAGGAAGAAATAGGCGTTTCTGATTCTGAAGATCTAATTACCCTTGATCTAAGGGAGCGTGAATCCATCTTTTACAGTCCTCCTAGAAGTGAATCTTGGTACCTTGCATTAACCAATTTTTTAGACAACTCAGTAGGTTTTTCTACACCTCGTACTCCGGTTCCACCTAGAGGAATTCATTCTCCTGTAAATATGTCTGGTCAGTCATCTGTGTTTTCACAAAGTCCTGAATCATTTTTACATGGCGGTCCTTCTGTTCCTACTGGGTATCAATCACTTTCTGGTACCTTTGCGGGAGCATCTCCTCAACCCATTGATCATGGGTTATTAGTTGGAAACAGTGGTAATGTACCATTGAGTATAGGTGACGTTTATATGATGTCAGGTTCAACTCCCATTAACCAACCTCAAGGTGGCCAATTACCGCCTGGGGGGCAACCTTCGTTAATGCCTGGGGGGCAACCTCAAGGTACTTCATTCGTGACTGGGGGGCAACCTCAAGGGTATCAACCCAAGGGTATCAACCCAGCCTCAATATGTACCCCAAAGTCAACCTCAGTATCAATATCAACCTCAAGGATGGCAACCTCAAGGATGGCAACCCCAAGGGTATCAACCCCAAGGGTATCAACCTCAAGGATACCAACCTCAAGGTCAAGGTCAACCCCAGTATTCGTATTTACCTCAAGGTTATCAACCTACGGGTCAATACCCTGGTCAAGGTTATCAACCACCTCAAGGGCAATCATATGGGACTGCACCTTACAGTTATCAACCCTATCCTCAATACGGCTATGGATCTCAGTATCCTCAACCTGTTACGAGTCAATACCCTGGAATGTTAACATGGGATCCGTCACAGGGTCAACAGATGTCGCAACCAAGTATACAGTCGGTACCTCAAGCAGGACAACCTGCAGTTCCTGGTCCACCCCAGCAACCGCAACCTGTCCAGTCAAGTGTTCAGACCCCTGTAACTTCTGTAGTTACTCAGCCGCCAATTGCACCTGGTACTCCACCTCACACGGCTGCAGCAACTACCGCTTCATCTACCATGCTTACTTCTGGAGTATCGGCAGCTCCGGTTTCTACTGTCCCTGTAACCACTCCTCAGACATCTGTACCGTTGTCTGGACCCACGGTTCAAACCACAGTCCAGATGCCTGCAGGCCAACCTGGTACAAGTACGGTTGTTACTACTCAACCTCAATTTGTTCAACCTCCGTACCAGGGACAGTATCAACCTGGGCAAGCTGCCCAACAACCGGTTTACCAGTATCAACCGTATCCTGGGTACACTTATCAACAACCTCAGCAACCCCAGTACGGTCCGGTTAATCCTGGTTTTCCAGGAGGATATAATATGACTCCTGTTCCTAGTTATCCTGGATATCCTCCTCCTGGGGCTGGTATTGTGACTCAGAGTTTTAGAGATCCTAACCGGCAGTTACCGTTTATTGCGACTTTAGATTTACCCGACTTGACGCGCCTAACGAACGATCCAATTCAATATCTTCAGTTCTGGCCGCCAATGCCAAATAAGTTGCCCAGCGATATACCCAAGTTCGAAGGTAAGTCTGGAGAGGATCCGTCTAATCACGTGATGACTTACCACCTCTGGTGTGCATCAAATTCCATCTCAGATGATTCCATCCGCTTACGTCTTTTCCAGCGTACACTCATTGGTCTCGCAGCCAAGTGGTACATTGAGTTACCACGGGCCTCTTTTTACAACTTTAGCCAGTTAGCTACCTCGTTCTTAACTCATTTTCAGTTACCAGTCAGATACGATAATGGTACAGAATTATTAACTTCGCTAAAACAATCGACATCCACGTACATTTCTGATCACATCCATGAGTGGAGACGTCGAAGAAGATTAGTGAAAGTTTTTATCCCGGACCAAATCTTAGCTGAATGGTTTGTCAAATCATTATTACCAAGAATTACTGAAGATGTAGCTAAGGCCGGAGTAGTTACTGAGGAGCAAGTCATTGCTCAGGCACAATACCTTGACTTAGTTTACACTCAGTCGGGTACGTTACACGAGAAAATTCCGGATCTTCCAAAGTCAAACCAAATCGCTGCTGCTCCTTCGGGATCTCATGCCGCTGATGGTATGATTGGTATCGTGACTACGAAGAGTAAGAAGAAGTCTTCCAAGGCCTCCAATACTCCAATTATCACTTTGCCTGATTCTCCGACAGGAGAGTCTTCTCCTCCTGAACTTACCGCCGACATTCACGCTGTAGAGTCATCTACGGCCAAATCAAAAAACGGTGGAAAGAAGAAAGGAAAGAAGAAGGCTAAAGCAGACAAGGCTCCAAAGGAGAAAACGGAAAAGTCGGAAACCAATGACGAAAAACGCAAACCTCGATATCCTTGTCTTATTTGTGAAGAAGATCATTTTACGAGAGACTGCCCTCATCGGGCCGAGGTAGTGAAAATAGTCAAAGGTTCTCCCACTCCTGCTGTGTTAAAAAATCCATTTCCAGAGCAGGAGAATAAGATGATAGGTTCTTCTTCGAATGCCAGTGAAGAACCCATTTTGATGATGTCTCATGTCAGGATTGCGACTCGATCGCAAGATTATGGTAGTAAGGCTCCTGTTGATGGTAAGGAAGCAGAATCTTCTCACTCTAACCCATCAACCTCAGCTCCTGGTTCCGATCCACTACAGATCGAAAAACCTAACCCAGACTTAGTGATTAAGCCGCCGCCAAGGGTGTACTTCGAAGGTCTGCTTTCAATCCACATGCGAGAGCAGCCCAGAATTACAACATTGTTGAAGACTTAGCTGTTTCACCTTCAGCAATGTCGGCACTCGAAGTGCTGCAATCATGTCCAGCGCAACGAAAATTGCTTTTGTCGGCTATTGGAGCTGTCGATGTTCAGGACCCGAACCTAATGATCTTTGATCTAGAAAGTAGTACACCGCGTCTCCCCATCAAATGGCTTTCCAAATTCCAGTGATAGTCAAAAACAGGCCTATTCATCGGACTGTGATTGATGAGGGAGCTTCTACGTGTATTATGTCGATTCAATGTTGGAGATCGCTTGGTTCTCCTTCGTTGAACCAATCCCCCACCATCCTTAAGGCCTTTGATGGCCGTGGGTTCCGTCCGTTTGGTATTCTACAAGCTATTGCTATCGAAGGTAAAACCGTTAGTCTGGATGTGGAAGTGGTTGATGCCCCTCTAGACTACAACCTTCTTTTGGGTCGAAGTTGGTCATATGCTATGACAGCGGTCGTTTCATCGGTCTTCAGAGTCATTAAGTTTCCACATAACGGTAAGATCGTGACTATTGATCAGCTGACATACTTTTCATCCGACCCAACCTCTTCAGAAACTATCCAGCATGTTGGTAAAACGACAATCCCTTATAGGGACATTGGTGTAGGTTTAGTTAAGGATTCGGTTTACTGGGAACTTTTCCTCTCCCTCCACTCAATGCAGACCCTTCGTTTGCAACAATTCATATGATCACGTCAGAAAACATTATTTATGATGATCCTTGGTATGTTCCTCTGACTCTGAGCTAGACTCACTCGGTGATGTTATGCCGTTGAGTCCGTATGAGATTGCTTATGAAGCTCTTATGTCTTTTACCGACTTTCATTCAACCGAAACCGACCAAATGAATGTGGTCAGTGAAGAGTCACTTTTCACCTCACCCTTAGAACGGATAACGTTTTCCGAAGAAGTGTCATCTGACGAACAACTTCGCGAAATCCTAAGTGTAGATGATCTACCATGGGAAGATCTCCATCACAGATCTTCGTTTTTACCTAAGGATGATGCATTTGAAAATGATTTTTCATCTATCTTTACCGCTGAATATGTCAAAGACGCTCAGGATCCAACGAAACATTCTGATTCAGAGCTGAATTTAGGGAATATTTCTCGTACTATTCCCATTGATATTTCAGTGAAGCCCGGAATCGAGGAGAACATTCATATAGGTGCCGCATGTACTGAAGAAGAAATCCAAACTTACAAGGCCCTATTCCAAGAATTCCGCGACGTGTTTGCCTGGTCTTACGAGGAAATGCCGGGAATTGATCCTGCCATTGTTGTTCATGAAATCAAAACCTACCCGGATGCTAAACCCATTCGGCAACGGTTGCGTCAGATTCACCCTCGAAAAGCGGCTGCGATTAAAGCAGAAGTCGAAAAGCTGTTGAAAGCAGGTTTCATTTATCCGATCCCGTTAACGGATTGGGTATCGAATATTGTTCCCGTCAATAAAAAACAAGGAACAATAAGAATCTGTATCGACTATAGGGATATCAATCGAGCTTGTCCAAAAGACAACTATCCTACGCCTTATATCGATCAAATTATTGATGATTGTGCCGGAAGTGAGATGTTTTCCTTCATGGATGGTTTCTCAGGCTATAATCAAATCAATATTCTACCTGCCGATCAACCAAAAACGGCATTCATTTGTCCATGGGGGACATTTGCTTATTGCAAATTACCTTTTGGACTTAAGAATGCCGGGGCCACTTTTCAACGGGCAATGTCTTATGCATTTCATGACATCAAGCACATTGTGCAACCCTATCTCGATGATTTGCCTGCTCATTCTTTACAACGAGCTGATCACCTTGTCCACCTACGAGCAATCTTTATGAGGTGTAGGCATTATCGAATTCGGTTGAATCCCCACAAGTGTGTTTTCTGTATAGAAACAGGTCGATTGCTGGGATTTGTTGTTTCAAAAGCCGGCATTCGCGTCGATCCCTCGAAAGTCGAGGCTATCATCAAATTGCCTCCTCCTTCGAGTTTGCGCCAACTCCAAAGTTTGCAAGGGAAAGCGAACTTTTTACGCCGATTCATCCCAAACTACGCCGAGGTCACTAAAGGTTTTACACGGTTGTTGAAACAGAACGCACAATTCTTTTGGGACGAGATTGCCCAACAATCTTTTGATGCACTGAAACACGCGTTGACCCATGCACCGTTATTGCATCCTCCCAACTACAACCAGGACTACTTCTTATACCTCGCAGCTTCGCATTCCACCATTGGAATGGTGTTAGTTCAAGAAGATGAATTCAAAATGGAGCATGTGATATATTATCTTAGTAGAACCTTAAATCCCACTGAGTTAAAATATTCGCATGTGGAGAAATTGGCCCTGGCAGCCGTTCAAGCTGTCCAGCGTTTTCGTCACTACATTCTTCTCCGCAAAGACTACAGTTATTTCGGATTGCAACCCTATGATTTATATTTTGACAAAACAACTGCTAGGGGGCAAGTACTCTAAATGGATTGTTATCCTGCAAGAGTTCGACTTGGAGTTCGAGAAGTCCAAGTCTAAGAAATCTTTAGTTTTTGCGGAATTGATGTGTGATTTCCCGAGTGCTGACACAGAGACTGTGGCAGAGGAGTCCATTGCGGACGAATCTTTGTTTCTTATTAGCACTTTAGATCCGTGGTATGGGGATATAATCATCTATCTCCAAACCCAAACCTTTCGGCCTGAAGCTTCCAAGGAAGACCGTCGAAAAATTCGGTTTCGATCCCAGCAATACAGAATTATTGGAGATACACTTTATCGCCGGGGGGCAGACTTAGTTTTTCGACGTTGTTTAACTCACGAAGAGGCTGAGAGAGTTTTGAATGATTGTCACTCTGGAGCATGTGGCGGTCATATGTCTGGGTATGCCACAGCTCAGAAGGTGTTGCGCGCTGGCTATTTCTGGCCGTCTATGTTTAAAGATTGTATCCTTGCTGTCAGAACATGCCACAACTGTCAAGTGTTTGATCGAAAGATGCGCGCTCCACCTGCTCCTCTCCACCCTATAATTGCCGCTGGTCCATTCGCCAAATGGGGCATTGACTTTATTACTTGTAACCCTCACTCGGCCGGGGGGCATGCGTATATCATCCTCGCGGTTGATTATTTTACAAAATGGGCCGAGGCGATGCCTACATTCGACGCAAGCGGCAAGACAGCTGCAGTTTTCGTATTCAATCATATCATAACTAGGTTTGGTGTCCCACAAGCAATCATTACTGACCATGGGAGCCATTTTCGAAACGTCATGATGACTGAGCTTACAAGCCAGCTTGGTTTGCGCCACGATAGCTCTACTCCTTATTATCCGCAAGCCAACGGTTTGGTTGAGTCAATCAACAAAGTTCTAGTCATCATGATTCGACGGATCATTGGTATCCATCGAACGAATTGGCATAACATGTTATTTTCGGCGCTATGGGCATATCGAACTTCAGTGAAAAATTCAACAGGTTTCACCCCTTTCCAGCTAGTTTATGGCTTAGAAGCTGTGTTACCTATTGAATGCGAAATCCCATCACTTCAAATGGCTGTCGAATTACTTCCAGCTACTTCCGAAGAGGAGAAACGGTTATTATACTTGGCTAAATTAGATGAGACTCGACGTGACGCTACTTTAGCTATCGAGACTCACGCGAAACGAATGAAAGCTCAGTACGATAAAAATGTAACCCCTCGAAGTTTTTCGGAAGGAGACCTAGTACTATTATATGATCAAGCTAACGATAAGCTAGGTGCCGGAAAATTCGTTCCCATGTGGCATGGGCCCTACATTGTAAAGCGAAAGCTAGCAAAAGGGGCTTATGAGTTAGTTGATTTTGATGGGGACTCTTTGGGTAAACCCAGAAATGGACTTTACCTAAAGAGGTATTATGCTTAAAATGATGGGTATGGAGAAATTTTTAGATAGGTTAGATTTCTTTCTAGCTAGCAAGTGTGTTAGTTTAGTCAGTGTGCTTAGCTTAGCGAGTGTGGTTTTTCGTCATTATTCTGGCTTATCTTGGTTTTACTCTTGATATTGTAGATGTCGACGCCTCTCCAAACATACATTGGATTTGCTGATGGTGCTTGTCGTAATACACGGAATATCTCTTCCGCAGCTTGGGTTATCTATTCGCCCTCTGACGAGTTAGTTTCTATGCATGGGGTAAGCCTCGGTCAAACAACGAATAACATTGCAGAATACAGTGCAGTGGTTGAATTATTATCCGAATCTATTTCATTTGGAATTCGACGTTTGATAGTGAGGTTAGATTCTGAACTTGTTGTATTACAGCTTAATAGAGTTTATGCCATTAGAAATCCTGTGTTATTAAGGTTGTTTTTGAGAGTGCGTCTCTTGGAACGTGAATTTGATTACATTGAATATCAACATATTCCAAGGTCTTTGAATACATTAGCAGATGCAATTGCTTCTCGAATGTTGGACAGACATTTACGATAATCATGCAAGTAAATTTAAAAACATTTCATCATATGTTAAACAAGATAAGCCGGTAATAGTGATATATATAGATAGAAGTGTGTCAAAAAAATATATACATCGTCTTCGATCATAGGTTTAAAACACCTTATGATCGGCAAAATGATAGTACAAAAAGTCAAAAATGTCACATGTGACTACAAAAGTGACTAGTCAATCACTGGTGGTGCTCTCTGTACGACACCACTGCGCGGGCTACCTTACGCAAAAATCTCCTAAACGGTCCAGGGACCGCGACTACGAAGCGCTGAAGCCTGATAGGAATGTCGTCCATAGTAGTCTCAGGTATATCTGCCGTGAGACGCTCTAGATCATGCTCCAACTCAGCTAGTACTTCTGCTGTCCATCCTGTGGGGCCGGTGGGTACCGTGCAGCTGGATGTAGTCTATCATAAGGCCGGAGGTTGGCTGGACGCTGTGGACCAACATCTGCATTTTGAAAGATTTACTATTAGTTTTGAGACGATATATATAAAAAATACAAAAAAATACATAACTAGAAAACTTGTGAAAATAAAAAGTACCTCTGTCGTCCCATTGTTCTCCCTGTGGAAGAACCATGTCCGGATCACCTCTGAAATCCATTCCGGCATACGGAAAGTCCTGTATCACAAAAAGCTGGCCCTCTAACCAGTCAAAATAACTATCTGAGAATCGAACTACTGTCGCGCCCTCGTCAGGATGCCGGGCCATCACCGCAACCATCGTATCAGCTTTGGCTGCCGAGGACCCAAGATATCAACAGTGAGTTGCTGAGGGATCAGCATTGGAATTCTCTCCAAGGCAAAGCTCACGACTATAGGCCCATATCCAAAAGTCTTTAGTCGTCCGTTCTTTGCCTTGGTCAGTTGGCTCTTCATATGAGCCGACACAGCTTCACACCAGTTGAAAATGGTGCCTTGGTAACAGTCAATTGCCATCCGCATTTGGGATCCGGAAGCAATGTGTAAAGCGGGCCGCGCCGCAAATTCTGGTAACCGTGAACGCTATGACTTTGAGTTCCGGTAGAGTGATGTGTTTTATCTCTATGCCTTTTGAATGGTGAGCCCCACGTGTGCACCAATCCTCGCGGAGACTATCAAGGGATTGGCCACCGGCCTAGTCCCCGCAAGACTGAGTTGCTCACCTCTGTTTGGCAAGCCAGTGAGAAAGTATACATCCGAGGGCTCTATCTCGAGCTGGTGCCCTCCTATGTAAAAGCATTGTTCTTGTACGTTCCATCGCTCAACCAGCCATTCCAAGAATCTTACCTGGCCCCTCATGCCCGGTATGGTCCAATATTTGTATAATCCGCATGCTCTTAGGGCATCCAGGGAAGGTTGATGATTTATTGCAGCTTCATCTTCCTCTACATGCTCTCTTTCTCTCCAGTCTAACATGATTAATGCCCTGCATATCAAAAAGCAATTAGAAATTGATTTGGGAATTTTTGGTGGTTTTTTGAGAGAGTTGGGGTTTTGAAATGCGCGTTTCTCGGAGGACGCACCCGGCTTTGTAGCACAGGGCGCCCGGACGCAGCTGGCCTGAAGGCGGGCTGCGTCTTCCGACCGTTTTTCCCGTATGAGAAAAAGTCGGGGGACGCAGGTCACCCGAAGGGCACCTGCGTCCGCCGAGAGGCGCATTCCAAAACCAAAACCCCCCAAAAAATGAAACTAAGACCTAAAAATTAATTCTAAACGGATAGAAATGCAGAGTAGGATGTGTAAAATACCTGGATGAGACGGCGTTCGATTCCGACGGTCAGATTTTCCGCAGCAACCACGGGAAGTTTCTTGTCAAAAGCTCCTTTTTCAACCTCAACAGTGAAACGGTAAAAATGACATGGTAAAAGGTCTTTTTATAGGTTTTTTGGATGAATTAGTTCATTTTTTACCATGAAAAGATGTTTTTGAATGTATTTTTGCCTATTTTAAACAGGTATGAGTAATGTGTTGCTTTTGTGCAGGACAAAGGGATTTCGAGGGAAATTGTAATTTTTCACAAACAAAAATATCAGAGTCATCTTTTAAGCCCTTTTCTGACTCCTAAAACATGAAAAGATCGCCGAGTGTTTCTTTTTCACTCGTTAAAACGGAATTAAAAGACGGTCCCCTTTTAGCTCTTTTCTGACCGCAAAATCAGGAAAAGATTGCCGGGTTTTTGTCGTTTCGAACTCGATAAGGAAATAAAACGACGTGTCCTTGATCGCTTTTTACTTTTCAGGTTAACGACACTATTATGAAAGTACTCCTTGGTCGCAAGATCAAGCGGTTCCCCCAGGTATTATTTTATACTTTTTCGGGCTTGAGGGACACAAATATACGAAAAAGTTCAACGTGGAGTCTCCTTTAGTTTTTTCAGACTCTCTAAAATTGAAAAACGCCGAGTTTCTCCTATACTGGGCTCGTTAAACTTTTACAGTAGAGGACCTGTTCAATTACAAACAGGAACGAACCACTCCTTCCTAGGGTTCGAATTTAAACTAGGTTGGACTCGTCCGAAGGATGAGCTTATAATCAAGCATATGTTATCCTCCTCAAGCTTGTTAAAAATAAAGAGGTACTTGCCAGAAATGGTGGGGGAAAAAGAGAGAAGAATGAACCTGTTTGTCACCTTTTGTCTCAGAAGAAACTTTATTACCCTCTTGAACACGACACTTTTCATTCACCTGGGTTGGGAAATCTTTTACCTCACAGTTGACCAAATCACTTTGAAAGTCTTTAACCGGGTTCGGGGATTAACTTTGAGTTATTCGTCACCAAGCCATCTGTTGTGTCGTTATGTGTTCAAGAGGTCTGCAAGCAAAACTTTCATCTGCAAAATACTTGTCATCCATTTGACCATCCCTGAGTCAGTCCTTACAGCAACATTTCTTCAACTTGAACAATGATTTCGTGTTGCGGGCTTGCCTGCAACGGGTCGCTTTCTATCGACATCGACACATTATCTAGAAAGATGACTTAGGAATCGACAGTACCTTGAAGTCTGCATGCATCAATGGCAGGTTTCTCGCCTTTGACGTCAGTTTACATCATTGACTTTCGATCAAAGATTCCGTGAAGTGTTCGACATAAACATCTATTCACATTTCACGGGTTGTGCTTGGTACTTTGAGAACCATTGACATTACTGGTGGTCTCTCTCACGCTTGTTAACAGTTTACATCATTGACTGGTAATCAAGTGGTTTCTATCATGTTCGACATCGAATCATTTAATCACATGGCTAGAATCGTACCAATTCGGAAGTAGAAGTGAAGACCCTGGATCTAGTTTCTACCATCCAGGCTGCGAGGAGTTTTGTATTCATTATCTATGTAGACTAATCATAAACAGATGGCTGCGTCCATACTGTGTCTACAAAAGTCTATAAAATGATGTACTGCAAGATCATTCCTGTATCAGAATAGTTAGTCCATTAGTTAAAGTTTTGAATCTGAGTATGGGAATGCCTACCTCAGTGATGATATAATCTTATCCATGTATTTTGTGTTGAAAATTGCAGGTTCCAACCAGGCCATCCACAAGACAATCCTTGAAATGATAAAGCGCTTCACCCTTCCTAGAATTACAAAACCCTATTCTATTCCAGGCTTCGCACTTTAGGGGGCAATCTGTTACACTAAAAAATGTCACCTTGACTACTTACAGTTAGTATGGCTCAAATCAACAGTCATGCTACCCTCTTAGGCAAGTCTCATGCCTCTGTTATCCATCTCAAACTCAAAGAAGAGAGAAAGTCTTGTAAAAACTATGTTTATCTCTGGGGTCGCAGGTTCTCTCTAGCCTTACCTGCGGGGACGCTGACCATGTTCACAAAATCTGCGTCCATGGACGCTCTGTATGTTAAGGGACAGGTGCGTCCCTCTGTAAAAGGCAAAATGCGCGAGTTTTATCTTGAAAAAGTTACTTGTGGTTACTTCTAGAACATTCTAGAGGTCGGTTTGATGAAATGGATGCGCCTCCAGTTGGTTCATGTATCTCTATTAAGGGGGATGATCCCATTGATAGTGGACCTGAATAACCTCTTTACAGCACTATAAATAAAGGCATTGAGCCAGAAGGAGAAGAGGTTGGAGCTATACATTTTCTTTGGGTAAATGCTGCAGGATTTAGGTCTTCCATTAGAGCCTTTGTGAGGAGAGATTGTCTTCACTTGATTCTACTTGGGAGAGGGTGAGCTTTGTCAAAGTAGAGGAAAACCCTTGATGGACCCTGGGAGGAACTTGCACAACACCAAGGCCAGGTTGTAAGAGTTTCTTTGTTTCGTTATTAATACAAACTGGTTTATTTTTCTCAATAGCTTGTGTTAATGAGTTATTTCATGTGTTCCTTGGTCTGCATGTTGAATATATGTTTTATTATATGAAATGCAAGTGCTTGGTAATTGTTTGATTGTTTGTGGTTGCAGGAATTGACTTGAAGGAGGAGCTCATCCGGATCGTCAAGAACGGACTTCAACAACAGCGTTTTGGAATAAGGTAAGCCTAAACACTTGTAGTTTTCATGTTGTAAAAGGTGTATTTAGAGAAAGATCACTCCATTTTGTCTTGTTTGTCATTAGAATGTCTTAGACTTCTAGGAAGGTCAGTCGTGTCCGCACCCTTGACAAATTCCGTGTGACAAATTGGCGACTCCGCTGGGGAATCCATTAATGAGAGAGTCTTTTCCTTTATATGAACTTTGCTTTGAGAAAATCATTTTTATTTTCTGGTTTTTGACTGTGAGAATTAGTATTTGGGTGGCTTAGCTTTAGATTTAGTTAGATTTGGTTTTTCTTCATTTTTCAGAAGGACGCACCCTCTGAGTACTGCACAGTGCGTCTTTGGACGCGCTGTTGCCGTCTGCACAGAGCGGGGCCGCACCTGTGACAACGGGTTGCCTGCGTCTTCCTGTAAAACTTAAGAAAATTCCATTTTTGCTTTAAATTGCTTTTAGATTTTGTTTTTCCTTAGTGTTTTCTGCCCAGATCCTTTAGTACCCTGTCAAGAATTTTCACCTGAACTAGTTTTGTGAGCTTTGAGTGTTTTAGTGGTTTTCAACGAAGTTTAGACCTAGGGTTTGATTTTTGGAAAGGCTTTGTAGTGACTTTGATAGTAGAAAGTTGTCCAGCCTTAGATCTCTCTGGTTAGTCAACCTTCTTAGAAGTCGGGCCTGTCGTAAAGTCTCCTTTTGTGAGCAACTTGCCATTTGAGTTGTTTTGGGTCAAATTTCGAATTGCTTGTTTATAAAGTATTGATTTCCATTTTACAAAAAGAACAAAAAGATTAGAGTTTTGTTTTGGCTAGTTTTTGGTTCTGCAATAAGCTAGTCCTTGATTTGATTGTGATCAAGTAAAACACCTTAGAAATAATCATTGTTAGTTTTGGCCTCGTTAAGATTGCTTAGAGTAAATTTGCCTTTAGTTTGCTTATGAGTGCATTTTCATAGATTTTAAGAGTTGTTAAGATTGATTTTTGGTTATATTAGATTTATTTGCTTTATTAAAAGAAAAATACAAAAACATCTTCTTTAAAAAGTCTTGTTTCAAGTAGCTTTTTGTTTTTGAAAGAAGAAAAGAGTTTTTTTCGTGCATGTAAAGAGAGGTTATGTTTTTATGCTTGGAAAAGAAAAACGAATTGTTTCTTTGATTGTCTTCAATTAAGAAGTTGCTTTTATAAAGATTGCATTCTCTCAACTTTTTAGTTAAGCAATTCATCGAAAAAGTAAAGTAGTGGATAAATCATTCTAGGTGCATTTTGTAGTGGTTTCGAGTCGAGTCAACACACCACTGGTTTCACTTCCATCACCTTTTGACTTAAGAAACAACCTTAAAAGTAACGCTTAAATTAAAATCAATCTAGTAATCTTTATTTTTCTAGGGCTCTGAAGCACCAACATAGCTTAGGCTAGGGTCTTGGAGTAGGTGAGTACTTAACTCTCCAAGACTACAAAACCAAACAGATAGTCTATCTTGAGTAGAACAAATCCAATTGTTTCAGTTACATTCTGGGAAAGCTCCTCTTAAAGGAGAAGCACGAGCTCGTGTCCGAACCAGTGAGGGGATCATTCCTCCCTCGTTGGGAACGACGCCAGGCAGTACGTATTACAAACGGTAAACCTCGGATTAACCATTGTCGAGGAGCCAGGGGTCACTTATCGGTAAACCTTGGATTGTTGTCAAGGAGCCGGTAAGGGGATTGGAGCTTGCTACTCTGCCCTTGCGTGCTGTCGGAGTTTAGACTGTTCCCCCAGGTGTAATTGTTGTGATTGGTAACCTTAGTGGCCATAATATCTAGGATTCTACCCAAGGTGACGGTGGAGGGAAGGTCCCACTGTACCTGGAGCAGACGTCGGTTATACTCACTTGGATTTTCTGGGGGGTTCGCTTCACTTCGAGACGGTTAAAGTGGAGGAACTTGGTCCAGTCTATTCATTAAGCAGGTTGCCGGGGTAACTGTTCCACCCACCATTTCTGTACTGAATCCTGCGAGGTTGGGCCTAATCACCAACTAGCGCTTTTGGTCCGGAAGACTACTGTTTGTGTGTGGTTTGACGCTCTAGATTATTTAGGCGTGTGCTTCAAATTTGTTTGGTTCTTTAGAAGACTTTAGGTGGTTTGATTTGAAATTTTTTACTTTGTTTTCGTGTGTTGTAGTTAAAATCTTTAATTGTGGCGGAATTACCGAGACAGTCCCGTAGACTTCGGGCAAGTCTCCTGAGATTGTTACCGGAATAGATTTGTTAAGAAAACTCCGTAAATCGCGGGGTGAATCTCCTGAAGACATTCCGGGTCATTTAGAAGGGTTAAAGGTCCTTGTAACTCCTCCTAGTGGCAGTAGAGTAGGATCACCTGAAGAAGGAGAATCTTCCTTGGTAGTCCATCCAGATTACCAAAGTTTAGAAACAGGTTACAATCCCGAAGCTGTTACAGTTTCCGAGCTTGCTGGTAGTTTTTCATCTGCCAGTGAAACAGGCGAAGAACCTGAAATTTCCGAACCTGTTACTCCAACTCCTAGTGTTCCTGATTCACCAAGAATAGAAAGAATTATCACCGAAAATCTTCCTGTTGGATTAATTGCTATAGAAGAACTTGTTCCAGAGGAAGAAATAGGCGTTTCTGATTCTGAAGATCTAATTACCCTTGATCTAAGGGAGCGTGAATCCATCTTTTACAGTCCTCCTAGAAGTGAATCTTGGTACCTTGCATTAACCAATTTTTTAGACAACTCAGTAGGTTTTTCTACACCTCGTACTCCGGTTCCACCTAGAGGAATTCATTCTCCTGTAAATATGTCTGGTCAGTCATCTGTGTTTTCACAAAGTCCTGAATCATTTTTACATGGCGGTCCTTCTGTTCCTACTGGGTATCAATCACTTTCTGGTACCTTTGCGGGAGCATCTCCTCAACCATTGATCATGGGTTATTAGTTGGAAACAGTGGTAATGTACCATTGAGTATAGGTGAAGTTTATATGATGTCAGGTTCAACTCCCATTAACCAACCTCAAGGTGGCCAATTACCGCCTGGGGGGCAACCTTCGTTAATGCCTGGGGGGCAACCTCAAGGTACTTCATTCGTGACTGGGGGGCAACCTCAAGGGTATCAACCCCAAGGGTATCAACCCCAGCCTCAATATGTACCCCAAAGTCAACCTCAGTATCAATATCAACCTCAAGGATGGCAACCTCAAGGATGGCAACCCCAAGGGTATCAACCCCAAGGGTATCAACCTCAAGGATACCAACCTCAAGGTCAAGGTCAACCCCAGTATTCGTATTTACCTCAAGGTTATCAACCTACGGGTCAATACCCTGGTCAAGGTTATCAACCACCTCAAGGGCAATCATATGGGACTGCACCTTACAGTTATCAACCCTATCCTCAATACGGCTATGGATCTCAGTATCCTCAACCTGTTACGAGTCAATACCCTGGAATGTTAACATGGGATCCGTCACAGGGTCAACAGATGTCGCAACCAAGTATACAGTCGGTACCTCAAGCAGGACAACCTGCAGTTCCTGGTCCACCCCAGCAACCGCAACCTGTCCAGTCAAGTGTTCAGACCCCTGTAACTTCTGTAGTTACTCAGCCGCCAATTGCACCTGGTACTCCACCTCACACGGCTGCAGCAACTACCGCTTCATCTACCATGCTTACTTCTGGAGTATCGGCAGCTCCGGTTTCTACTGTCCCTGTAACCACTCCTCAGACATCTGTACCGTTGTCTGGACCCACGGTTCAAACCACAGTCCAGATGCCTGCAGGCCAACCTGGTACAAGTACGGTTGTTACTACTCAACCTCAATTTGTTCAACCTCCGTACCAGGGACAGTATCAACCTGGGCAAGCTGCCCAACAACCGGTTTACCAGTATCAACCGTATCCTGGGTACACTTATCAACAACCTCAGCAACCCCAGTACGGTCCGGTTAATCCTGGTTTTCCAGGAGGATATAATATCCCAAATGCGACTCCTGTTCCTAGTTATCCTGGATATCCTCCTCCTGGGGCTGGTATTGTGACTCAGAGTTTTAGAGATCCTAACCGGCAGTTACCGTTTATTGCGACTTTAGATTTACCCGACTTGACGCGCCTAACGAACGATCCAATTCAATATCTTCAGTTCTGGCCGCCAATGCCAAATAAGTTGCCCAGCGATATACCCAAGTTCGAAGGTAAGTCTGGAGAGGATCCGTCTAATCACGTGATGACTTACCACCTCTGGTGTGCATCAAATTCCATCTCAGATGATTCCATCCGCTTACGTCTTTTCCAGCGTACACTCATTGGTCTCGCAGCCAAGTGGTACATTGAGTTACCACGGGCCTCTTTTTACAACTTTAGCCAGTTAGCTACCTCGTTCTTAACTCATTTTCAGTTACCAGTCAGATACGATAATGGTACAGAATTATTAACTTCGCTAAAACAATCGACATCCACGTACATTTCTGATCACATCCATGAGTGGAGACGTCGAAGAAGATTAGTGAAAGTTTTTATCCCGGACCAAATCTTAGCTGAATGGTTTGTCAAATCATTATTACCAAGAATTACTGAAGATGTAGCTAAGGCCGGAGTAGTTACTGAGGAGCAAGTCATTGCTCAGGCACAATACCTTGACTTAGTTTACACTCAGTCGGGTACGTTACACGAGAAAATTCCGGATCTTCCAAAGTCAAACCAAATCGCTGCTGCTCCTTCGGGATCTCATGCCGCTGATGGTATGATTGGTATCGTGACTACGAAGAGTAAGAAGAAGTCTTCCAAGGCCTCCAATACTCCAATTATCACTTTGCCTGATTCTCCGACAGGAGAGTCTTCTCCTCCTGAACTTACCGCCGACATTCACGCTGTAGAGTCATCTACGGCCAAATCAAAAAACGGTGGAAAGAAGAAAGGAAAGAAGAAGGCTAAAGCAGACAAGGCTCCAAAGGAGAAAACGGAAAAGTCGGAAACCAATGACGAAAAACGCAAACCTCGATATCCTTGTCTTATTTGTGAAGAAGATCATTTTACGAGAGACTGCCCTCATCGGGCCGAGGTAGTGAAAATAGTCAAAGGTTCTCCCACTCCTGCTGTGTTAAAAAATCCATTTCCAGAGCAGGAGAATAAGATGATAGGTTCTTCTTCGAATGCCAGTGAAGAACCCATTTTGATGATGTCTCATGTCAGGATTGCGACTCGATCGCAAGATTATGGTAGTAAGGCTCCTGTTGATGGTAAGGAAGCAGAATCTTCTCACTCTAACCCATCAACCTCAGCTCCTGGTTCCGATCCACTACAGATCGAAAAACCTAACCCAGACTTAGTGATTAAGCCGCCCGCCAAGGGTGTACTTCGAAGGTCTGCTTTCAATCCACATGCGAGAGCAGCCCAGAATTACAACATTGTTGAAGACTTAGCTGTTTCACCTTCAGCAATGTCGGCACTCGAAGTGCTGCAATCATGTCCAGCGCAACGAAAATTGCTTTTGTCGGCTATTGGAGCTGTCGATGTTCAGGACCCGAACCTAATGATCTTTGATCTAGAAAGTAGTACACCGCGTCTCCCCCATCAAATGGCTTTCCAAATTCCAGTGATAGTCAAAAACAGGCCTATTCATCGGACTGTGATTGATGAGGGAGCTTCTACGTGTATTATGTCGATTCAATGTTGGAGATCGCTTGGTTCTCCTTCGTTGAACCAATCCCCCACCATCCTTAAGGCCTTTGATGGCCGTGGGTTCCGTCCGTTTGGTATTCTACAAGAATTGCCTATAGGGGTCGAAGGTAAAACCGTTAGTCTGGATGTGGAAGTGGTTGATGCCCCTCTAGACTACAACCTTCTTTTGGGTCGAAGTTGGTCATATGCTATGACAGCGGTCGTTTCATCGGTCTTCAGAGTCATTAAGTTTCCACATAACGGTAAGATCGTGACTATTGATCAGCTGACATACTTTTCATCCGACCCAACCTCTTCAGAAACTATCCAGCATGTTGGTAAAACGACAATCCCTTATAGGGACATTGGTGTAGGTTTAGTTAAGGATTCCGGTTTACTGGGAACTTTTCCTCTCCCTCCACTCAATGCAGACCCTTCGTTTGCAACAATTCATATGATCACGTCAGAAAACATTATTTATGATGATCCTTGGTATGTTCCCTCTGACTCTGAGCTAGACTCACTCGGTGATGTTATGCCGTTGAGTCCGTATGAGATTGCTTATGAAGCTCTTATGTCTTTTACCGACTTTCATTCAACCGAAACCGACCAAATGAATGTGGTCAGTGAAGAGTCACTTTTCACCTCACCCTTAGAACGGATAACGTTTCCCGAAGAAGTGTCATCTGACGAACAACTTCGCGAAATCCTAAGTGTAGATGATCTACCATGGGAAGATCTCCATCACAGATCTTCGTTTTTACCTAAGGATGATGCATTTGAAAATGATTTTTCATCTATCTTTACCGCTGAATATGTCAAAGACGCTCAGGATCCAACGAAACATTCTGATTCAGAGCTGAATTTAGGGAATATTTCTCGTACTATTCCCATTGATATTTCAGTGAAGCCCGGAATCGAGGAGAACATTCATATAGGTGCCGCATGTACTGAAGAAGAAATCCAAACTTACAAGGCCCTATTCCAAGAATTCCGCGACGTGTTTGCCTGGTCTTACGAGGAAATGCCGGGAATTGATCCTGCCATTGTTGTTCATGAAATCAAAACCTACCCGGATGCTAAACCCATTCGGCAACGGTTGCGTCAGATTCACCCTCGAAAAGCGGCTGCGATTAAAGCAGAAGTCGAAAAGCTGTTGAAAGCAGGTTTCATTTATCCGATCCCGTTAACGGATTGGGTATCGAATATTGTTCCCGTCAATAAAAAACAAGGAACAATAAGAATCTGTATCGACTATAGGGATATCAATCGAGCTTGTCCAAAAGACAACTATCCTACGCCTTATATCGATCAAATTATTGATGATTGTGCCGGAAGTGAGATGTTTTCCTTCATGGATGGTTTCTCAGGCTATAATCAAATCAATATTCTACCTGCCGATCAACCAAAAACGGCATTCATTTGTCCATGGGGGACATTTGCTTATTGCAAATTACCTTATGCCGGGGCCACTTTTCAACGGGCGATGTCTTATGCATTTCATGACATCAAGCACATTGTGCAACCCTATCTCGATGATTTGCCTGCTCATTCTTTACAACGAGCTGATCACCTTGTCCACCTACGAGCAATCTTTATGAGGTGTAGGCATTATCGAATTCGGTTGAATCCCCACAAGTGTGTTTTCTGTATAGAAACAGGTCGATTGCTGGGATTTGTTGTTTCAAAAGCCGGCATTCGCGTCGATCCCTCGAAAGTCGAGGCTATCATCAAATTGCCTCCTCCTTCGAGTTTGCGCCAACTCCAAAGTTTGCAAGGGAAAGCGAACTTTTTACGCCGATTCATCCCAAACTACGCCGAGGTCACTAAAGGTTTTACACGGTTGTTGAAACAGAACGCACAATTCTTTTGGGACGAGATTGCCCAACAATCTTTTGATGCACTGAAACACGCGTTGACCCATGCACCGTTATTGCATCCTCCCAACTACAACCAGGACTACTTCTTATACCTCGCAGCTTCGCATTCCACCATTGGAATGGTGTTAGTTCAAGAAGATGAATTCAAAGCAGAGCATGTGATATATTATCTTAGTAGAACCTTAAATCCCACTGAGTTAAAATATTCGCATGTGGAGAAATTGGCCCTGGCAGCCGTTCAAGCTGTCCAGCGTTTTCGTCACTACATTCTTCTCCGCAAAACTACAGTTATTTCGGATTGCAACCCTATGATTTATATTTTGACAAAACAACTGCTAGGGGGCAAGTACTCTAAATGGATTGTTATCCTGCAAGAGTTCGACTTGGAGTTCGAGAAGTCCAAGTCTAAGAAATCTTTAGTTTTTGCGGAATTGATGTGTGATTTCCCGAGTGCTGACACAGAGACTGTGGCAGAGGAGTCCATTGCGGACGAATCTTTGTTTCTTATTAGCACTTTAGATCCGTGGTATGGGGATATAATCATCTATCTCCAAACCCAAACCTTTCGGCCTGAAGCTTCCAAGGAAGACCGTCGAAAAATTCGGTTTCGATCCCAGCAATACAGAATTATTGGAGATACACTTTATCGCCGGGGGCAGACTTAGTTTTTCGACGTTGTTTAACTCACGAAGAGGCTGAGAGAGTTTTGAATGATTGTCACTCTGGAGCATGTGGCGGTCATATGTCTGGGTATGCCACAGCTCAGAAGGTGTTGCGCGCTGGCTATTTCTGGCCGTCTATGTTTAAAGATTGTATCCTTGCTGTCAGAACATGCCACAACTGTCAAGTGTTTGATCGAAAGATGCGCGCTCCACCTGCTCCTCTCCACCCTATAATTGCCGCTGGTCCATTCGCCAAATGGGGCATTGACTTTATTACTTGTAACCCTCACTCGGCCGGGGGGCATGCGTATATCATCCTCGCGGTTGATTATTTTACAAAATGGGCCGAGGCGATGCCTACATTCGACGCAAGCGGCAAGACAGCTGCAGTTTTCGTATTCAATCATATCATAACTAGGTTTGGTGTCCCACAAGCAATCATTACTGACCATGGGAGCCATTTTCGAAACGTCATGATGACTGAGCTTACAAGCCAGCTTGGTTTGCGCCACGATAGCTCTACTCCTTATTATCCGCAAGCCAACGGTTTGGTTGAGTCAATCAACAAAGTTCTAGTCATCATGATTCGACGGATCATTGGTATCCATCGAACGAATTGGCATAACATGTTATTTTCGGCGCTATGGGCATATCGAACTTCAGTGAAAAATTCAACAGGTTTCACCCCTTTCCAGCTAGTTTATGGCTTAGAAGCTGTGTTACCTATTGAATGCGAAATCCCATCACTTCAAATGGCTGTCGAATTACTTCCAGCTACTTCCGAAGAGGAGAAACGGTTATTATACTTGGCTAAATTAGATGAGACTCGACGTGACGCTACTTTAGCTATCGAGACTCACGCGAAACGAATGAAAGCTCAGTACGATAAAAATGTAACCCCTCGAAGTTTTTCGGAAGGAGACCTAGTACTATTATATGATCAAGCTAACGATAAGCTAGGTGCCGGAAAATTCGTTCCCATGTGGCATGGGCCCTACATTGTAAAGCGAAAGCTAGCAAAAGGGGCTTATGAGTTAGTTGATTTTGATGGGGACTCTTTGGGTAAACCCAGAAATGGACTTTACCTAAAGAGGTATTATGCTTAAAATGATGGGTATGGAGAAATTTTTAGATAGGTTAGATTTCCTTTCTAGCTAGCAAGTGTGTTAGTTTAGTCAGTGTGCTTAGCTTAGCGAGTGTGGTTTTTCGTCATTATTCTGGCTTATCTTGGTTTTACTCTTGATATTGTAGATGTCGACGCCTCTCCAAACATACATTGGATTTGCTGATGGTGCTTGTCGTAATACACGGAATATCTCTTCCGCAGCTTGGGTTATCTATTCGCCCTCTGACGAGTTAGTTTCTATGCATGGGGTAAGCCTCGGTCAAACAACGAATAACATTGCAGAATACAGTGCAGTGGTTGAATTATTATCCGAATCTATTTCATTTGGAATTCGACGTTTGATAGTGAGGTTAGATTCTGAACTTGTTGTATTACAGCTTAATAGAGTTTATGCCATTAGAAATCCTGTGTTATTAAGGTTGTTTTTGAGAGTGCGTCTCTTGGAACGTGAATTTGATTACATTGAATATCAACATATTCCAAGGTCTTTGAATACATTAGCAGATGCAATTGCTTCTCGAATGTTGGACAGACATTTACGATAATCATGCAAGTAAATTTAAAAACATTTCATCACATATGTTAAACAAGATAAGCCGGTAATAGTGATATATATAGATAGAAGTGTGTCAAAAAATATATACATCGTCTTCGATCATAGGTTTAAAACACCTTATGATCGGCAAAATGATAGTACAAAAAGTCAAAAATGTCACATGTGACTACAAAAGTGACTAGTCAATCACTGGTGGTGCTCTCTGTACGACACCACTGCGCGGGCTACCTTACGCAAAAATCTCCTAAACGGTCCAGGGACCGCGACTACGAAGCGCTGAAGCCTGATAGGAATGTCGTCCATAGTAGTCTCAGGTATATCTGCCGTGAGACGCTCTAGATCATGCTCCAACTCAGCTAGTACTTCTGCTGTCGCGTCCTGTGGGGCCGGTACCGGTGCAGCTGGATGTAGTCTATCATAAGGCCGGAGGTTGGCTGGACGCTGTGGACCAACATCTGCATTTTGAAAGATTTACTATTAGTTTTGAGACGATATATATAAAAAATACAAAAAATACATAACTAGAAAACTTGTGAAAATAAAAAGTACCTCTGTCGTCCCATTGTTCTCCCTGTGGAAGAACCATGTCCGGATCACCTCTGAAATCCATTCCGGCATACGGAAAGTCCTGTATCACAAAAAGCTGGCCCTCTAACCAGTCAAAATAACTATCTGAGAATCGAACTACTGTCGCGCCCTCGTCAGGATGCCGGGCCATCACCGCAACCCATCGTATCAGCTTTGGCTGCCGAGGACCCAAGATATCAACAGTGAGTTGCTGAGGGATCAGCATTGGAATTCTCTCCAAGGCAAAGCTCACGACTATAGGCCCATATCCAAAAGTCTTTAGTCGTCCGTTCTTTGCCTTGGTCAGTTGGCTCTTCATATGAGCCGACACAGCTTCACACCAGTTGAAAATGGTGCCTTGGTAACAGTCAATTGCCATCCGCATTTGGGATCCGGAAGCAATGTGTAAAGCGGCCGCGCCGCAAATTCTGGTAACCGTGAACGCTATGACTTTGAGTTCCGGTAGAGTGATGTGTTTTATCTCTATGCCTTTTGAATGGTGAGCCCCACGTGTGCACCAATCCTCGCGGAGACTATCAAGGGATTGGCCACCCGGCCTAGTCCCCGCAAGACTGAGTTGCTCACCTCTGTTTGGCAAGCCAGTGAGAAAGTATACATCCGAGGGCTCTATCTCGAGCTGGTGCCCTCCTATGTAAAAGCATTGTTCTTGTACGTTCCATCGCTCAACCAGCCATTCCAAGAATCTTACCTGGCCCCTCATGCCCGGTATGGTCCAATATTTGTATAATCCGCATGCTCTTAGGGCATCCAGGGAAGGTTGATGATTTATTGCAGCTTCATCTTCCTCTACATGCTCTCTTTCTCTCCAGTCTAACATGATTAATGCCCTGCATATCAAAAATAGCAATTAGAAATTGATTTGGGAATTTTTGGTGGTTTTTTGAGAGAGTTGGGGTTTTGAAATGCGCGTTTCTCGGAGGACGCACCCCGGCTTTGTAGCACAGGGCGCCCGGACGCAGCTGGCCTGAAGGCGGACTGCGTCTTTCGACCGTTTTTCCGTATGAGAAAAAGTCGGGGGACGCAGGTCACCCGAAGGGCACCTGCGTCCGCCGAGAGGCGCATTCCAAAACCAAAACCCCCCAAAAAATGAAACTAAGACCTAAAAATTAATTCTAAACGGATAGAAATGCAGAGTAGGATATGTAAAATACCTGGATGAGACGGCGTTCGATTCCGACGGTCAGATTTTCCGCAGCAACCACGGGAAGTTTCTTGTCAAAAGCTCCTTTTTCAACCTCAACAGTGAAACGGTAAAAATGACATGGTAAAAGGTCTTTTTATAGGTTTTTTGGATGAATTAGTTCATTTTTTACCATGAAAAGATGTTTTTGAATGTATTTTTGCCTATTTTAAACAGGTATGAGTAATGTGTTGCTTTTGTGCAGGACAAAGGGATTTCGAGGGAATCAGAGTCATCTTTTAAGCCCTTTTCTGACTCCTAAAACATGAAAAGATCGCCGAGTGTTTCTTTTTCGCTCGTTAAAACGGAATTAAAAGACGGTCCCCTTTTAGCTCTTTTCTGACCGCAAAATCAGGAAAAGATTGCCGGGTTTTTGTCGTTTCGAACTCGATAAGGAAATAAAACGACGTGTCCTTGATCGCTTTTTACTTTTCAGGTTAACGACACTATTATGAAAGTACTCCTTGGTCGCAAGATCAAGCGGTTCCCCCAGGTATTATTTTATACTTTTTCGGGCTTGAGGGACACAAATATACGAAAAAGTTCAACGTGGAGTCTCCTTTAGTTTTTTCAGACTCTCTAAAATTGAAAAACGCCGAGTTTCTCCTATACTGGGCTCGTTAAACTTTTACAGTAGAGGACCTGTTCAATTACAAACAGGAACGAACCACTCCTTCCTAGGGTTCGAATTTAAACTAGGTTGGACTCGTCCGAAGGATGAGCTTATAATCAAGCATATGTTATCCTCCTCAAGCTTGTTAAAAATAAAGAGGTACTTGCCAGAAATGGTGGGGGAAAAGAGAGAAGAATGAACCTGTTTGTCACCTTTTGTCTCAGAAGAAACTTTATTACCACTCTTGAACACGACACTTTTCATTCACCTGGGTTGGGAAATCTTTTACCTCACAGTTGACCAAATCACTTTGAAAGTCTTTAACCGGGTTTCGGGGATTAACTTTGAGTTATTCGTCACCAAGCCATCTGTTGTGTCGTTATGTGTTCAAGAGGTCTGCAAGCAAAACTTTCATCTGCAAAATACTTGTCATCCATTTGACCATCCCTGAGTCAGTCCTTACAGCAACATTTCTTCAACTTGAACAATGATTTCGTGTTGCGGGCTTGCCTGCAACGGGTCGCTTTCTATCGACATCGACACATTATCTAGAAAGATGACTTAGGAATCGACAGTACCTTGAAGTCTGCATGCATCAATGGCAGGTTTCTCGCCTTTGACGTCAGTTTACATCATTGACTTTCGATCAAAGGATTCCGTGAAGTGTTCGACATCAAAACATCTATTCACATTTCACGGGTTGTGCTTGGTACTTTGAGAACCATTGACATTACTGGTGGTCTCTCTCACGCTTGTTAACAGTTTACATCATCGACTGGTAATCAAGTGGTTTCTAACATTTTCGACATCGAATCATTTAATCACATGGCTAGAATCGTACCAATTCGGGAAGTAGAAGTGAAGACCCTGGATCTAGTTTCTACCATCCAGGCTGCGAGGAGTTTTGTATTCATTATCTATGTAGACTAATCATAAACAGATGGCTGCGTCCATACTGTGTCTACAAAAGTCTATTAAAATGATGTACTGCAAGATCATTCCTGTATCAGAATAGTTAGTCCATTAGTTAAAGTTTTGAATCTGAGTATGGGAATGCCTACCTCAGTGATGATATAATCTTATCCATGTATTTTGTGTTGAAAATTGCAGGTTCCAACCAGGCCATCCACAAGACAATCCTTGAAATGATAAAGCGCTTCACCCTTCCTAGAATTACAAAACCCTATTCTATTCCAGGCTTCGCACTTTAGGGGGCAATCTGTTACACTAAAAAATGTCACCTTGACTACTTACAGTTAGTATGGCTCAAATCAACAGTCATGCTACCCTCTTAGGCAAGTCTCATGCCTCTGTTATCCATCTCAAACTCAAAGAAGAGAGAAAGTCTTGTAAAAACTATGTTTATCTCTGGGGTCGCAGGTTCTCTCTAGCCTTACCTGCGGGGACGCTGACCATGTTCACAAAATCTGCGTCCATGGACGCTCTGTATGTTAAGGGACAGGTGCGTCCCTCTGTAAAAGGCAAAATGCGCGAGTTTTATCTTGAAAAAGTTACTTGTGGTTACTTCTAGAACATTCTAGAGGTCGGTTTGATGAAATGGATGCGCCTCCAGTTGGTTCATGTATCTCTATTAAGGGGGAACTTATCCCATCAATAAGGGAGCTATCCCACCCAAAGAGGGGGATGATCCCATTGATAGTGGACCTGAATAACCTCTTTACAGCACTATAAATAAAGGCATTGAGCCAGAAGGAGAAGAGGTTGGAGCTATACATTTTCTTTGGGTAAATGCTGCA
This sequence comes from Pinus tabuliformis, assembly GCA_031772625.1. Taxonomy (NCBI): domain Eukaryota; kingdom Viridiplantae; phylum Streptophyta; class Pinopsida; order Pinales; family Pinaceae; genus Pinus; species Pinus tabuliformis. The sequence continues at coordinate 1,049,186,812 of CM062815.1, read as the reverse complement.
GGATTTAGGTCTTCCATTAGAGCCTTTGTGAGGAGAGATTGTCTTCACTTGATTCTACTTGGGAGAGGGTGAGCTTTGTCAAAGTAGAGGAAAACCCTTGATGGACCCTGGGAGGAACTTGCACAACACCAAGGCCAGGTTGTAAGAGTTTCTTTGTTTCGTTATTAATACAAACTGGTTTATTTTTCTCAATAGCTTGTGTTAATGAGTTATTTCATGTGTTCCTTGGTCTGCATGTTGAATATATGTTTTATTATATGAAATGCAAGTGCTTGGTAATTGTTTGATTGTTTGTGGTTGCAGGAATTGACTTGAAGGAGGAGCTCATCCGGATCGTCAAGAACGGACTTCAACAACAGCGTTTTGGAATAAGGTAAGCCTAAACACTTGTAGTTTTCATGTTGTAAAAGGTGTATTTAGAGAAAGATCACTCCATTTTGTCTTGTTTGTCATTAGAACGTCTTAGACTTCTAGGAAGGTCAGTCGTGTCCGCACCCTTGACAAATTCCGTGTGACAATGTCCACAATCATGACATATCAAACATTCAACAGTATTCATCAAAGGAAAGAACTGATTATCACTTCCATAGTTAGGAGTAAAGGATTTTCTTTGTAAACTGTCTTTCCTTGATTGTTGATGGGGTTGACCTCTTACCTCCTTGTTGAGAATTTTAGATTTTCCACTAGAGTTCTTTGCTTCAGTTTGTGAGCTAGATTCTCCTTTAACAATTTCATGAAAACAAAGACCATATTTGATGGTAGGAGACCTTTGACCACTAAGAATGATATCTTAGTACTATCTTGAAATAGTAAAAGTTTATCCTTTTCTCCTAATTTACCTTTTAGGATATTTACCTCAACCTGATATTGCTTCTTCATGATTTCTTTAGGTTTTCTTCCTTCTTCCACTTGTTGCCTTAATTCGATAACTGCGTTTTGTTGTTCTTCAAATGCTTGGAGTAGTTCTTCATTCTTCTTATTTGATTTTTCAAGATCTTATTTTAGAGAGATGATATTAGCTTCAAGATTTTCATAGTAACTGGATCTATCTTTAAGTTTCTTGATTGATGTACTCTTTTCACTTACTTCATTTCTTAATGAGCTCACTTCATCCTGTAGCTTTTGACATTGATCTTCCTTTCCCTTGTACTGCTTCCTTACCTTGTTTCCTTCCTCCAACTGGTATTTTAATTTGGTAACTTCTTCTTTGTAGGAACATTCCCTTTTATTAATTAGATCTTATTGATCTATAATTATATCTGTGAGCCTCTTAAATTCTGCCTCTATTTTATTTCTTTCTCTTTCACCCATAAGAGAAAATTCAGTTGTTTCGCTATCACTTTCATTATCTTCAAATGAACAGAGAAATGTATCACCAGAGGACAACAAATTCATACCTGATAATTCTTTTTCTTGTTCATCTTCATTCTGAGGTGATTCTGAATCTAAAGAGTTGCTTCCACATAATCCCCAATTGTCTCTCCCACTGTCACAGTTCCCTTGAGATGCCTTCTTCTTTTGAGGTGCTTTCTTCTTTCGCTTCTTTTCCATTTTTTGTACGGATCTCCTTCAAGCCATCAAGCTTCTATCAAAGGACTTGCTTTGATACTAATTTTTGGAAATAATACTCAGATGGGGGGGGTGAATCAGTATTTAGAAATCAAAAAAAAAAAATCATTTCCATAATCAGATTTATATATGCTACTTCAGAGAAGGGAACTCACGTGTGCACACAACTGTTCTTAAGGCAACCAGTGGATATCCAGTGAACTTATGATTCAGTTAATTCATCATATGTTGATCTTTAATCATTGCATCAGTACATTATTAAACATTAAACAATAACTATGTGTAGTAGTAAACCATCACACATAAGCAACACACATGAACACCAATATTTAAGGTGGAAACCCAGTGTGGCTGAAAACCACCTGTTGTTGTCGTCTCTGCCTTCTTTTAATAATAAGAAAATATTTTTATAATCTTGTACTGGTGCAGACTCATACCAGTACGTAGGTACCCACCTGCAGAAGGCCACAACATTCTCTCATTTTCCAGTTGCTACTCGAAGGGAGCTACAACCCCTTGGCTCTTATACTGGACGATATGTTTACCAATACGTAGGTGCCATCCTAATGAAGGTAACAACCTTCTCTCTTCTTCTAGGGAGCACATTTCATGAATTTAAGACTGGATACTCCTAGTACACAACAACACTATATGTAGGCCACATTTCATCCAATCTTCATACCGAACCCATCAACAACATTGGAGATCAAAATTAATCATTACTGCAATACAACCATGAAATACATCTGCATCAACCAATCACTAAAAGCCAATCATCAATCTTTGATATAACTAACACCCAATCATCACTCTCTAATATAACTGAAGCAAACAGTCACTAAAACGTCTGGTGTACTGAATCAAACAATCACTGAAACCTCTGACATACCGAATCATACAATCACCAAACCTTTGGCAGAGCTAAATCAACCATTCATTCAAACTTAATCAAATTCAATAAAACAACTGGAACAGATAGATCATTGTAACTAGTACGCGGATCTAAAGCCATATCGCTGCATCAACAACCATAACTAAGTGTAACTTTAAAAGGCATGTGTCAAAATGTACATGCCCCTTCAATTAATCCAACTTGCATTTATACACTACTTCCTTTAGCCCAACCTGCGTATATCTCTAAACATACTGAATCATAAAACTTCTAAACCACAAACTGTACCAATCTGTGACATTCTAAAGATCCAATGTCATATTACAGAGTTCTAAACAAATAGCAACAAGGATCACCCTTCCTTCTCAATCAGTCAATCAATCAGACTCAAGTTCCTTATACACTCAGTTCTACTTTTAGATCTAAGAAGACATCATTGACAAACAAGAGTAATACAACAACAAAACAATAGTATTGATCTTATACATTAGTCATCCCCAAACATCAAGCTTTTCTTCAGCATACACTACTTGGAAGAGCCGAACTAGCCTGTATACGCACCTTCACCAAAGAGAACGAGCATATAGATATGCAAATACTTACTTATAACTTCGATACAATTCCAGACTTCAAACATACCCAGATAATCATATATAAAGGATAAAACATGTGTTGGCAATCATATCTAGCCTATCCATTGTCATATCACATAATGATAAGTAATTATGATATTGATCCATCATTTGATCTCATCCATCATCATCCATATAGGTGCATCCTTAGTTCAGATCAAGCAAAGCATCAAAAACCCATGACCTGCATATTTTATCTAACACTTCATCAAATATTCAATGCTTTCACACCTTGGCCTAATGATATTCTCCTCCTTATATAGTTTTAGTCCGTTCTCAATACCTTGGACCAGAACCACTTAGGACCAATACCTTGGACCAAATACCTAGGATCAATACCTCGGACCAAATACCTTGGATCAATACCTTGGACCAAACTACCTTGGACTAAATATCTCAAACCAAAACCTTGGTTTTACAACATGTACGCACTTTTCCTCCTGTGAAAGTGTGTGTATACATATATGATCCTTTTATTCTGTTAACTCGAGTCTATACACTGCTTAGACAAGGTGAACCAACGTATACTTCTTAAACTACTCTCTTTCATTAATCTCTGGAGTCTGATCTGCAATCCTTTGTTGTTAACCTATTGCACTGTGAACTCTCATGTGAGTGAGGTTCCATCAAGGGCAACACTTGTATCATAATGCCATTGTACATTATTTCTGAACTAATTCCTTTGAACTGTCCAGCATTTTGTCACATCTATAAGCACAACTTCCATGCATTTTGTCACATCTGATATCTCTTTTGTAGATTCATCTAGTTACCATATAGAAGTGATTTGTTCTACTACAAGTGGGTTGACATCAAGTACAACACATGCATCATAATTCCAACAAAATGTTTGTATCAAAATTAATTTGTTACAAGCCATAAAAGAAATACCAATATTTGCGAAAACAATCAATCAATGAAGTACTCAAAGTTCAGGAATAAAAAGAAAGGACATAAAAAGAATTCAATTAGTCGAAAAAATTGTAGAGATCATGATGGGGAAAATGACAATTAAAAAATAATAGATTGAGGAATCCCCATTATAAAAATTCACATCAATGGATCCCAAACATAGTGATTGATCTAGGAGAAGCCATAAACATAATGAGTAAACAACTTATGGACTCACTTAGGCTTCATAACCTATAATACACACCAACACTATTGCAATTAGTAGATAGGTATGTGATCAAACCTGATGGTGTATGGGAGGATGTTTGTGTATCCTTAGATTCTTGGGAATCTCCTGTTGATTTTATGGACTTAACACCCAAGAATAATCTAGGAGGACATCCATTAATCCTAGGAATACCTTGGTTAGCTACAATTGATGCTTTCAACAATTGTCGATCATGTGACATGTTTATTTCAGATGGAAATTCTACAAATAAATTTACATTATACCCTTGTGCAAGAACACTAATAGAAACACAAAATAAATAATGTATAGATGATGAAGATGATATACAACTTGTTCTTACTACTGAACAAGTAATAGAGGAAGACCAAATTTTAAATCTATTGGAAAATGATGAATCCTCCTCAAATTATGACCGTAGTCAAAATGAATATCTCCCGTCTGGACAAGTATCATTGCTCTCTATGGAAAATTTTGGGAATTATTTAATTGAAATATTTCCAGGTAAAACTTTGAATGTTAATGAACATTTGGAAAAACTACAAAAGAATCAATTGGTGGAAATATTACATAAACATTCATCTTCTTTTGTATGGTAATCAATAATATGAGAGGAATTGATCCTAAAACTTGGATACATCATATCTACATTGAAGAAAGTTCAAAGCCAGTTAGACAGCTGCAACAAAGAATGGACCCAAATCTAAAAGAAATTGTTAAAGAGGAATTGCAAAAGCTATTAAACGTAAATTTAGTTTATTCGATATTAGAGATTCATTGGGTTTCACCCTTAGTAATTGTTCCAAAGAAAAATGGAAAATCGAGAGTATGCATCGATTAGAGGGAATTAAATAAAGAAAAGTTAAAATACCACTTTCCACTACCTTTCACAGATCAAGTCTTAGACACATTAGCAGGGAAAAAGTATTTTTCATTTTTGGATGGTTTTCGTGGATATAACTAGATTCAAGTAGTACCTGAAGATTAGGATAAAACCACATTCACCTATCCATGGGGAACTTATACTTACCAAGTACTTCCCTTTGGATTATGCAATGCTCCAACAACATTCCAAAGAGCAGTCCTCAGAATTTTCTTTGATCTTATTCATGATTGTGTGGAAGTATACATGGATGATTTCAGAGTTTATGGTGATTCTTTTAATGAAGCATTTGGAAATTTAGGACAAGTGTTAATAAGATTCAAAGAAACAAATATTTTGTTAAGTCATGAGAAATGTTCCATGATGTTTAATGAAGGAATTGTTTTATATCACCATATTTCATGAAATGGAATTAAGGTGGACGCATATAAATTCGAAGTTATTTCTATGTTATTAGTGCCAAACTACCAACGAGATGTTAGAATTTTTCTTGGTTTTACTATATATTATAGAATATTTATAGAAAACATCACAAAAATTTCATCTCCACTCTTTAAACTTCCTACCAAGGACTGTGAATTCAAATGCAATTCTGAATGTCAAACTGTCTTTGAAACTTCGAAAAGGAGAATTTCTAAAGCACCTATTTTAAAAGGACCTAATTGGAAATTACCTTTCCATATCTCAATTGATGCTTAAGATTCAGCCTCAGGAGCTGTTTTATGGAAAAAATATCTTACTCCTTATGTAATCTATTATACCAATACAAATTTAACTCCCACAGAGTTAAATTACAATGTAATTGAGAAGGAGTTTTTAGTTGTAGTTCATGCCATTAACAAATTCAATCATTATATAACTGGATATGAAACTTTCATTCACACAGACCATTCTGCCATTAGATACCTAATGAATAAACTAATCACTAATGGGAGAATAACTAGATGGCTCTTATTATTACAAGAGTTTAACATGAAAATTTTAGATATCCCTGGACAACAGAGCACAATTGTTAACTTTTTATCTAGAATTCAAAATGATAATAAATTTCATGATGAATATCTTTTTGTAGTATCTAATAAATCACCTTGGTATGCAAATATTGCTAACTATTTAGCTAGAGGGAAAATGCCATTTCATTTATCTGCTAGAGAAAAGAGGAGAATAGTCAATAATAGCACATCTTATTCATGGATAAATGAAGAGTTATACGAAACAGGACCAGATCTCATCATCAGAAGATGTGTTCGAGAGGATGAAGTACCAGAAATACTTAAAGCTTGCTATCATGAACCATGTGGAGGACATTTTTATGATAAAAGAACTTCTTATAAAGTCTTACTTTTAGGATATTATTAGCCTTCTATTTTTAGGGATACCAATGAATATGTTAAAAGATGTGATAGTTGTTAGAGAATGGGTAAACCCACACTTTCAAATGAAATTCCATTACAACCACAGGTACTAATTGAACCCTTTGAAAAGTGGGCACTAGATTTTGTTGGACCAATCAGCCCACCTTCCATGAAAAAGAGGTATATTTTGGTATGTACTGATTATCTCACAAAATGGGTAGAAGCTAAAGCACTTCCTTTTGCTATTGAAAATACTGTAGTTTCATTTCTTTTTGAGGATATTTTCAGTCATTTTGGTGTTTTAGGAGAGATTGTAACAGATCAAGGAACAAAATTCACATCAAGATTAGTGCAGAAGCTTGTGGAGAAATACAGAACCAAATAGCGAAAGTCTACTACATATCATCAACAAGACAATGGACAAGTTGAGTGTACAGATAAGGTGATTGAAGCAATCCTTACCAAGAGTGCACACTTACATAGGAAGGACTAGGCATAAAGGATTCCAGAAGTTTTGTGGGCTTATAGAACTACATGGAGAAGTACTACAGGACATACTCCCTACGAGCTTGTGTATGTGAAGCAAGTCTTACTTCCAATAGAGTTCTAGATCCAAACTTATAAAACAATAGTCCAGCTAGATCTTGACCTATTAGAAGCACAGAAGAAAAGGGCGAGGCAAGTTAATGAGCTTGATGAAATATGACAAGAATCCCTCCAGATAACTAGCCTAGTTCAACAACAGAGATCCAGATGGCATGATAAGTACATTAAAGAAAGAAAATTTCATCCAGGAGGTTGGATATTACTCTTTGATTCAAATTTCAAAAGTTTTCAAGGGAAATTCCAAACCCACTAGCTTGGACCTTATGAAGTTGAAAATGTCTTTAACAATGGTGCAATTAGAATCAGGACTATTGATAAAGAGAAAACGCATCTTTAGTAAATGGGCATTGACTTTGAATTTATCAGAAGCCATTGACAAAAGAAGAATTTGTCAAAATTTTCCAAGATAATTGAAAATTGAAGATGGTTGAAAAGAGTTCTCCTTCTTTTCCACCTTAGAAATTTTACTCCATTTTATACATAATAATAATAATAATAATAATAATAATAATAATGGGAAATTTTGGAGCTCTACAACTAAAACCCTTATGGTGGAAAGGCAGTAAAACCCTTGGGTGGGACGAAGGGAGAGCCAAGGGGCAGAAAACAAAACGAACCAGCAGGAATCAGTAGAGAGCTAAGAGACAAAAGGCATGACAGAAGATGTCAGGAGGGGAGAGATCCCCTCCTATCAAGATACGGTGATAGGAGATGGCCAGAACAACCAGGTGACAAAGGAGCAACAGATCGTAGGACCGATGCTAGGAGCAACCTGGCAAGCAGGGCGCAAGGGAAGATGCCTGCCATGTGCGGCGGAGAGACACAGGTCCGTGATTCCAGCGAATAAACTAGAGAGATATAGATGCTACATGAGGGATCATGCCCTTATCTACAAGTTCGTAGGAGTCTGGCCATTGGAAAGAGATTTTACCAAGTGGATTCAGCAAAAAAGGCAGCCCCAAGGCCACATCGAGCTCAAGCTAGGAGCGAAAGGCTTCTTCACGGTAATTTTATCAAACCTGCAAGATAAGGAAAAGGTATTTTAAAATGGCCCGTATTTCTATTATAATGTTGGTCTGTTTATGCATTTCTGGGAGGAATGATACAACGCTGATAAAGAAACATTTCTAGCAGTGCCTATCTCGGTTCGTTTATTTGGGCTACCTATAGACTTCTGGGACCCAGAAATTTTGGAGGGAATAGGAAACTCAATAGGAAGCTTCATGAAAATAGCAGAAAACATGAAGAAAGAAAGGTACACCTCGTACACTAGGATATGTGTTTATATGAACCTACCAAACCCCATCCCAGACTCTGTGGAACTAGAATATCATGAAGAAGTTTGGGAGCAAAACTTAGATTACGAGCACATCTTGTTTCGATGTCGTAGGTGCCATGTCCATGGCCATCTGGTTAAGGAATGCCGAATTACAAGGGAAGAAGAGGAAAGGTGGGGCCCCCTGCAAAAGAAAGAGCCAACAGACCTGGAAGGATACCAGGAGGTGAAAAGCAAAAGGAAAACAAATAAGGAAACCCCCTAAGAAAACATGAAGGAAAGAAAATCATCCCCAGAGAAATCAAACAACTTCGCAATACTACAGGAAGAGGGAAAAGAGGATGACCAAACCATGGAAAACCAAGAGGATAAGGGGTCAAACAATAGTGAGAGCAGTGAGAGAATCCACCCAAAAAGGAAAGCCCTGAGTGAGCCAATGGAGAAAGGCAAGAAACAGAATGAAGAAGTTGAACAGATGGAGACAGACTTGGAGAAAAACAGGGAAGATCTAAGTTAAGGGGAAGAAGTCTTAAGAAAACTATTGCACGAATGGAGAAACTTAGATGAGAGGTTTATTCTGGAAGATCAAAAGAGGTTGTATGCTGAAACCTTTCAGCAGTATAAAGCTAAACTAGAGAAAGGCAAAGCCACACCAGAAGAACCCCAGGAGAGCCAGAAGGAAAGCAGAGCAGATCAGCAAGGTTAAGGAAAGGGGGGAAAGAAAAAAATAGGAAGGAGAAATCTCAAAGACTCCATACAAATCATGGGAAAAATGTTGGTCAATACAGGGAGAGTAGTCTCTTTGTCAGTAGTGTTTCACAACCTATCCCAAGTTAACCAATGATTTTGACATCTTCGAATATTAGAGGCTTAAACAACAAAGGGAAACAGAGACATTTGGTGGCAAGACTGAAGAGGGATAAACCACAAATCATGCTTATTCAAGAAACTAAAATATCAGGACAAAGGATGGAGGAAATTCCCAATAAAATAAACCCAAGATATGAACAAGTAACCATAGACGCCAAAGGAAGTGCAGGAGGGATAGCAATTATTTGGAATCCAGCAGAAGTCCTAACAGATTGGTGGATAGGAACGTCAAGAACCCTGACAGGAAGATTCAGGCTCATTGGGCAAAGTGAATGGGTGGCAGTCTCGACTGTCTATGGGCCCCATACCCATGTTGATAGAGTCTTGTTCCTTAACCGACTAGAAAAGCTAAGAAATATGCACCAGGAGTAGAGATGGATTCTTGCAGGAGACTTCAACTTGATAACCTCTAGAGAGGAGAAAAAAGGTGGAATAAGCAGGGAAGACCCGAAGATGGAAAGATTCAGAGACGTCCAAGTAGAACTAAGGGTGGTTGATATCCCAACTATAAACGGGAAATTCACCTGGAATAATAGAAGAGGCGGGACCAAACAAATCGCATCAATATTGGATAGATTTCTAATCTCGGAGTAGATAATCGGGCTGGATATCTTCTATGAAGCCTCTATCCTACCCTCAATAGGGTCTGATCACTGGCCAATTAAGCTCAAAATAGCCTTGAATGATCTAAATAAAAAGAGGCCCTTCTGTTTTGAGTCCTTTTGGCTTAGAGCTCTGAACTTCCTAGACAAAGTAAGGAACTAGTGGCAGGAAAGCAAGAGGGGAACAGAAGGCTGCAACAAAATGCACTTGTTCCAGCTCACACTCAAAGAAATAAAGAGCAAAATCAAGAAATGGAATAGGGAAGAATTCGGTAATATCGAGCAGGAGCAAGGAAAACTTCAGTCCAGATTGGAAGGAATACAACAACAAATCATCACGGATGGACGAAATGAGGAGCTAGCCAAGGAGGAAGGTAGGGTAATCAATCAATTGGAGGAAAGGCGAAAACAGGAAGAAATTCTGTGGAAACAGAAATCTCGTGTCCAATGGTTAAAAGAGGGGGAAAAGAATTCCAAATTCTCCCATAAAGAAATGTTGAACCACCGCCATCACAATAGAATCTTCTCCTTGAAAGACAGCCAGGGAAACAGAGTAATGTAGCAGAAAGAAATGGAACAACTCTTGGTGGAACATTTGAAAGACATCCTCACAGAGCCAAATGACAATAGAACCGCGGAAATAGACAAGGTCTGCCAACATATCCCAAGGAAAGTCTCTAGATAACAAAACCTAGCTCTGATCAGGGTAATCACCAAGGAAGAGCTTGAGGAAGTGGTAAACACAATGCCGAAAATAAGGCCCTGGGTCTTGACGGATTTACTATTGAGTTTTACCAGGTTGCCTGGAGTTTTATGGGAAATGACTTGCTAGACCTAGTGGAGGAATCTAGGTGCTCAAAGAGCATGCACCAGGGACTGAATGCCACCTTCTTGTCTCTGATCCTGAAGAATGGAAGCTCGGACAAATCGCAGGGATTCAGGCCTATATCCCTTTGTAATGTAGTCTACAAAATTCTAGCAACAGTTATGGTAAACAGACTCAAGCCGATCCTGCCAGATCTCATTGCACCGAAGCAAACAGGTTTTGTCAAGGGGCGGCAGATTATAGATAGAATTATTGTGGCCCAGGAAGTGATACACTCCTTGAAAATTTCCCGTAACCCAGGTATGATTATCAAATTAGACTTGGCTAAGGCGTTCAATCGCATTAGCTGGGGATACTTGGAAGGTATTATCAAAGCTCATGGATTTGAACAAAGATGGACAAAATGGATCATATCTATGGTTGGCACCCTGGTGATGTCAATTCTATTAAATGGTACCCCCATCGAAGCCTTCAACCCCTCGCGAGGGCTAAGGAAGCGAGATCCCCTATCTCCTTTCCTCTTCATCCTGGCTGCGAAAGGTCTGGGTAGGTTGGTCAAGGCCCAAGTCTCCAGGGATCAGTTAAAGGGATTATAAATCTGTGGGAATGATCTCTCGGTTACGCACCAACAATTCGTAGATGATGTGATGTTATATGGTCAAGCCACGCTGAAGGAGGCCCAAAGAGTAATCAAAACTTTATCTGAATTTAACCAAGCTTCTGGGATGGAGATTAATAAGGATAAATCTGAAGTGTTCTTCTTTAACACCCCGTTGGCTGCCCAAAGATTCTTAGCACGCACTATGGGCTTTAGCATTGGAACCTTCCCGTCAAAATACTTAGGTATTATGCTGCATGAGCACCAATACAGGACAGCTAATTGGGAACCCTTAATTAAAAAATCAGAAACAAGATGGAAAACTAGACCTTTCGCTCGCTGAATGCCCCAAGCCGGCTAATTCTATTGAAAGCTATTCTGCAGGCTATCCCAATCTACCAGATCTCATGCCAAGCTATCCCAAAGTCTACAAGCCAAAAGTTGGTTTCCCTGTTCAAGAAATTTCTCTGGCAGGGAACCAGCAAGACCAGAAAGTGGGCCTTAATTTCATGGGAATGGCTAAGCAGACTCTCCAAAGATGGAGGTCTAGGACTTCAGGACCCCTTCGTCCTTAACCAAGTAATGGGGGTGAAGCTTTGGTGGAGGTGGACTCAAGGCGGCCATGATCTGTGGAAGGTGATCTGGGAAAGGAAATATGAGGCGACAGGGGACCCCGCAGGAAGAGTAAGAAGCCAGACAGAGGTTAGAGGTTCCGCAATCAAGAACCTTGCGAGGGGCAATAAAGATCTAATAAAAGAGTATAGTTTTTGGGAGATAAGAGAAGGAGATAAAGCCATTTTCTGTGAAGAATCATGGCAGCAATGTGAAAGGCTTATCCATAAGGATAACCTTCAAGCCATACGCGCTTTGACGGTCGAGGCTGAGGCAAAAGCTGTCGACAAATTCTGGAAACCAGGTTAAGGAGGATACTGGCGCAATTGGAAACAGAAAGAAGACTGGGAAAGTGCCCCCGAAACAGACCAATGGCAGGACTACTACAAAGAGATGGCATCCCGTAAAGTGGAAAGGAAAACAGGGTCTGACATTCTAAGATGGGGAAACCGAATTCAGGGAAATTTCTCAATAGAAGAAGCCTATTACCAAAAAGCTAAACAGAATCAACAGGTGGAGACAAAAAAATGGAAAAATTTATGGAAAATCAAACACTGGACGAAAGTTTCAGTCTTTGTTTGGACTATGCTACATGGCAGAGCGCTTACCTGGGACAAGATGCAGAGAAAGGGGCGCCAAGGTCCTTCCTACTATGTGCTCTGTAATTCACAGGCGGAGACCATGGAACATTTGATGAACCGATGCATAGTCGTTATCGGGAAAACTAGTGTCTATGCAGAGCTGCTAGTCCCACTAAGGCTAGTAGCTACCATAGAAGGAAACAAAGTAAAACTACTTTCGTTTTCCTATATGAGAAATAGATAAGAAGGGAATAAAGGAGACCAACCTCTATCTTGCGCTTGGTTCCTTGCTTGATTCCTCTCCCTTCTAATAGATCTTTACCACTTGCTTCCTCATATACCCAGCTTCAAAGAGCACCTCTAGAACCAAAGCAGCATAAGACTATCCAAGAACATAGATCTATTATCATAAAAATTATAGGACCAGATATATATTGACCACAAAAATGCATATATCATCAATCATACAAGAATGTGGAGGAAAACTTGAATAGCTTTATTAATAATCAAGAGTAGCAAAGAGTATTACAACCAATTGTTCTGACCCAACATCATCCTCTTAGCAAGAAAGCCCTTCTTCACCCCATGAAAAGCTTAGATCACCCAACACTATGATGTTGCACCACGAAACTAGCACCACTTCCTTACAAGATACAAAATTCTAGCCTCTGGATCTCTGGGATGAGGGATCCATATATAGATGTTTGCAACGGGGGTGAGTCAGCTTTTGAGATTTGATTAGTGTCTTCTCTTTCATAGTTCTTGATTCCACTTGGAGATTGATGATCTCTTACTCATCCCTAGGTGAATGTAGAGAGGCAAGTGTCACAGGAGAATTTTCTAGAAGATTCCATGATCCTCCACCTTGCAGATTGACCCTGCCATTTGTCCACTCTTGCCCATCGCACCCCATAGAAGGGCTTTTCAAGATGCATCACACCTCCCATGTGTATTTAGGTGGGATGCAGCGCACTTTGACCATGGAGCAGGTGAGATGGTCTAGTTTTGAGTAGTTCTTTTAGAGGTTGGAACAAAACTTTTAGGGACTTAAGAGCCCTTGGTTTATGGACATTTATGATTGGGGTTGCAGTGCCCAAAAATGTCTATAACAGTTACCCCCTAAAGCATGAGGTTGTTAATCTATTGATGTCGGGTGAAATGCTTTATCATGAGGATCTAAAGTTTTTTCGAGCTAGAAGGCGACCTGTAATAAGATACAATACAATACATTATCTTCATAATATTTTCATGATCTAGCTGAGGCGAGCATTCCCATGCTCGGCTTTATAAATTCATTTTCATGTACATAAGATAGACAATCGTCTGAGTGTAGACTGATGATTCTGATAGAGCCATCATCCCTTAGATTGGATCATTATGTGTGCAGTAACGATGTACATTTGATGTTTTTATTTTCCTGAATATATATCACAGCTCGGATGGATGAAACTAGATCCAGGGTCTTCCATCTCGTTCAATCTTCACTTAAAGTACAAGTCGATCCATGTGAGAGATGTTTCGAGACGAACATGGAAAGACATCGCCTGATTGCCAGCCAATGATGTAAGTTGTTAACAGACGTGAGAGGAATCACCGATAATGATGATGACTCTCAAGTTACTACAGTACAATTCACGTGGTGTGAATAAGGGACCTAGCGTTGAACACCACGCAAAATCTTTCGGTCGAAGGCCATTGATGTAAACCTATCGTCGGAAGTGAGAAACTTGCCATTGAGACATGCAAGCTTCAAAGTACTGAAAGGGTTGTTCCTAGATCGACTTCTTGGATAATGAGCTGATGTTGACAAGAAGCGATCCGTCATAGGAGGGCCTTAGTGCATCCCACATCAATGACATGGAATGGAGCAAATGATTTTAAAAGAGATGAAAACGATCTGGTGATATAAGGTTCAGGGTGGCGGACATGAAAGAATGGAGCGTAAATGTGTTGCAGTGGGTGAGACACACAAGTGAATTCTCTGAGCGACTTCTCTTGAACATATCGGTGACACTGACATGATGGATTGGTAGAATTAACCCCAAATATGGGTGGTGTGACGGAACCATGGATATGTGACCAGTGAATGGAACAACCTGACCCGACTCGGATGCAGAGTGAAAGTGTCATGTTCAAGAGTTACTTTCTACCAATAAAGTTTCTTCAAGTTTTCTTCCCAATTTTCCCCAGTCATTGCTCACCAGTACCTATTTATTTTTGTCAAGCTTGAGGAGGATAACATATGCTTGTTCTATAATTTTCCCTTCTGGCAAACCCATCGCTATGTTTTAACGAGTCTAGCGATAGTGAAACTCGTTCTTGTCTGTATGGACAAGTTTGTCGCTATTCAGTTTTAACGAGTTTAACGACAAGGATAACTCGGTCCTTTTCAATTTTAGAGAGTCTGAAAAAGGGACGTAAAGAAAACTCCAATAATCCTTTTTCGTCATATAATCCCTTGAGTCTGAAAAAAGTATAAAACAATACAAAAGGGATGAATTTTCGGTACTTTTAACGAGCCGAACAAAACAAGCGCTCGATCTTTTTGTGTAATAATCCTTCAAGTCCAAAAAGATTAAAATCTAAAGGATGGATAGCACTTCCAGTCCTTTTAACGAGGTGGAGAGGCCAATCGCTCGGAAATGTTTTCATTTTTTACGAGTCAGTTGAAAAGAGCTTAAAGGAGACTCGTTTTTTGAGGAACAAGTGATAAATTCGGGTAGCAGCTGATTCCAAGTAAGGTTTGGAATTTTCCAATCATGGCAATGTCACAAGGATGGCTATCATGATCACTCTTCGTAGTTGTTCCTCAAAAAGAGTAAACAATCAAATGGAGGTGAATGATTGGCCAAAACAAAGTGGAGGTGATGATGAGAACATGACCAAGGCTTCAAAGGCTGATGGTAATACATTCATAATGGTTATTTACCAGAGAATGGTTCATTTTTTAATGAGCTTAAACTCTGGGGGAACATTTTCTCATTTCTTATGCTTATTTTTTAACGACCTTGAATTCCGCGTTAAAACTGCTCGATCTAGTCGTATAATAAGGATGTCTCATATGAAAATGACATTTTTTCAAAGCTTTGCCCCACATCCTTTCTTTATGCAAGTTAGGAAACGACCAATCCTATGAGTTTAAAGGGTTATAGGACCTACAAATTTAAAAAATAAATGGTCGCTCTTCGCTTGCACGCCAAAAGGTTTGCATGCCCCCAGGTATAGCGAAGTAGAGTTTCCCAGGTTACCCCTCAATTTGAAAACAAAACATTTGTTTTATCGGGAAAGGCCTACCTTCTCCAAGTTACCCTTCAATTTGCAGAGAAAACATTTGGTCTATCGAGAAAGGCCTACCTTCTAACAGAGGTATCTTATTCCGGTTTAACCCCATTTTCCTAACCAGACGGGTATGTCAACCAATCATATATCCTTCGCGGAAACCTACCATATACCCAAGGTTTTCTTGTTGAAACAGGACAGGGTGCATGCCCCCTGGGTTTCAGTCATATCCTTCGAATCACTCGCACTCATCAGGAGGACAGACTGGGGATGGATGAGACATTCCTTGCGTGAAAAGACCATTCAGGGATGGTATATGACTATTTGCTATGCGTGAACCGGGGAATGAAAGCTGGTCTACGAGCTTGACCACTCTTCCTTCATGCTGAAAACACATTACTCTAAAGAGTGAGGAGACAATGGCTCCCATGCAATAAATATAGTCACTTCCAAGGAGTAGATTATAATCCAAGGGCCCTTGGACTACCATTACGTTCATGTGAACGGTTTTCCTTCTCAATGTTATTGACACATTGGGAAGGATCCCTAACTGTCGACTGGTTCCTTTGTCAAAGCCTGTTAGATTTCTCATCTTAGGCAAAAGCGATGGTGAACCAAGCGCTTTCCAAGCAGTTGAGGAAAGGATACTTACAGAAGACCCTTCATCTATGATGGTACCGGCCATGACTATTCTATATATTTGAGAAATGATTCGAAATGGTACACTAGCCGGTAAACGGGGTCCGCCTAGTAGATTCTAGTTAGAGGAAACAACCAGGTTTCTTGGAGGTGGGACCGAATAGACAGCCTGATATGACTCTAACGAACCTCCTTCCTGTGGTAAAGGAACAGGTAGACTACCCCCATGTTCATCGGAGTCTGTGCTTACGAAGAGAATTTGAACGGTGTCATTCTTATTCTCTTCGGTGACTATATCATCTAAAGATGGATCCTCTGAAGGCAAAACCAGGTCAACTGCCACCTCGACCTTTTGACTTTCGTCTGGTGTAGATTCAGATGGTTTATCTTCAATGATAGACACTTCGGGCGACCACAAGGGCGTGTCAGCCAGATTTTCAAATAGTGACGGATTCAGCAAGAGCTTCTTATATCTAGGAGGGAGCCGTAACGGTGAAACTGGACAGTCGTCCAAAACTCTTTTAGCCTTATCTAAGAAGGGACAATGGTAGATGGCATGATTGCCTTCACACAGTTTACAAGGAAATTTACATTTTCCTTTTTGACCAGGGGCTTCACTGTCACTAGTTGACGGTGTACTTTCAACATGATCATTAGAGGTTGATGACATAGGATTGTGCAAACGAGGAGACCAGTCCCTTAAGATCTGAGGGATGCAAGGAAAATCTCGATGATAGTGGTCTCCTTTGCAAATGACACATGGCGATTTAGGCCTGGACGGTGCAGTGTGTGGATTTTCGCTAGACGATGCTTGGTTGCCCCTTTTCGCCTTTGGCTCCTTCTTCTTCTTCTCTTTCTTCTTCTTCTCCTTCTTCTTCTCTGTTACTTGATTTTTGGCTTTACTAGCTTCATCAAGCGAAGAGGAAGGAGGAGAGGAAGAATTGGATGAAGTAGAAGGCTGGGGAGTAACTCTGGTATCGTTTAGTTGCTGACTTGATTGTTCAGGAATCACAGTGTTCTTAATGACAAAGGCTGAGAAGAGCATACGGGCAAGCCGATTGACAATCCAAGAAGCAACAATGTGGCCATATGGGGCATACCAACATCTCCCAAAGAGGAGAAAGGACTAGGATTTCCTGCAAGGGGAACTCCTTGGTTGGTGGGCTTCATTATTTTGAACCTAAGACCAATGTAGGAAAGGTGAAATTTATTCCGATTAAACTAAATTTTAGATGCTTTGACACAACTTGTTTTTTCACTTTTTAAGAGTCGAGAAAAAACAAAAGATGACTCTAGTCGCCTTCGACTTTTAATGAGCCTGAAGTGACAAGTGCTCAGATGGACCTTTTCTTTTAAGGAGTTTGAAAAGGAATGAAAGAGACTGCTCTGGAAATCTAGACAGAGGAATTACCAAACCAATCGCAAAACTGCAGAATACTTTTTACGGTACGGCAGTCAATCTTCCCGAATGCTGTGTTCAGTGCATTGTGATTGATAGGGCGGTAGACATGGCTCCCTATAAATAAAGGATAAAGCCTATTGTGGTCTCCCAATATATACTCGATGGTACGTGGGAGTAGAAGTCCGTACTAGCACTTATCGTCTCAAAGTGGAGGAATCACCCAACCATCGATGACAACAACAGTTACCAGGATTTACGACGCCGGAATACGTCTCTAGCCTAGACTTCTAAATATTGTGCGTTAGGTTCCAAAGCGTTTTTAGATTCATTAAATTTATTTTACAGTTGATGTTGCTTAAGAAATTTTCCTTTCACGTTCACCGCGTGATGTAGATGTACAATTCCTAAAATGCAATCTAAGATGATAAACAATTGTTTAATCTTCTTTTTGCAATGAAAATCCTAGCTACTACGGAAAGAGAGATGACGTTCTTTCAACATAGAGCAGAGAGCACACACTATATGCACTCTCCTAAATCAAACCAACAAACAGTCTAAATGCAAATTCACGTGCATGTATTTGTTTTCAGCCTTCTTAATGTGTGAATGATAAAAATAAAACTAAGTGCAAATCTGAATTATTTTTCAAAGCGACATTACTAACAAGTTTCTTTTCAAGACAAAATGAAGACAATGACGACACTTTGCGATTTGGAATTGAAAACATACTTTCGACACTTGAAAAACTACTAATTCAAACCGAATACAAGAGTAACAGTGTAATCGACTATCAAGAACAATTGGATTCTCTTCTATGACTGAGAACAACACTTGCGACACTTTCAAATCAAGAAACGACTGTTCAATTACGCTACTTCTTTTTAAAAGAGAACTGAAAATGGATCACATTACATAAAAACATTTATAGTTCTTTGCACAATGGAGGCAGAATATTGGCAAGGAAGGGGGTTTCAATGGAGGTGTACTGACTACAGGTAGCAAAACTCCTGTAGAGCTTAAAAGAGTGAACACAGAAACCAAAATCTGAGAGCAGAAGAGGCCTTGTCTGATCAGCGCACCTGTAACACAGGGAAAAAGAGATGCAGCGCCCCTACTACACTCGGGAAGTGTAATGCATCCAGAATCCAAAGAAGAGATAGTGCGATGGTCCAGGGACGAGACTTCAACTGGGTTTCGGGTCATAGTTTGCAGCTCCGTTCAGGGATTTAGGCCGAGAAAGTGGTAATCAGTAAATCAATCATAGGGGTAGATCTAAAGAGGTTACTAGAGCCACCACAAGGGCAATTAGAGAGTTTGTAAATCAATTGTTCAGTTCATAAACAAAACCTGGAGATAGAATGAAGCAGCATTGATCTACTTTGCACTTGCATAGAAAATGCAATTCGAAGGCTAGTTGGATTAACTTCAAGCTCTGTCTGTAAGTTTATAAAGTAAACAAATGTAGATAAACAAACAATCTATTCACTCCCCAACGGAGTCGCCATTTTTTTATCGGGAAAATTAGTGTCTATGCAGAGCTGCTAGTCCCACTAAGGCTGGTAGCTACCTTAGAAACAAACAAACTAAAACTACTTTCGTTTTCCTTTATGAGAAATAAATAAGAGGGGAATAAAGGAGACCAACCTCTGTCTTGCGCTTGGTTCCTTGCTTGATTCCTCTCCCTTCTAATAGATCTTTGCCACTCGCTTCCTCATATACCCAGCTTCAAAGAGCACCTCTAGAATCAAAGCAGCATAACACTATCCAAGAACATAGATCTATTATCATAAACAATATAGGACCAGATATATATTGACCACACAAATGCATATATCATCAATCATACAAGAATGTGGAGGAAAACTTCAATAGCTTTATTAATAATCAAGAGTAGCAAAGAGGATTACAACCAATTGTTCTGACCCATCATTATCCTCTCAGCAAGAAAGCCCTTCTTGACCGGATGAAAATCTTAGATCACCCAACACTATGATGTTGCACCAAGAAACCAGCACCACTTCCTTACAAGATACAAAATTCTAGCCTCTGGATCTTTGGGATGAGGGATCCATATATAGATGTTTGCAAGGGGGGTGAGTCAGATTTTGAGATTTGATTAGTGTATTCTCTCTGATAGCTCTTGATTCCACTTGGAGATTGATGATCTCTTACTCATCCCTGGGTGAATGTAGAGAGGAATGTGTCACAGGAGAAGTTTCTAGAAGATTCCATGATCCTCCACCTTGCAGATTGACCCTGCCATTTGTCCACTCTCTCCCATCGCACCCCATAGAAGGGCTTTTCAAGATGCATCACACCTCCCGTGTGTATTTAGGTGGGATGCAGTGCACTTTGACCATGGAGTAGGTGAGATGGTCCAGTTTTGACAAGTTCTGAGCAGTTTTTCATGGAGAACTTCTGGGAGAATATGTAATCAGTTGACCTTGTTCTTTTAGAGGTTGGAACAACACTTTTAGGGACTTAAGAGCCCTTGGTTTATGGACATTTATGATTGGGGTTGCAGTGCCCAAAAATGTCTATAACAATAGCAAGCAATACCCAGCGGGAAAGCCACTTCAAAATGTTTGAGCGCCACCATAGAAATTATCAAAACATCATAAACACCATAGAAAACTGGTCGAGGAAGCCTTACCAAAATCTGGTGGTCAATCATGCATGGCTTCTTTCCATCGGCTTCTTGCTTTGGAACATCTCGAAGGCCTGGAATTGCGTAATCTTCAAAACAAAAAATATAACTCCAGCTGACATATGGGAACAAACCACCAGGAACCTGCGAGAAACAATCTTAACGGAAAGTTGGAAGGATGAGAATTGGCAGGTGTCGCAAAGAGAGGAGGAAATTTTGAAAAGATTAGAGGTAAACTAGAATATGGTAAGTGAGGGCGTCAAAAGAAAAGTCTAGGATAGAGAGGTGGCAGAAAGAAACTGGTATTGCCATCCCCTGCATGGGTTCATAAAACTTAATTTCGATGGTGCCGCTAAGAATAACCCGGGAGAGGCAGGTATTGGGGAAATCTTCAGAGATGACGGTGGAAGAACCTTGAGAACCTTTGCGATGGACTGCGGGGTGGCCACCAACAATGAAGCAGAACTGCATGCTCTAAAACGCGGCCTGGAAATCACAATACAGGTAAAATTCAAGAGACTCCAAATCGAGGGAGACTCGAAGCTGGTGGTCGACATGGTAAGGAAGCTACAATAGCAAAAAATAGTGGAAAAAATCAGTAAGAGCTGGAGAACGATGTGGCTTATTGGAGAAATAAGGAAACTCCTACCCAGAATCGACTATCTAATTCTTTCACATGTCAGGCGATTGGGAAATAAACTAGCTGACTGGCTAGCAAACTGGGGCAGACAGAATAGAGGTAAGGTGATCGATAGTGAAGGCCTACTTCAACTGCTCCCAGAGGAGCGCGATCGACTTCAACAACTGCTTGACGTCGATAAGGGCGATAATGGCATGCCCGAGGTGAACAGCTAGGATTAGGTGGCACGAAGCAACTACAGGGAAAGATTTCAGCGGGTGGCGATGGACAGCACATTCGTGGGAAAGGACAGGAGTAATAGGAATGATGATGCCGGACAGATGACGGGACAAGATAGGACTGGCCGAGGTGACGGGGAAGAAGCAAGAACCGAGACGTCATCAAGGAAATATCTGGAGCTCGTATGGGAAGTTAGGATAAATAACAGAGAATAGATGATAGGTGGAATAAGGGGTACAGAAAGGATACGGTAGGAGCAGTTGGGAGAATATTGGAGTAATGAAGCATAAAGAAGGACGGAAAAGTTTTGCCACATCCCGAGGAAGGGATGTGGGGATGATAGCCAGAGAATTAAATGGTCAAGTGGAGGTTCGGTTGCAAGGACAACAGATAGATAACAAACAATAGCCAAGGGTGGCAAATGGAACGCTCATACGACTTCGCGAGAAACATGAAAGAATGAGGAAAGGTGGCAGCATGACCGAGCGACCAGACTTCATCCCCGGCTGCAGCAAGGAAAGGTGGTATGTTCTCTCTCATCCATGTCTTTCTGCTAGAAATCGAATTGTCTATGCCTCTCCTAAATTGCCCCACCTCAGTCATAGGATAGGCAGAAGCCACCTCAGCAATAAATCGAATCACCTCTCTCCATCCAGATCTAGGGGGGTCTTGGATGGTGAAAATTTTGGCTCCTATCGGGAGGCTCACCCCATGCCCCATGCAGAGAGGTGTGAGGGGAGGGTAACATTGTTGGGCCTTGTCGCGCTTCATGATAGGCACCGGCACCCTACCCTCGTCTGTTACCTGGATATCTCCCACAGGACTATACTTGGATGCTCCCCCCATCAAATGGCCAGATCAGTTGTGCTCAGCCAAGCTAGTCTACTTGGGCTCTTCAGGGCTGTTGAGAGAGGGTGGAGTGACATGAGCTGCTTAGCAGGAAAAGTTGTGCTATGGCCCCGGACCGCAAGCTGGAACCTCCCTCAAGACCGACTTGCTAAATCTTGGGCGGTAAGCGAGTGGATTTCAGTTGAATTACAATTTAAAGGCACTGACTTATGGTTTTCTGTTATGATAGGTAGAAAATTCCCCATAAAACCAAGATCCCAGGACTGCAGTAGGATGGCACTAAAAAAGGAAAAACCAGCTAAGGCTCGGGAAGAAGGCTCCAGTAGCAAACCAAGGAAGAGGGGCAGGAAGCTGGACTCACACAATAGCATGTACATGATCAACGCGTATATGGCCGGAAATTCTCCTGAGATCTGCACTCAAATCAATGGGTGGGAGAGGGAGCTGAGGGATATTAGTGAGAACAAAAAAATCCCCTGCGGGGAATGGGAGGATCTGATCTCGGACCCAGGAAACACTAGAATAAAAAACTCTCTATTCAATAGAACGCTTCAACAGTATTGGATAATGAAACATGTGGTTGCATGGGCTAGGGAGAGAATCACGCTATCCGAGAAGAAGAGGAAGAGGAACGAAAGAAGGCAAAGGAACAGTTCAAAATCCAAATAACAGAGGGATCAAAGAATCTAAAGGATTTCGTCCTAAAAGAGCTTGCGACCGTCCAAGTCCAGGCAGTGAGAAACCACCTGCTGCTGAAGAACATGGAACAAATGCTGTTGGAACTAAAATGGACAATTAAGCAGAAGTCGGCAAAACCAGGGACCAGTGCCTCAACACCCGCCCCGGTCAACTCGTCAGACGAGGATTAACTGAGCTGAGTCTTTAAATTTTGTTTATAAATGTTGTTAAAACAGGACTGCGTCTGGTTGTTAAGTAATGCTCCTATAGCTAGATTAGTTAAAATTAGTCAAAATCAGGCTTATGACAAGATGAAAGAGAAAAACATTTTTAAATTTTGGTCTGGTTACAAGGCCGATAGGTGGCGGTCTGGTTTCCTCCGGGCAGACTAGCTACCTGAACTTTAGTCTGCTGTAAATCTGTTTTCGTAATATGGAATGAGGAATGCCTAACTTTACAATAATAATAATAATAATAATAATAATAATAATAAGAGGTATAAACATGAAAACAAACACATGTGCTGGAATGTTTATACATAAAATTTGAAGTGAAAATGAACTCCTATTGGCACCCTAAATTTTCTTTTGAAAAATAAAGTTCCTTACTCAAGTTTTTTTCTTTCTTTTCAGCTCCAGAATCAAAAGTTTCTATAGCTCGGACAAGTTTCTGCAGCTAGGAAAAGTTTCTACAACCCTAATAAATTTTTGAAGCCACTTGATAGGAACACTTAGTGATTCCAATTGAAGGATAATGGACAGTGCAAAGTAACAATAGGAGATATCAAAGAAAAATTAAGGTTAGAAAAGTTAATCAAAGGTATGCGATACTTTAATTTAACAATGAAGGTTAATGTATTGCATATACAAACTAAGAGGACATAGCATTTCCAAAATAAAATGAAATCATTGCAAACTAAGGGTGAAGGTCGCCTGTCAAAATCATCATAAACCACCATTTAAAACCTCTGTCTTGTCCTTATTCTGAATTGGTTGAAGTAAATCACTGAATCATTATTTTGAATGTGCTCCAATGGTCAAATTCATTCCCATTTCCTTCATTAAAATTCATATGTTCTTCCATTACTCCAAATTCATATAACCTTTCTATCTCTCTGCCACTAACTGAAACCATACCAACACCATTTCTCTTGTCAAAATAAGTAGTCCTTGAGAAAAAGCATCCTCCATAATGGGTATTTTTGTTTGAATTGAGCCAACGGGAAAGAAATTCTTAGAAGGATATCCTTAGACCATGGAGTTGTTGTAGAACAAACAATGGTTACAATTCATAGAGAAATTCAATGGTTTCCACAGGGAAGTAACGAAGACTTTTTCATGCTCATTTGATGGAACGGAGGTTGAGATAGGAGATATTAAGTTCACTATAATGAAGTCTTTGATCACAAAAGCTACTAAATTTCCCAGAAGCAGAGAGAAATGGTTCAGAAACAAGGGAATCAATGGAGAAAATTGGAGAGTCTTCCTAAAAGATCCAAACATGGATACCACAATCTTCAAGAAAGGTATTCCTAGTACAACCCATAAGAGTAAATGGAGGAATTTACTTCTTGTACTTCAGAAATTTAGTACTTGTGAGGGTCGGTTTGGATACATGTATTTCTACCACATTAGGATAATGATGCATTTTCTTGAGGAACATGAGATGAATATTCCTTATTTCCTCTTGCATAGCCTTAAGAAAATGTCCATGAATGTTCAAAATAAGATTCAATTCATAGATAGTACCATGTATCATCATGGATTGGTAAAGATCTTGGTTGAATTCCACCTTTAGAGTGTAGGGGATAACTAGGAAAATTTCTTGGCAAGAAACCATTTTGAAGAAAAATCTCTTGAACAGCCCAGCAGTAGTAGAACCCTCAGAGGAAAGAAGAGAACAATGGAAACAATAAAAGAACCCTAGTCTCAACAGGAACTATCAGAAGATGAACTTCCCATAGTGGATATTTTGTAGAAAATGAAAAGGTGAAATCTTAGAAGAAATAAATCTAGCAAAAGAACATAAGATTTACCACAAAAGAAGTGGATATTTTGTAGAAAATGAAAAGGTGAAATCTTAGAAGGAAGAAATATAGCAAAAGAATAGAAGTTTTACCACAAATCGAGACCCTTCGTCAAGAAGAAAATCCAAAAGCTAGAAGAAGGAAAGGACAAAGATTACAGACCCCAGGACTTAGGAGGAGTACTAGGTTGAACACAATGCAACAAGTAGTCTCAGAAGCTATGGAATATATTGATCTCTAGGAAAATGAGCCAACTGAAAACTCTGAAGGCTCCTAGGAAGGATCACCAAAACTATCACCAAGAGTGTCATCACCACTCTGCAGTTCACCTCCGAAAGGTTGAGTGCACAGTCTAGGTGTTGACTCGGTTCAACAAGAGATTTATGACTACATAGATTAATTATAAAGAAAGGAAGCATCAACTAAAGAACCTATCCAAAGCCTTGGTGAAGGGAGCAATCAGTTCAATGAGCCTTAAGAACCTTCAACATCCAATGTTTTAAAGCAAGAAATCTTTGATGTGGAGACATTGAACATATATCTCAAGAATGAAAATTAGACATTGAAAGCACAAAATGGGATTCAAATTGAAAAAAGTGATAAACTTATCCTTCATTTGAATTTGTCGTACAAAACAAACAAAATGTTGAAGAAAGAGAGTATGGCAATGCAAAGAGAAATCATCAACATAAAATACAAAATCCTTATGAGGAAAACAAGGATGTGAATCATTGTCAGAAAGAAGAAAAAAGTGAATCCTGAAGGCGATAATGAGAAGCAACAAGAGAGTAAAAATGATGAATTGTAAGAGGACATAGAAAACCTCTAGTGTGGGGAAATGTAGAGTCCAAGGATTGTCTTACATTGACACCCTTTCTTCCTATACTTCTTCCTTTTTTCCTATACCTATCACCTAAATAATGAAATAGACATAAGGTTTTGTTAAAGGTAAGAACTTAAAGGTATTCTTCTTCATATTTGTCTATATACCTTGTTGTTTTGTTAAAGTATACATTCAACTACAAAATTGGCCTATTTCTGCAGCTAATCCGGATTTCCGCAGCTATCTCCATTGTTAATAGGGTTCAAACGCTCCAGCTCAGCCAAGGAAGGTATGGATGGATGAGTAATGATCCCCTCGTGGATTGTTTCCTATTCTCTCGAGCGAATCCTTCAAGAATATTGCATGATAACACGGTCAACCTCAAAGCCAACTGCAAGATTATCACTGGGACAGAGACCAAGCTTTCTTGAAATCTTATCCATTTTAATTTCCAAATAAAAAATTTATTATTTAGCGATATAGTTTGATTTACTAGGATTGAAATAAATATATATAGGCTTGAAGCTCTTGTACTATTATATAGAGAAGTATTATAAAAGCAATGGCCACTCTATATTCTGGGTGCGCGTGATACATGTAAATTTTAAGAACATCTTGTTACACTTGTTTATGAGTAATAGACTTGGTTTATGTTTTCCAGATTCCGTTGATTGGAGATTGTCAACTGTTTCGTGGAGGGCCCCTACATCCAGTACAGGTATTTAACCAATTGCACATAGATTTCCTTAATTGCTTTATTGTAGATGCTTTGTTCTGTATTTGAAATGCAGTATAATGGAATTCACAAGAAATTTCCTTTTCTTTATACATAGCTTAATTCTGTTATTTCGTTTTCTTTTTATCTAGTAAAGTTTGATCATTTTCCTTGCTTTCTACCTAGTGCAGTCAACTGTATCATTTTCATAGCATAGTTGGTTTTCAATTTATTAGATTTATTACTTGTTTAGATTAAGATGAATGAGTAAAAGAGTCACAATAATTTTCTTGACAATTAAATCCAGAACACATTCATTTACAATCTGATAGAATAGATCTCTTTAGCACATAGTAATTTAGGCTTGGTTGCAACATACAATTCAAAGAAAAAATCCAAAACAGTCTAACAAGAGAAAATCTTAGAATCACACTTAAACCATCCATAAACTGATGCAATAGAAATCAATTTCTAAGATAAGTAACTAACAACTTTAAGGAAAAATTCTTTAATATACAAGAACATATATATCTTAATGACATCAAGTATCTTCTAGCACATATAGTACACTTGTGCTTCATCATTATACCTACCCTGGTCGATAATTTATGCTCACAATTTAAGGACATTAAATTGGCTAAACAAATATCCATTTTGATTCTATGTGGTTTTATTACTAAGGTAGAGATGATAATTGTTACAACTATAATTTTATGAATCTTTTGAAGCAATGACTGTTCTCGGCCTATTCCAAAGATATTTTTTCTATGACCTTATATTGTTGTCATTGTTTAGGACTAATTATAATTGCATATCTAAGGTTGACCTCAGAATATGTAATCTAACACAAAAATATTTTGTCTTCTAAAGTATAAGTCACAAGGATTGACACCATGTGTAGTAGTTTAGTTGGCTTGATACTAAACAGATTTGTATGACTGGTTGGCATCACATCAAATTTTGAGGAGACATGGTTAAATTTTCATTGGTATAGGCATACACATTTATATATGTGCCTATAGGCCTAATCAAGCTGACTTATTTGAAATTGTTAGGTAATCGTGAGAAAAAATGAGATAATGTTGGAGGTTCTCCCTTACAGTTAATCAAAGAAACCTTATGATTGTGTTCTTGTATAACCCTAATATGTGGTAGTATCAACATTAATACATCTTATCGATAAGGGTATAAAACAAATTTGACCAAAGAATCAGAAGTACATGAATTATCTGTAGTTAATAACATAGACATTTGTTCCAGTTTCACTTGACAATTATATATGGTATCTACAATATTGATGTCTGGTATATTCAAGGTTTATGCGACCTAGATGTGTGTCATCTCTTTTAACTCTATGACAAGATACAATAGTGATTTTATGAAAATCATGACTTAACCCTTGATATGGAAAAATATTTGTATGATAGTGACCTTGTTGTATATGAAAATGACCTAAATTTGTTTAACAACGACTTCGATATATGGCATCGAATTTAACAGAGTAGTGAATATTGTTACACAATAGTCACCTTAATGAAAGAAAATGGAAAAATCTCATGTGACAGTGGTGTTTTGATAGTGCATCTATTACAGTAACTTCGTGTTAAAATTTATATTGTGAAAATATCTCTGAAATTATGATATTGTTGTGGTAGTTTCAATGCTTAAGGTTTTGAAGTTGACCTGGTGTGTTTGGTGGGTAGTGAGTAACTATGACACCAGGACACTTAACATAAGTAAATGTATATAGTCTTAAGCAGGAACAAAAATAGATGTTAGATTATAATACTAAAAGTATGTTGACTGTATTAATGCCTTAAACATGGTAAATGGCAAGCTATGGTTTCATGATGTATTTTCGAGAAAGTGCTAATAAGCTTATATATTATTAATATAGGTTGATGTCATTGTTCTAGGGCTTAAGCTACAACATTTCGATTAATTTTCAAGGTTTGATACTACGCGATAACATATGAATGTTGTGACAAATCTTTCTCCTCTACTTCACTGAAAATGTATCTACACCATGTCATGTGAAATGAGGCACCAGAGTTTAGGTACCACATTCTCTCCATCACTCTGCTTCACATGCATGTGATAATGGTTAATTCAAGCTCGAACTATGAATCCAATGCTTTACTCATTTCTCCTCCTGATGTATTATTTGCTTTCCTTTTTATGTGGAAACTTTGTGGCATAGTGCCTAAATTCATGGCAATGGTTGTTAGGTCCCTATACTACTACTGTAACCCCTTATTGTTATTTGTAAAATCCCCTTATTATATTGTTGTGCCCATGTAGTCCCCATATTGTTATTATTGTGCCCTAACATTATTATTGTTATTTCGACTCTGATTATAGTATGACCCCTTAGACTCCTATATATAGAAAGGAGGCCTTGTCATTTGTGTAATGTAAAGGATGTTGTGCCCTCAAAGAGGCTGATTTTTAAGTAGTTGATTTATCCTTTCTATCATTTTGTGAGCTATTTTCATAGAATTTGGTATCAAAGCTTCAGATTCTAGGGTTTTGCTGCTCCAAACAGGTCATCATGGAATTTACGCTATAGAGTTTTCTCTATGACTTTTCTAAAGATAAAAAACCATTTGAGACGAAATTGTTCTGAACCTAGGTTCCAAATTTCAGATCTTGTCTCGCTATATTTTTGGAGATATGATCTAAGGAATTTAGGGTTTTTGCAAGTTCAAGAATTCCATCACAAATAGGTTATCGTGGAATTTTCACTATAATTTTTGTTCTACGAAGGTTCAGACTCTAAAACTAAAACCTATTTGCACTGAAATCTTTATGAAGCTCGAGCCCAAATTTGAGATCTTGTTTCACTAGATTTTCGGAGATATGGTCTAAGGCCTTTAGGGTTTTTGCAAGCTCTCGAATTACATCCCAAATAGGTGCCATAACAAGAATCGTCATGACTTTCTCTCTAGGTATTGGATTAAAATGTTGGTAGAACTTTCCAAAAGAGGACAAAATGTAGTTTACTATGTATCATTTCAGGTCTAAAGGTTGAAACAGTGACACATGGTAGGTGGTACAAGTTCGCTCTACTAGACGAGTCTATAGTCATGTCATCCTAGGAGATTCTCCATAACTCTTTAGTGAAGAATCCAATATTGATTAGACTTGTGGGCTTAGAAAGAGGACATAGAGGGATACCACGGGCCAAACATTCAGAACTTGAAGATTTGAAATTACAGAGTTACAGTCGTTTAAATATCAAGATATTAAAAAAAAGAAAAATAATGATTTGAATCAAGAAAATAGAAGCACCTAGTAAGAAAAATTGGATGGATGATTTGAACAATGCGATTGAATCTAAAATAGCTAGTTTTATATGTGCCATGGAAGCTAATATCGATGGTATGGAAGTAGATTTGAAGAAATACATGGAAGATTTGAAGAAAGATATGGAAGGTTTGAAGGAAGGTGGGACAAAGCTGCTACAAGAAATGCCTCCTAATGACAAAAAGGTAGCAGAGGAAACTCGTGATGAGAAAAAAAAATATTAATCCTGATTTCATAGAATCTAGCATTGGATTGAAGACCCATCATATTCCAAAGATCGATATGAGGAAGTTTGATTGCAAAGATCACATAACATAGATACTAGAGATGGATAAATATTTTGATCTACATGATTTGCAATTGTTACAAAAGTATGTATTGCATCTTTATATTTAGAACCGAGTTAATTTTTATGGTATAAAGGGCTTTGTTCTTGTAAACCGCTTGTCACTTGGTGAATTTTCACAAAGGAAATGATAGCACATTATGAGGATACAAAGAGAAACACCTTCTTTAGCCAATTGATAAATCTCAAGAAAAGGGTTTAGTGGCACAACACATTGAGGACTTCCAAAAATTGAATATAACTATAAATGATATTCCATAGAAGAATAGGATTGATGTCTTCATATGGACTTTAAAGGATAACATTCAACATGAGGTTCGTCTTTGGGAACCTGATTCATTCGAGAAGGCATTTGGGCTGGAAAGAAAAATTGAAAGAAAAATTATGGCAAGAAGAAATCCTACCACTCACAATTATAAAGATGGAAGTGTTGTTTCTCCTACCCTTCCACAACCTACAATGTTGACAGCACAACAATTGGAAGAAAAATGAGAAAACAAACTTTGTTATAGTTGTGATAGCAAATACACTAAAGGTCATAAGTGTGCTAAGAAAAAATTATTTTACATTGACTCTGAGGAAGAGGAAGAAAGGTATCAAGAAACATAAAAAATAAGAGGATATATGCCAAGAACCAACCCCAGAGAAAGAGGAAATAAATCTGACCATATCTTGTAATGCATTGGTAGGAATTATCACTCCTCAAACTCTCAAGATAAAAGGACATATCAAGAATAAAAAAGATAACCACACTTTCATGCAGAATCAAATGAGACGACAGGTAGATCAACATCACAACAAACGAAGTTTTGACATAGGCAACTGGGTACTTTTACGAATTCAACGATACAAACAAATTTCCTTCAAGCAAGCTAAGAAGGATAATAAATTATCAGCAAAGTATTATGGTCCTTACAAGGTGCTACAAAAGATTGTTTCTATGGAATACAAATTGGAGCTTCATGCATCTTCCCGAGTGCCCCTAATTTTCCATGTTTCATTCTTAAACAAGGTTATAGGTGACAAGCTCCGAGTTCAAGCAATATTGTTGGAACTTGACAAGGAAGGAAAAATCATATTGGAACTTGAAGCAGTCACGAAATCAAGAACCCAATAGCCACAAAATTGATCAATTTCGGAGTATCTCATCAAGTGGAAGAAATTAACCGCTGAAGATTCCACATGGGAGGAAGAGAATTTTATATAGAAGCATCCAGAACTACTCAAGCGTTGTGGAAAACACTTTTTGAAGGAGAGTGGCATGTTAAGTCCTTATACTACTAGTGTAACAACTTATTATTATTAGTGCAACCCCCTTATTATATTGTTGTGCCCATGTAGTCCCCATATTGTTAATATTGTGCCCCATAGAAGCCCACTATTGTTATTGTTGTGCACTTACATTATTATTCTTATGTCGGCTCTAATTGTATTATGACCCCTTAGAATCTTATATATATAAAGGAGTTCTTGTCATTTGTATCATCCAAGAATTGTTCATTTGTGTAATGTAAAGGAGGTTTCCCCCTCGAAGAGGAAAATTTTTAAGTCGTTCATCTATCTTTCCTATCTTTCTGTGAGCTCGTTTCATAATAATGGAAGCATTTAATTTTGGTAAAATCTTTCTTCTTTCCCCCTTGAATGGACTCTAGTTTTTTTCAAGATTTCTTCTATTTTCCATTCTTTTCCTTTCCATCCAATGCAAATTTTTCTTCATCCTCGCCCTTCGATGAATTCCCATCTCTAGTATTTCGCCTTATTTCCTCCTCTACAAAACCATACCATAAGAGTTCCCAATTTGGTAATTTTTCCCTTCCATACATCAAATCTTGCTAGTTATTCCACCTCTTCTGCAGGCCCAAAAGGGCTAGGATTACCAAATCATCATATGAAATAGTAACACCAATGCCTGCAAGCTCATCATGAACTTGTGTGAACCTACTTCGGCACTATAGAAAAATGTCATTCTTTTGCATATTCATATTTTGAAGTATATCCTTGAGCGCCAACTTCCTATGGCCACTACTATAGCATAAGGATTTTCTTTCCCATGGATATTGGTGACAATGTGGTCTCATACTCCCTCCAATATTATTCTCCTCACCTTGGCTACATCTTTCTTCCACTCAGAAGGGTTCTCGGCATCAAATTTCAGTGGGTTTGCAACATCAATGTTGATGTATTCTAGCAATCCATTGTCATCCAAAACAACCTCCATGTGATACTTCCATGCAAGAAAATTAGAGGTTCCTTCCAAGGCATACTCTATCTTTAATCCATTGGAGGCTATGTTCTAAGCTCTTAAGTTATCTTACTACTATGAACTCCAAATTCGATCCTCCTCAGAAACAACTTCAAAATTCTTGCACTAATGTGAATACAACTTTGTTGGACACCTAATCCTCAATGGGTTAGTGTGGAAGCCGAATAGACAAAAGGAGTCCAAGATACCTTAGGATGTGAAACCCAACGGTCACAATATGTACTATAAATGTATATCTCTTGTTAATAAAAATTGATTCTCATGTTTTATCTTTCATATTTGTTGTTTCCATGTGTGTGCTTAACATGGTATCAGAGCAGGTGTATTCCTGCCCTGCATAATTTCTTTGAGCCATTTGTTTTATGGTCTTTATGAGCAGGTCCTATTTTTAGTATTCCTACCTTTGTAACTACATTTTCTTCCTATTTTCCTGTTCTGCCCATATTTTAGAACTGACACCCCTGACCTGGTATTTTCTCTGGGCTCTCTGGCTTGAACGCTGAACATTGTATGGTGCCTCCACGCAAGAATACATATTGAATGTGTTACTCATTTGAATGTTGCTCCAAAGCATTTGTCAGTACAGAACATTGTATGCATAATCCTTCATCCGAACCCATGTGAACCAACGATTCTTCTGTCCTCGCTACCAATGGGATACAGTGCTGAATGATGAAGGACCCAATGGGCTACGACAGCTGGTGCTCTTAACCATTAGGGGAAGTTTCTTATTCATCCCTTGTTATCTCTCATTCCGCCAACTGTCTGGGTATGTGTTGTGTCTATGTTTATCTTAGCTTAAATGCTATTGTGTATAACTCAAGGATTTTTGTTGGTTCATAGTTTCTTTCTCTGAACCTGAATTGGTTTTGTGCGCATGTCGTTTACTAGTAGTTGTAGTAAGCATTTTTTTACATGTCTATTTGGTTTCTCAACCTCTATTTAAGTGGGTCTGCCCATTTTCCTACTGGAGCTATCTTGAGAACAAGTATTGTTCTGCGGATGATTCTTGGCCTAAGAAGTGTATGCTGACGGCGGTCGCTTGGGTTCTTTTCGGACTTAACTGCGGGTTCTTGAGTTTTTTAGAGAGAAGCATTTGAACAATGGTGACGTTAGCGTAAGATAAACTTTTACGCTTTCTGATATATATAAAAATAAACTTGCATACTTTCCTATATATCACCACATGTCAGACCAGAGTTCGAAGGGTTCCAAAATCTGTCGATTGGCATGCAATATTGTGACAAAGTAGTTATTAAACTTGTGGTTTTATAATGTCTACTGAAGATCTCACTGGAAAAGGATTATCTCTGTTTTGGTGGATGCTGGAGCATTTCCATATGGCAGAGACGAGGGAGAACTTATTTCTATCAAAGATTTATTCTCATATCGTACGCCAATCATCCACTAGTTATCATTCTGTTTGATGGCTTCAAAGTTCAAAGTGCACCATAGGAGGTGTTATTATATTGGACATATTCATAAGGACTTGATTTATTTAATGTGATTCGTGAACTCTCTTCTGACTGTCGTCGATCCTTGAAATGCTAACAAAATGCTCTCTTAGAATTTGGTAGAAGTTTGATCGAGGAGTCAAATCGTATGAAAGTGTTGTTCGGTAAAATTTTATGACAATGTTGGCTTTCTGCTTTCTTGGAACAAGTGGAACACAACATTTGCTGCTTTCTTGAAACATGAGCCACCGATTTTACCTCAACAGGCTGCAATCTTCTCTCTCTGCGAGAGAAATTCGACACTGTGAAGATCTGTCTGAGATAACCAAGTTGTTGACCAGCAAATAGAGATGGAGTGATTATCATAATACAAGCCTATAAATTCCTGCTGTCAATGTTGGCATAAGCTATGTTTTCACCTCATGTTCGCCTCAAAACAACCTTGCACTTGGTGACACTAATGAGGGCACATATGTAGGTTCCTCTTTGAAAAGCGGTAGAAGTTTTATTATGAGAACAAGTGAAGATGGAACTATTTCCACTATCAAGTAATACATGAAGTTCAAGATCGGATGATCCAAAACATCAACGTTTGCACCTTTGTCAAATGCAGAGAAAAACATCATGACACATCTTACGAAAAAACAAGTAAAGCAGATTGTAGTATCATAGCCGACCTCTTGCAACTTCTTTCTGCATCCTATTGATTCAACTAGAAAACATCGAAGCATGAAGAACAGTCTGCCACCATAAAGTAAAATCCCCAACGCTGCAAAGAAGGAGACACCTGCAAAGAATAACTTGGAGAGGATCTCAACAATTGGACTAGGGCTCCACCAAGAGTAAATCCATATGCATATCTGAATGAGATAGATGATACCATTGATTGTGATAAAAGCAGGTCTATAACTGTCTATTGATTGCCCATGCTTGATAGAGTATTTCTGCCCAAAATAGGACCAACAGAGTATACGTGGTAAAAAATAGTAGGCCATACATATCAAGCAAAACATGTAGCAAAATCGAAAGTTCCTCTCTGAAACGTGGTAGCATGTATGGTCCTTCTGATGGGTAGCAGTTTTATTCTTGTGGCTAGCATCATACCAGTGGCGTCTAGTGTTTGAGATTGTCCCCACTCTTCCAATTCCTCTTTTAGAATGTTGATTTCCCGGAAATGCAGCCAACATATGATCTGGTAGCCTTTTAAACTTGGAGCAGCTAGTCAAGTGAAAGATCACGAAGGTTTGTAAGATTCTCGAACGACTCAAGCAGCATTAGCAACTTCCCGCTTGCGTACATTCTCAAATGTTTAAGGGAAGTGAGATGAAAGAACTCTTCCAGCAATAATTCCATAGTGCATCTCAGTTCAATCTTTTCAAGTTTCCGCAGGATAGTAGTTCACATCAATGATTTTATTTGGGTTTTGAGTAATAATTGATGTAACCTCTCCTAGCTTATCAAAATCAAAGTATTGGTTCTTAGAACCCGGGCTACGACCAAGCTTTGAAGGATGAGAATCAATAGGAATACCCTTTTCTCTTACAAATCATGGCAGAGAAGTTGATACCAAATTACAACCTACACTTTCTATTGGTCTAGTGTACTCGATAATTTTTGTGCAAAGATTTGAAGACTTGACTGTTCCCAAATTCTGCTAATTTCTCTTCCTGTTGCATGAGTCCTTGTACAACATATAAGAATTGCCAGTTTCTATCTGAGATTCTAAAATTGCAAACCAGAGATTCTGCGCTTGTACAACCTTCCTAGCCTTGCCCTGCTGCTCATTTTTAAGGTGTAAATCAGACATTGAAGAAAAAAATGGCCAGAATCAGTGAATTATTAGAGTTCCTTAAAACTCTGATATTGTCTACTAATCATGATACATTAAAAGTTAGCAAAGTTTCTCTCACAGACATTCAGGTCTGTCTACAAAATGCACAAGAGAAAA
Organism: Pinus tabuliformis; assembly: GCA_031772625.1. Lineage (NCBI taxonomy): Eukaryota > Viridiplantae > Streptophyta > Pinopsida > Pinales > Pinaceae > Pinus > Pinus tabuliformis. Next base: position 1,049,151,138 of record CM062815.1, on the reverse strand, counting down.
TTGATTTTTTGCAGCTTGAAACTCAGCTACAGCAAGAAGAATTAAAACATAGGAATCATCATAATGAACCTGTTTCTATTCAGAACAATGAAATAGACTCCCATAAACAGCAAGTCAATATTGTTGAAGTTCATTCAGATCCAGTTCCCAATAAAGTAGCATTTGTACAAGCAGATGCAGAAACTCAGTCTACACTTCCCAAGCCCATCATGAGACCTTGGGAACAACTTCTCCACAACAAGCACAGAATTTGTCTTGGATATGACAAGAACTTGTCCTTTCATATTCCAGACTACTGAAAGCCCATTCAGTTTCAGAGTGCTGGATTCATTCATGACAGTTCACCTGCTCTTCATTATATTCCTCTTTTACAGCAACAACAACAGATTGTGAAATGCCAACACTTTGACTGAGTTGGCCATTTGAAAGATCACTGTTTTGATCTTCATCCATGTAAGCATTGTCATAAAACTAGTCATTCTTCACACAGATGCTTCAAAAATAAAAGTCCTGCAAGAACAAAGATTCATCTTGGATGGATCGCTTCTTGGAATTGGGCATCAACAACCAAGAAGATATTCCAAACACATGACAGAACTTGTTCCAGAGTATTGAATAGTCTTGCAGTTGAGTTTTCTCCATCATCTCACCTTGTATAATGATGGTCATCTACAAGCTTCAAAGCCACATCAAGCGAGCCTGAGCCACAACCTGCCACACCAGTTTCAGAGTTGTAGCTAGAGATAAAGATGCCTGTGAACATGCCTTCAGTTGGTAATCTGGGACACTTCCCCTAGCAGAAGACTCCAGATTCTTGCCAGTTTCGGAAGAATTCCAGGAACAAAATTGAGAACACTTCATCTATCAAAAGGCTCCAGCTTCTTGCTAGTTTTGGAAGAGTTCTAGGAATTGCATTAAGCATTCTAGAGTTGTTGGCCATCCTTAAACCATCATAAGTTGAGACTTCCCTTTTTAGGTTGAAGTTCTCCCTTTTATGGAGGGTGAGACCTCCCTTTCATGGTTGAAGGTTTCCCTCTTCAAAACAATAGGAGCACTTCCTCTAGCAGAAGACTTCAGCTTCTTGCCACTTTTGGAAGAGTTCCAAGAACTACACTAAGCGTTCCAGTGTTGGTGGTCATCCTTAAACCACCACCTTTTATACCAACATTTCAGAGAGCACATTCAGCCTAGTGCTGCCATGCATTTTTGCACATTTTGTATTACAGCTCTCTTCTTAGACTCATGCATAACCCTTCGGATTAAGGGGGGGAATGTTGGACACCTAATCCTCAATGGGTTAGTGTGGAAGCTGAATAGACAAAAGGAGTCCAAGAGACCTTGGGATGTGAAACCCAACGGTCACAATATGTACTATAAATGTATATCTCTTGTTAATAAAAATTGATTCTCATGTTTTATCTTTCATATTTGTTGCTTCCATGTGTGTGTTTAACAAACTTTAACACCCTCATGAAGTTGTGGTGTAGATTTTCAAGTGCTTATGAAGTTTTAATCAAAATGACAAGACACAAACCTACTCTACTTCTTTGCAGACATTAATTCACAATTTAGAAAAAAATCTCAAACATGCAATAGTGAAGCACACATATGTAAATAATATTTGTCTTTCACACAACAATATGTTAAAAACACCAATGCGTGCTTACATTAATCTGATGAATATAGATGTATTACAATAGCTTTTCTCAACTGAGCACAATCTGCAACCACACAACCTATCTCTCTTCTCACTAAGAAGCTCTAACCGAGACTTGGTCAATTTATAATGCTACTTGAACTCCTATTTCCTTGCACAATTCATTGAGAAATTATACCCCTATTAATTACGAATTTCTCCAAAATGGATTACAAAATTCCTAATGTTGATCATGAGACTTCATGCAACAAGTGTACTCTCAAGACTAGTCTAAAACTAATATTACAATGCCTTGGAATCTGCGCTATAATTGGGGAACTCAAATTCTCTACATGTACTATCTATTTTGGGTTGATTGATCCGTTAACCACATGCTTTTTGAGTTTGAATGAAGTCCCACTACACAACTCACCCTCCACTAGTTCCTCCAACTGTTGGAACTAGTTTAACTGAAAACAACTGCTAACATTGATTGCTACAAATTAGCAACCACAAGTACTTAACTGAACTCTAACTCCTCCAATTTGAAATTATGGAGTAAACTAAATAACAAAAGCCATATGAAATAAGTTAACTGCATCCAAATTGTTTCTTGATATGAAAATTTAAATTTTCTCAATTTAATAAGACAAAATCAAATTTCCTTGGCCCATTTTCAACAAATTTATGGTTAGATTGATAAAACAATAAGAAGTAAATTTCAGATTGATTAATATTGCTCACATGATGACACCACAAGGAAGAGTTGTTGCAACGAATAATGATTTATTTAAGATACAAACATGTATGCAATATTTTAAAAAAATATTGGTTTTCCAAATTCATAGCTACCTTTATCTAAAAATATAAAACTATAATCATTACTTAAAGGATATAAAACAGGGAAAAAGGTATTGAGCATTATCATATTTATTTGATCTCTTTTCTTATAGTCCTACGAGTGAAATAGAATGTGATGCACTTTGAAGTATAATTTCCATGTTTTCAATTAAAATCTAAGGTTTGTTTAGGTGGGGAAACGAAAAATTCCAACTGAAATCTTGACATAACTACGTTGTTGCCATATTACATTATGATATGTATTTGATTTTCTTTGCTTATATTCCTATGAGTGAAACGGATCACCTGCATTTTAAACTATTTTATGATTTCTATAGGATTGTGTACCTTTGGAAATGAAAAGGTTAGAAAAAAAGGTGTGAGTTAGGTGATTGTAGCCGGTTTTAAATAATAAAGATGTTGTTCATAATAATAGATATGGTATAATGTTTTATAAATATTTTAATTAAATTAAATTAAAATAGAAATAATTTTAAATTATTATTATATTAATGGATAGATATGTGATAAAATAAAATAATTTTAAAAAAATAATAAAACTAGAAATTATAAGTTGTTATTTTTATTTTTATTAATTTTTGTTATGTAATTAAAGTAAATTTGATTTCTCCATATTATAGGTTGTTTTTAATTCCAAGTTTATGATAACCTATAGTATTCATGAAATTTTATAATTATAATGATCATCTTATAAATGTTTCAAAGTCCTCTTTCAAAGTAGGTTTTAGAATTGAACTATGTATCAAGTTTTGACATCCAGTATTTCCAATATGCACTCTACATATTGTGAGCCACTCCTCAAGACTAATATTTGAAAAAAGTGGAACTAAGTTAAAATATGGATTACAACTCACTATGTTATTATTTAATTCCTCATATATGTTTATATTTAACTTATTTTTTAAATTGGTGCCTACTTATTTCTTAACCTTTGTTCATAACTCCCTTGGTATTATTTTACTAATTTCCTTTTACAAACAACTAATTTTTTAATCTTCATTAAGCTTCATTAGTCCCTTAAGATAAGTTAAATTCTTACTCTAAACATATGATATTTAAAAATGTATATACATGTCAATTCCTAAAAACTCATCCAACATCTTATAAACGTGTTCACCAAAGGCATTGTTAAACAAAATCTTCTAAAAATTAGAGATGCTAAGAGTGATTTTATTGAGCATGAAGGGGGAGACATAAATAAATGATGATTGATCCCACTTGAAACTTTTGGGGATAATATTTATAGGTGGTTTAGTCTTTTTCTAAAGAATTGAGTCATTTCCCTTTTTTTAAATAATTACCTCAGATTTGATAAAATAAAATGATTTTACTCGGGATGATCCATATGTGTTCCTGATCTCTTTATTATACAAGACCGAAGATACCCTCCTTTTGTTAGCAGATTTTTTTTTGGTTTCGTTTGAAATGTATAGGCAAATCAACAATTACAATGCAATTATTTTTAGAATATAATAATTAAGAAAAATCTAGCACGGACTTATTTCCACTGCTGCAATCTATTCATAACTACGTAGCTTTCTTATTCATATTGATTTGTCTCCAAATAGTAATTCAGGCTGAAAAAATAACGATGGAACTCACCTTAATTTTGGAGTATGAGAAATGGGGAATCTTCCTTCAGCAACATACTCCTTGGCGTCCAATTCGTAGAGTTGGTTGGGATCAGAAGGTATCTTCACTCTCCAATTCCGAGCGGATGCAACAAGCACCTGTGCCATGCGATTGAATGGACTCCCTTTCTGAACTTTGTGTCTGTAAAATGGAGTCCCTATCAAGAAAATTACTAACGATATGATCAATCCCGCGGTCATAATCCCATATGCCACACCGAATCCGACGTGGGCCTCCACGTATACCATAAAAGTAAAGGCAAATAGCAGTCCAACAACAATACCAAACATCCACCAATTGAAGAAAGAGGCCTTCTGCTGCTTCTCCTTGGGATCAAATTCATCGAACTGATCTGCACCTATAGTAGAGATGTTTGGCTTTGTACCACCAGCACCGGAAGCAATAACGTACAATGCAAGGAAGAAAAACCCAGTCTGAAGGTGTGAAACTTTCTCACATGTGCTGGACCCCGGGTTGCACTCTGGCGGTTTCAGAGATGGCAATGAGACAGATAATGTCAAAAGCATCATTCCCTACATCATATATAGCAGGGAAAATATTTTGAGCGGATGAATCTATATAAACTCCTCGTTAAGAACACAAGTATTCAACAAATCAAAATAAAGATTAAAATTGACATGTATATGGCAGTATGCGAAATCGAAAATTCATTTTATTAAGGTTGCGTAAATTTACACACCATATTATTGGGTCTCAAATTATATAGATAAAGAGTAATTTTTTAAAGGTTAGGATTTTGTTTTATTAGGTCAAAACTATATTTTTCATGGAAAAATGTATTAAGTTTTACTTTTTTTCTAAGTTCAAAAATTTAAGTTTACTATTAAAAAAATAAATTAATAATAAAAGTATTTTAGTATTTATTATAAATCATTATAGATTTATGTAAATATAGATCTAAAATGGGTAGAGATCAATTTTTTTCTAATGGAATTTTTTTAAGTGTAAAATACAATGTTTTATTTTTCATTGTTTAAATTGTATTTTTAAATGCTAAATAAATTATATATAAGATGAAAAAATAAATAAAATATCTATATATATAAATATATATAAATTTGATATATCTTCAAATAATTTATTTAAATGTCTTATTCAAATATTTTTAAAAAGTATTTGATTCACACATATTTTCTACTTTTATTTAATTTAGAATGGATATTTAGAACATAATTTTTATTTTTTATTTTTATTTTAAAAAAATATTGTGCCACAAACAAACTTACTCATCATCATTTCATGTTGAACAGTAAAATAGACCTCTAAACTCGGTGAATCTCTCCACTTAATAAATTATTTTAATATTTATCTTAAATTACAAAATTAAGATTAATATTGAAAATTTTATATTCTTCAAAATATGAGAAATTATACGACCCAGAGAAATTATACATAACCGAGACTTAATAGATTAAGAATATTGTTCCTCTTAAAATACTCAATAATTTTCAGTTTCAAAACATTGAAAAGACATGTTTCAAATTCCAAAATATTATTAAAACGCTTCTCCTCATGTCCTTCCATTTGCAGGCCTCTTCCATTACCTATCGAGCCAAATATGGTGTATTAGTGCATTTCGTCTGGGTGACACTTGGACCTGAGCGTTTTAATATTTCAGCCTTCGGCTTTTTGGCTCATATCATGGTTACAAGAGAAATTTATTCAGATGCATTCGTATTTGAAGCCCTCGTTCTATTCTGGTATTTTTGTTTTTTTGGTACTGAATGCTTTGCCGGAGAAGACAAAGAGTTACTTTCAGAATTGGATAATCTTTCTCCTATAGGATCATGCAATCTAGAATGAAGAAAATCAAAGGTTAATGAACATTTTTGAAACCCCAGATAGAAAGAGCAATGTAAATAGAGGTGGCAGCAGAGTGTGTTGTACAGAAGTCGAAGATCGTGTACAAACATGCACAGGAGATAGTGAGAATATCGCTGATATAGCCAATCTGTGAATGTTGCACAGGAGATAGTTTTCAACTTTTCTATGTTGTTTAACTTTGTAAATTCCATTCATCAATCCGTTGCAGCCCAAAGAAAATGTCTGCATATAATTGTATGAAAAAAGTTATGAAGAAGGTCAAGATGCCCAGAATATACACTCGGAATAACACGGAATCTGTATTTAGATTCATTCTTAATTATAAAGTAAAAAATGTTAAAGAATGACCACTTGTTAATAATGTAATTACCTTAGTGATTTGGTTTTACAGCCAGGAAGTTAGGTAATGAAGTTTTTAAGATTAAAATGATGTTGACTGAGAGGATTGATGGATTGATTGAGTAATAAGAATTCTAATTTCTTTTTTTGAATAATAAGAATTCCAATTTCTTGTTTGTGGAAGTGTCCTTGACAATCAATTTCCATGTCTTGGGCCTGTATTTTCTCCTCAATTTCCCTTACAAAATCCTCATCGTTTTTGTTCTTTCTTTCTTCATTCCTTAATTGTTTATTCTTTTTGTTCTTCCTTCTTCCTCATTTTTTCATGTTCCCATATGTCTCCCTTTTCTTTCCTTTCTTGTTCCTCTTTCTGTATGGGTTATTGAACAGATGAAAAGAGAAACAGAGAACAGCAAGACAGATGAAAAGAGAAACAGAGAATAGCAAGAAATCGAATGCTCAATTGAAATTGGATCGGACTGTTTTTATTGAACAATGAGTTTTACACTACATGGCATTCAATATATTCATGAATAGCTACCGTTACATACATAACTAAACTACCCGTTACATAAACCATTTAACTACATTTACCAAAAAACCGTTGTCAAACTAACAAACTCCACCTTGACAACAATTTTCCCATTCATCATCTCCTCTGCAAGCCAAGAGAAGCTAAACACCACCGCAACTTCTCTACTGTAACTGGCTTTGTGAATATGTCTGCACAATTTTCTAGTGTGTGGACCTTTTTAAGAGCTACTTTGCCACCATCGATCACATGTCTCAGAAAATGATATCTCACATCAATGTGCTTGGTTCTGCTGTGATAGGCAGGGTTTGTGGCCAAGTGAATAGCACTTTGACTGTCACAAAGTACACTCACTTTCTCCTGCGTTCTTCCAATTTCATCGAGCAAACCCTTTAACCAGATTGCTTCTTTATTGGCATCTAAAGCAGCTATATATTCAGCTTCGGTAGTGGACAATGCAACCGTGTCTTGAAGCTTTGACATCCAACTAATTGCTCCACCTGCAAGAGTAAAGACGTAACCTGTAGTAGATCTTCTTTTGTCCAAATCACCTGCATAGTCAGCATCTACATATCCGCAGACTGATCCTTCACTACCATTAAAGACGATGCAATGATCTCTTGTGCCTCTTAGATATCGAAGCACCCATTTCACTGCTAGCCAATGTTCTTTACCTGGATTTGCCATGAACCTGCTGACAACGCCAACTGCATGTGAAATGTCAGGTCTTGTAGATACCATCGCATACATTAAGTTGCCTACCGCATTTGCATATGGTACATGAGACATATACTGCTTTTCTTCATCAGCTCTAGGACTCAAAACCGAAGAAAGCTTAAAATGGGAAGCTAGAGGAACATTAACAGGTTTCACATTATTCATAGAGAACTTTTCAAGTACCTTCTCCACATACCTCTGCTGTGATAACCAAAGCTTACCATTTTTCCTGTCTCTGTGTATCTCCATGCCCAAGATATGTTTTGCTGCTCCAAGATCCTTCATATCAAACACCCTAGAGAGTTGAGCCTTTAACCTGTTGATCTCTTCCATGCTTTTGCTTGCAATAAGCATATCGTCAACATACAAAGCTAAGATAATGAATAGGCCATTGAAACTTTTGAAGTACACACAATGATCATACTCACTTCTTATAAAGTTCTGGCTCACCATGAAAGAATCAAACTTCTTGTACCATTGTCTGGGAGACTGCCTTAGACCATACAATGATTTCCTGAGCTTGCAAACTAATCTTCCGCTGCGACCTCGTACAAAACCTTCTGGTTGTTCCATATATATCTCTTCGTTCAAATCACCATGTAGAAAAGCTGTTTTAACATCTAACTGTTCTAACTCAAGATTAAGCAACGCAGTTAGTGCCAACATAGTACGTATAGAAACAAGTTTTACAACTGGAGAAAAAATCTCATGAAAGTCTATACCTTCAACCTGAGAATACCCTTTTGCTACCAGTCTCGCCTTATATCTTTCGATACTACCATCAACTTTCTGTTTCAGCTTGAAGACCCATTTACATCAAACAACACTTCTCCCTTCAGGAAGCTCTACAAGATCCCAGGTATTGTTCTTCGCTAAGGAGTCCATTTCTTCTTCCATAGCCTTTTTCCATTTCTCGCTATCTGTATCATCTATCGCTTCCTGATAACAAGACGGTTCCCCATCTTCAGTAACCAAAGCAAAAGATGAAGCAGAATCTTCATACCTTTTGGGAGTTTTCCTTTCCCTTGTTGACCTTCTCAGAGTGACTGGTTGCTGAACTGGTTCAGAAACTTGCACTGGTTCAGAAGCTTCAATGGCTTCCTTTGTGTCTTCAACACCTTTGTCTCTAGAAGTCTCTCCTTCCTTTCGAGTGTCACCGAAAGATCTAGCCTCCAACTGAACTTGTTGACTCGGCGATACCTGTTCCTGTTCAATTCTTTCAACATTTGATTTTAACAAAGAGGATTCATCAAATGTTACATCTCTACTAATGACTATCTTCCGCAATGTAGGATCCCACAACCTATATCCTTTCACTGCATAGTCATACCCAACAAAGACATAACATTTCGACTTTGGATCTAATTTTGAACGCTGATTTTTCGGAATAAGAGAATAAGCATCACAGCCAAATATCCTCAAATGAGAATAGTCACAAGACTGACCTGTCCAAACTTCTTCAGGAATTGTACAATCAATCGCTACTGAAGGTGATCTGTTAACTAAATAACAAGCAGTAGATACTGCTTCTGCCCACAACTCCTTTTGCAAGTTAGCATTGTTGATCATGCTTCTGGCTCTTTCCATAAGAGTCCGATTCATACGCTCAGCAACACCATTTTGCTGAGGAGTATAAACAGCAGTTTTGTGTCTAACAATGCCCTCATCCTTACAGTATTGTTCAAACTCAACAGAAGTGAACTCACCACCATTGTCAGTTCTTATACATTTAATAGATTTGTCTGTTCTTTTCTCTACCATTACTTTAAATTGTTTAAAGACATTGAATACATCAGCTTTCCTTTTTAGCATATAGACCCAAACTCTACGAGAGTAATCATCAATGAACGTTAAAAAATACAATGCACCTCCATATGACATAACAGGGGAAGGCCCCCACAGATCAGAATGAATGTAGTCTAAAACATCTTTACTATTATGATTGCCAACTTTAAATCTCTGTTTACACTGTTTCCCATACACACAATGTTTATAGAAATCTAAATTCAAGGATTTCAGACCGGGAAGAGATTTACGTTTCATCAGTATGTGAAGACCTTTCTCGCTCATATGACCCAAACGCTGATGCCACAGACGAGTACCTGCTTCTTCCTTTTCTGACGCAACCGTTGCTTCACCAACCTGAGTACTTCCTTTTAACCTGTAAAGATTCCCGACCTTCTCTGCCTTCATAATCACAAGGGCACCTTTGAAGACTTTCAAGATGCCATCCTGACCTGTAAACTTATACCCATCTGAATCCAACACTCCCAAAGAGATTAAATTTTTCTTCAAATCAGGTACATGTCTAACACTAGTTAATGTTCTAACTGTGTTATCATACATCTTAATCCTGATATCTCCCATCCCAACAGTCTGACATGACATATTGTTACCCATAAACACAGAACTACCGTTTACATTTTCATACGAAGTAAACCAATTTCTATGTGGGCACATATGATGCGAAGCACCAGAGTCTAACAGCCAACTATCAAAACTCTGAGAGACATTACATTCAGGTGAAGTTTCATCTATCATACACAATTCTTCAGAAGATAAAACTTCATCTACAATACCTGAATCAGCCTGATTCGCTTCGTTCTTCAGGTTTTCAGAATCCTTCCATTTCCAACATTCCTTCTTCAAGTGTCCAACTTTACCGCAGTTCCAACATTTTGCCTTACACTTTTTGCCCTTCGATTTCGATTTGGAAGACCCCCTTGGTTTGTCTCCTCTTTCCTTTGAGCGTCCTCTAGCGACCATGGCTTCTGATGTAGTTGTATCGGTGCTGGATTTCCTTCGTACTTCTTCAGACAGAAGAGCTCCCGCGACTGATTCAAACTTCAAAGAATCAGCAGAGCTGAAGCTGATTGAGGTTACGAAGTGATCCCATGATTCAGGCAGAGAACACAGCAAGGTTATGGCTTTATCTTCTTCCTTTATTTTGACTTCCATATCTGTTAATTGACAAATTAGTGTATTAAAAACATTCAAATGTTCTGCAACGCTTGAACCTTCTTTCATTCGAAGACTGTATAACTGTCGTTTCAGATAAATTCTGTTGGTTAATGATTTTGTCATATAAAGGTTTTCAAGTTTTTCCCACAAACCTGACGCCGTAGTCTCTTCAACGATGTTGAAGAGAACTTCATCCGCTAGACATAACCGGATGGTACTGAGAGCTCGGGCATCCAAGTCCTCCCAGTCTGAAGTAGTCATGGTTGTAGGTTTCTTAGTAACCCCATCCAATGCCTTGTGCAACCCTTGTTGCACAAGCAGATCCTTAACCTTCAGTTTCCAAAGAGCAAAATTGCTCTTTCCGGTGAATTTCTCCACCTCGAATCTTGCATTCGACATCTTGGCCATTTTTCCTCCTTCCTAGGGTTTCAGGCTTTAAAAAAATAACTTCCCCAATTCAATCAAAAAGACAAGTTTCAAATCCTTTGTTTCTTGCAAACCCTTTTGTTTTTCTAGTTTCAAAACATTCTTGCAAATCTCTTGCAAACTTTTTCTTCTACAATATTTGTAAAAACCAACACTCTTTTCAATCTCTGCTGTCTTAAAAAAATTTTTGAACAACCTTTTCAATCTGTTGTTCTACAATACTGCTGTCTAAAAAAAAATTCAACCTTTTCAATCTGTTGTTCTACAATACTGCTGTCTAAAAAAAAATTCCAACCTTTTCAATCTGCTGTTCTACAATACTGCTGTCTTAAAAAATTTCAACCTTTTCAGTCTGCTGCTGTCTTTTAAAAAATTTCTGCAAACCCTTCCTTTTTTTTTCAATATTTTTATAAAAACCACAACTTTGACTTGATTTCAAACTTAAAAAAAAAATTCTGCTGGAAAAAAACAAGTCTGGAAACTCCGATCAATACCCGGATTTCACGCTCTGTCACAAATCCTCTGCTCTTCTGGCTCTTCACGCAGGGACAACACGTCTACAGGGGTTTAAAAAAAAAACGCCTGCAATTTCCCTCACGCACAGCAGCAATCCGCACAGCAGCAATCCAAGATCAGCAGGGTTTTGGTCACTGGACAGCCTCACGTCTCACAAACGCCTCACGCTGATACAGCCACACACAGAAATTTCCCTCACGCTTCACCACAGCCTCACGTCTCCTTCACTGGACAGCCTCACGTACAGCAATTGTCCCTCACGCAGGGCTTTGGATACACCAAGCTGATACAGCCACACGGGTTCGCACAGCGTCCAGGCTCTACAGCGATCACAGGTTCGCACAACGTCCAGGCTCTACAGCGATCACAGGTTCGCACAGCGTCCAGGCTCTACAACAATCACAGGTTCGCACAGCGTCCAGGCTCTAATACCACTTATTGAACAGATGAAAAGAGAAACAGAGAACAACAAGACAGATGAAAAGAGAAACAGAGAATAGCAAGAAATCGAATGCTCAACTGAAATTGGATCGGACTGTTTTTATTGAACAATGAGTTTTACACTACATGGCATTCAATATATTCATGAATAGCTACCGTTACATACATAACTAAACTACCCGTTACATAAACCGTTTAACTACATTTACCAAAAAACCATTGTCAAACTAAGATGGGTTCCCTCCTCTCGTGACTTTTATTCTCGTCACTTTTATTCTTCCTACTTCTTATTTAATTTTTATGATTGATTTATCCTCTCTTTTGTTGCAATGGATGCTCTCATAATAATAGGATCTTCTTTGAACCTTTGGGCTGCACTCTGTTACATGATTATGTACAACATTCCTCTTGTACTTAGCAATGGGGATTGGAGTGGGAACTTCCTTTTGATTCCCTTCCAAGATAACATCCTGCTCATGAGCTGCGCTGGAATGGACTACCTCGCCACCTCATTCTTGTAGTTGATAAGCATTACAAAAATTATTTATCTTCTCCTCCTTTGATCGGGAATAAGACTCTTAAGCCCCTGAAAAATGTAACATGGGACAATGTCTTGGGATCATACATGTCAAAGCTCATCTCAATTTCTAATTCCGTAGCCTTTATGATCTTCAGCTCATAGGATCGCACTTACAGAGGGAAGGAATCCCAATGGAATTTTTTCTTCTTTTGTGAATACTAAGAAATCCCTGTGCTAAGATGATAAGCAACCTCTTGCGTGACCACTTTATTTTTCACATACCTTGGAAAATTATGTGGAGGATTTTCAGAACCAAATAATATGAAGTATGGGCCTTGAGGTGAGTGAACCAATATACTATGTGTGCCACTTCCTTCATTGCCTCGTGGGAAATGAAATAAGCTTCTTCCTTGAAAATCATTTGATACAAAACCATGAAGAAGTGCTTAGAAATATTCTCTTACACTCCGTTGATGTGCTACGATGATAAGCAACCTCTTGCATGACCACTTTATTTTTCACATACCTTGGAAAATTATGTGGAGGTTTTTCATAACCAAATAATATGAGGTATGGGCTTGGAGGTGAGGTGAACCAATATACTATGTGTGCCACTTCCTTCATTTCCTCGTGGGAAATGAAATAAACTTCTTCCTTGAAAATCATTTGATACAAAACCATGAAAAAGTGCTCAGAAATATTCTCTTACGCTCCGTTGTAACTATACTCTGAGAATAATTTGCAATACACTTGGGGTCTACTTCCATTCTAGACTCCATAATTCATTGCCATCAGGTATTCCATCTAGTATAAAGGAAAACAGGTCAAAGTGTGGCCATTTGCGTTGAGGTGTGCTTTTCACCTTATTCAAATTGATCTGCAACTATTGCGACACTAGATGTGACCAATTTAATATCTCTCCCTCAGTGAAAACTAGATACATCATGTAGATCCACACTTTAAGGATTTAGTATACCTCTTTGCATAGATCCACCAACACATAGCCATCAAGTACTCGTAAATTATTGTGAGAGACGTGGCATGGAAAGTACTATTAGCCTTCTCGGGACATTTGACTGGCTCTCCCACTGATGGCTTGATTACTTCTTTGGTATTTAGATAGCTCCAAGATGCATAAAATTGAGAATCCAAGTGTTGTTAAGCCTTGGGAAAGTTGTAATATAAGGGAATTTCATGTGGCTTATAAGAGGCAAGTGTTTCTAAGGCTTTGGAAAGTTGTAATATAAATGAATTTCATGTGGCTTGTAAGAGGCAAGTTGTTGCCAAGTGACATTTTTCAACACCATGTTCTTAGTGTCTAGGCCCTGTAGTATCCAATTAATGACATGGACACATGATAACACACGATACCTGTAGGAAACGTTGTATGATAACACACGATACCTGTAGGAAACGTTGTGGAACCCTGATAGTTTGATGTTCTCGTAGAATCTTCCGATCCTCTATATATTTTGTGAACTAATATGAATTGAATACAACTTTGATAGTAGCCATGTGTCAATAGAATCCTCGTCGATAAAGAATTCACTATATGGCAATATAACAACTCCTCCCAAGGTATTGTTAATGGCCTCTTTAGTGTTTTTTTTTCTGTGACCTCCTTAGATGATCCCCTCTTTGAAGGCATGTTGCTATTAGATGATCAAACACTAATGTGTCATGGATTTGCAGTACTTGGTAAACAAGATGCACTTATCGCGATATCAAGTTAGTTATGTAAGAGATTAGCTAAGCAATCAACTTACAAGTAATATATAGTCACTGAGAAAAGGGATTATGTAATGGTGTGCTCAAGAGGGGCAAATTGAGCATACACTACGTAGATTCTAAGAGAAGATTGTGCAGCTCATGTTTCTGAGTAATGCCCATATTATGCTCGGAGAGGGTCCTAGGTTGTGTAGTTTATAGTTGCAGAGGAAAGGAGGCCTCACTTCTACTTGTCATTGCGCTGTGCATAATTGGGGATCCTAGTGATTTCACAATACAAAATTTCAAATGGCAGAGGGAGGCATGTACTCAAAGATATTGCATAATGCACAATTTTATAAGGAAAAAAGGTCCATAGATTGTAAAGTTTTTTCTCCCATGGGACTTGTCTTGAGATTTAATGACTGAAAAGAGAAAGGATGTCATTTGAGAATCATTCAAACAAGCTATTTACATCAAGAAAGAAAGCTAGTGAAGATAAAAAGACATGCATACATAAATACACCCAACAACAATAATCCCTCGCAGGAAAAATGACAAGAAATGCAATCGAACAATTGAAAAGAATCCCAAAAGAGTGAAACAACACTTATAGAAGTTAATAATAGCATAAATTCCACTTGTTATAGGAAAGTGGGGAAAAATGACACTTGCAAAATAAAAATTGACAAAAGAAAATGAAAAAAGTGGCAAAAAGAAACAGTTGGGAAACTTACCAAGAAAAACAACCCAAATGGAATCCAAATCTTCATGTGCTCATTAGAATGATTAGAGCTGTAATGAAAAGTGAGAATGATCTATATGATGCATTTCTTATATATATTAACACTCACGAGATTAGGGTTAGGTTTTTGGCTATGCGCACCTAAAATCAAGGATCCACCTCTACTTAATTGACACTTGTCTGAAGATCAAATTAGAAACATGTGCCACTGTGTTGCATAGGAATGTGCGCTTCCTATTTTCTAGGAGTGTGTAGTTGGATAACTCGAGGATCTATGCAGTTAACTAGATGACGATACAACGTATTTTAGTGAGACAAGGGGTTGTGTATTTCAGTCTGTGAGTAGATTGCGTTGTTTATTACCACATAGGGTTGCACAATTTTCTTTTACATTTGATTGCGTAGCTATATGCTTCAAGACACTGCATATTTCACTATGATAAGGAATTTCCTAGTTTCTCATGGAAAGGCATGCAATTGGTGTTGATTAAGGTGAGACCAATGTTTTAAAAACCGTTTTTAAAAACCAGTTACCGGTCTAACTGGCTGGTTAGCAAACTAGCCGGTCTAAACCGGCCAAAAAACCCGGTTTGAATGCCCATTTCTCCAATTTTTTGCCCTAACCGGTGAAAACCGGACGGTTTAGGACGGAACCGGCCGGTTTTGTCCTAAACCGGCTGGTTTTAGGCATGCCCACTGTAAAGTTAAAAAAGCATATTTCTGACTGTGTTTTAGGGTTTTTGGGGGAAACTAAGGGTGTTTCAACCCTAACAATGTTGGCAATAAATGGTAATGTTAAATTCTTAAATTAAAAGTGACATTTCCTTTAATTTTCATTTTCATCCTTTTACTTAAATTTTTAACATTACCATGAAATGACTCAGGATGTTTGAGAGTGGTTTCGACCTCATTGGATTTCATATGGAGAAACTAGAATTTTAGATTTCACTCAAAATTCAGCAGACTTAATGGTTTTCAGGATTTCATGGTTTGGGGGTAAACAATAAATGCAATCGGAGCTCCAAATGATGAGAAAAACTCCCGATCTAGATCCCATTGTGTTGGACGATATTGATCCAACATCAGAATGGGTGGAGGAGACTGAAGAACCTGTGTTTGACGCTGATTTTGATATCGACATGGCTTTAGCGGGGGATGAAGCAGATTATGTGGTGACATCAGAACTAGGATCAGTAGCGGCGTCAAGGAAAGGCAAAGAACCAATGGAAGGCACTAGTCATGCAGGTCGACAAACTCGTGCTTCCATTAGGTCCACTTCTGTTGTCATTGGCCACATTGATACTGAGGTTGTAGATCAGGCTGAGGCATCCTCAGACTCTGAACCAGATGATGTCTATGTAGCTCCTGATGATGATCCTGTGTCTAGTAGTGGTGATGAACTTGATGATTGATCATGTGTACACTGTAGACTTGTAGTAGGCCAATGGCCTCATAGCTTGCGACATTGTTTTTGGACTTTATAGGCCATTTAGAGCCTCATTTCTTATGTATTTTGCTATTTTTTCGATGTTATGTATTACACTCGGTTCCATTTTGATATATTCACCTTTACATGGTATATAAATGAGCAAATTTTGCATATTTTGTCTCTATTGGCTTGGAATCATGGTTTTATATCTTAAAAATAGTTTTGTTTCATTAAAAATTAATTATTTAATATATTTTTTTAAAACTGGTTCGTTTAGACCAAACCAGTCCCGGTTAGACCGGTTCCGGTCGGTAAACCGGTTCATTAGGTGGACCGGTCCGGTCACCGGTTCCGGTTTTAAAAACATTGGGTGAGACTCGGCGTATGTTTGCAATATGTGCTTTGGTTTTTTCCAAACATTGAGAAACTATTGTCGACAAGGCCTAAATATCATCATGAAAAGCATAGTTAAAACATCACAAGCTTAATATGAAATAATGAGATGTTACGAAACCTAGGAAGACAAGACGATATATTGACATAAGTTGAAATGACATTTCTTATGCCGAGACGGCCACTCCAAAATCAATGCATGGGAAAAATGTTGGAGGGGGGTTGTAGTAGCTAAAACATTTTGCGACTCACTCGAAGAACTCCAAATTATCTACTTGGGTCTAACATTATGCACCAAGTCTATTCCATTAGGATGTATTGATTCACCATGTTGATTGCTTTGGCTCTACCATTTATCCCATTTATATATGTAGTCTCTTTCGCCCCCTTTTCTCGACTAAACGAATTGACAAAGCTTATGATATCACAATTGTTTCCATCTCGGAGAAGGTTAATATAGAGTCACGATTTTCAAATGATTTTAGTTCTAGATAAATTCCATATGTTTCTTTGCTTCCAATAGTCCTGTTCATAACCCTGTCATATTCCCTATGGTATCGCAATCATTGATTCGCTACTAGTGAGCCTCTTCAATACCCAAGCTCAGTTGCTTGCTTCACCTTTGTGTGCAAAAAGCCTTTCTCTTCTTTCACCCATTTCTTTATTCATTATTATTATAGGACATTTGGTCACATATCGTTAATATTCATTCAACTGAACCAATCAACATCCTCTGACCTCTTTTTCATCATCCTTGCACAAATCCCTAAGCATGACTCATTCTAATCCCTGCTCTTCTACCTCAGAACACCTTGTTTTAGTCATTGTAAGGGCTAATGCTCCCTTGTCCTCGAATGGGGGTCCATTGATTCTAGAAATTTAGGAAAAAGAGAGAGAATCATGAAGCCTGTTCTTCGAGATGCTTCCAGGATTTGTTGTGACAATTTACCTTAGATAAAAGTCTTGAATCCTATCCTATCCTACCTTGGAGTTTTCATCCCTTATCCATTGTGGTCATCCTCCCAGCAAGAGTGGATCTTAAGCCCTAATTGGTAAAATGATGAGAACTCGTGAAATACCTCTGTTACGTGTATATTTACTCTCATCCATAGGAAAGGGGTTGGATTTTGGAAAGTGATTCTACCCTTATGTTTCTAATGTGATATATATCTTTCCATGCTTTAGGGTGACTATAGGTGCACTTTGTGACAAGGAAAGGAGAAGTCAACTTGGAGGAGCTCTTTTACATGATCAGCACCTATTTTTGGTTGTAACTCACTCCATTTCTATTAATGAAAATAGTTCTTTGCTTTCCTATATATGATTTCATATATTTCAATACCATGTTGATCTATTGAATAAAGTGAAAATATGATGCTACATCAATTTTGTGGATCATTGGCTTATGTTATCTGACTATACAAGTTCTAATAGGAGCGATCAAAGCTACGATTGGAGCATTTGAGCCAAGGAAGGAGTGAATCGTACAAGATATTGTAGGTAGACTTTATCCCATTATCTATTTACTTTAAGGAATATATTAGTTCATTTTCCTTTCTATTGTTCTAGGTGAGTCCACTAGGCCTAGGGAAGATACTTTAGGATAACACAACTCATAAAGCATTTGATGCCTTGAAAGATGTACTCGTTTGGCCAAGTCTATTATATCCCCCTCATTATGAGTGCAACTATTTCTTGTATCTTGTTTTTTTTTTTTTTTTTCTCGTTAAAACTGAGCTAATTATATTACAAAAATGCCAAAATTACAGCAAAAATTACATCTGGGCCGAGGCCCTGTTCCTTCAGAGAGATTTTCCCCATGTATTAGCAGTCATAGCAGAACTAGCAGAGAGACCAGTTTACCTTCCTTCTAACATGTCCGACACAGTGGATACATAATGCAACACGGTGGATATATAATTCAACACGGTGAATACATAATTCGACACGGTGGATACATAATTCGACACGGTGAACATGTAGACTGACACGTAGACTAACACTGTGGTGATTTGGACCGACACGATAAACATAAACCCCATAACAAACATACAAAGTGAGCAAAATGAAATAGTCAGAGAGATTCATTCCTTGCCGCGAAGACAGAGCGTCTGCAAAGTTAATCTTCATCCGTGGTATGAGGCTCGTCCATTGCTGGACCCTTGAGCTTCTTCGAATCTTCCTCTTCCTGGCGCGGGCTTCGCTGAACAGGTTCACTAGGGCCGGCCTCATCCTTCTGAATTGGTCGCCTGAAGTCGACAGTGGGAGTTTCCATATCAACCCTCGGCACAGTCACATTTTCCAGACGACCCCGTATATTGCTGCAGTGCTCCACGGTGACCGAAACGATGAGGGTGTTGTTTGCAAATGCGCAGGGGATTCGGTATCGAATGGCCGGGTGTTCCGTGTGCCCACACTCCTGAATTCCCCTGCTGCCTCTTACATTGCCGCTCAGAGGCCTATTTTGCTCTGAGGTGATCTCCACTGAAGAGGAGGGCGAAATGTCAGGCCTCTGAGAGGCTGAACGACCCCTTGAACCTCCTCTGCGGCTGCTCATCCTGAGCCTTTCTCTGGACATCCAGCAATTGCCTTCCAAAACAGAATTCCCCTGAGAAACCTTACACCGGGCCAGCGAATGTTCTGCCTCTGCCAACACCCACTCAAATTGCTTGAAGGAATGCGGAAGAGTGGTTTGGGATTCAAACTTAATAGCCTCCATAATCCTCGAATGCTGCAGCGCATTGAATGGCGCCTGCACTGGACTGAACATTCCAACGACATCACCCTCCGCGAAAACCTTACCATTCGAGCCCATTGCTTCACCTTCCGGCGAATTTAAGGGGCAAGCGTACTGGTGTGGCGTGGCTCGTCCGGGCTGACAGCTGCCCATGTGACGAGCCACATGCCCCTCACGCGTCATTAACACCATTAACACCCGCATCCGGGAGTATCTTGTTGTTTTTATTTGTACTATAGAAATGGTATTGGTCCAAGAGGATGATGTAGGGACAAAACACCCAATATATTATCTGAGTCAGAATCTCAATGATACCAAGATTAGGTATACCCTCATAGAAAAGTTGTCTTTAGCAGCTGTTCAAGATGTCCAAAGGTTCTGCCATTACATCTTTCTCTCGAAAACTATGGGTGTTTCAGATTTCAATCCAATGAAATATATTTTTTCACATCTTTTTTTGGGGAGGGAATACTCTAAATGGATTTTCATCCTGCAAGAGTCTGACCTAGAATTCATCAAATCCAAGTCAAAGAAATCCTTGGTTTTTCTAAGCTTATGTGTGACCTTCTTTTCCCTGATTTGGAATCAACATATAATGATTCTATCCCTGATGATTCATTGTTTTTGACTTGGTCATCTGACCCATGGTATGGAGACATTTTGATTTATCTCGAGACCGAGACCTTCTAGTCTGATACCTCCCTCTCCGAGCAATGACATATTCAATACTAAGCCAAAAATTACATCATCATAGGTGACACTTGTTATCGATGCGATATTGATACAATTTTACGAAGGTGCCTAACACATGAGGTGGTCAAGAAATTCCTTAATGAATTCCACTTGAGCGCACGTGTTGGTCATTTTTCTAGTTATGCTACTGCACATTAGATCTTACGCCTTGGTTACTTTTGGCCTACCATTTTTTGAGACTATATTCTCACTATCTAGAAGTGTCATGCATGTCAAATTTATGATCATAAGAGCCATGCTCATCCTACTCCATTGCATCCTACTATCATTGTTTGACCTTTTGCGAAACGGGGTATCAGTGTCATGACATGGAACCGTCGCTTGATCGGGGGCACAATTCTATCATTTAAACAAAGTCTTTCAATAGAAATCACATGAGAGAATTTTTGGTCGATGCACTTTGAACCAACAAGTGTGGTTCATCATGAGGACTAGATGAAGAGGTAAACCATGACAAAGGCTTAAATGGAGAGCAATGTAGAGACATAATTTCAAGTAACGACTATATTTGAACAATAGTGTTTAAATTATAATATTAATTTATTAATATATTAAAAACAAATATTATTAAGTAATGACTATATTAAATGGCTATTTTTAAAAAAAAATATTTAAATAATGATATTATTTCATTAATTTATTAAAAATATTAATAGGTAACGACTATATTAAGCGGCTAGTTTTCGAAAAATAATATTTAAATTAATTTATTAAAACCAAATATTACTAGTTCTTGAAAGATAATATTTAAATAATGATATTAGTTTAGTAGCTTATTAAAATATTAATATGTAACGGCTATATTAAAATGCTAGCTTTTGAAAAAATATTTAAATAATGATATTATTTCATTAATTTATTAAAAATATTAATAGGTAACAGCTATATGAAACGGTTAGTTTTTGAAAAATAATTTTTAAATTGATTTATTAAAACAAAATTTTACTAGTTCTTGAAAAATAATGTTTAAATAGTGATATTAGTTTATTAATTTATTAAAATATTAATATGTAATGAATATATTAAACGACTAGTTTTTGAAAAATAATATTTAAATTAATTTATTAAATCCAAATATTACTAGTTTTTGAAAAATAATATTTAAACAGTGATATTAATTTATTAATTTATTAAAAACAAATATTAATAAGTAACCGCTATATTAAACAACTATTTTTTATAATAATCAAAGTCAAACTTTAAAGAAGAGGAGTCAAAAATTATAAAAATGAGTGAACACCCTAATCGAGACAAGATCATTTGATAAATAAAATAACTAATGGAAATAAAATAAAATAAATTAAAAATAATCAATGGAAAAATAAATAAAACAAAATATACACAACTCTATATATATATATATATATATATATATATATATATATATATATATATATATATATATATATTTTGAAATAAAAAATAAAAAATCTAGGAGGACAAGAGAGGGACCCAACTTCTACTAATATTCCAACTATCATTTGTATTCAAATTATTGGGTCTTTTTTCAATTTCTTGGGCCTCCTTCAATTTACGATGATGAAAATGACTAATGTTGGCAACGACTTGGGCCTCCTCAATGCAAATGTGATGCTTATATTTATTTTCTTTGGCAAAGCATGCAGATAAATCTAAGCATCACATCTGCATTGAGGAGGCCCAAGTTGTTGCTAAGCTTAGTCATTTTCATCATTGTAAATTGAGGGAGGCCCTAGAAATTGAAAAAAGACCCAATAATTTGAATAGAGATGATGTTTGGAATATTAGTAGAAGTTGGGTCCATGTGTTTTCCTCTTAGGTTTTTTTATTTATTTATTTTTTCTAATTTTTTATTTCAAAACTATGTAGGTATTGACATCCTTTTTATAGTACTTGTTTTTGATTTATTCTTCATTAGAGTTTATTTTCTTGATCCTTCATGTTTTTTTTTAATCTATTTTATCATCACATTCGTTCTTAAATATTTTTAATATTTTTGTTTTTTTTTATGGGCGTGAGCGCCATATTTTATTGTTGACCCCATTATATGTGTGTGTGTGTGTGCGTGTTTTTAATATATATATATATATATATATATATATATATATATATATATATTGACTTAGGTGTAGGAATTTACAGGGTAAGTTCCTCAGACAGAACACCAAAGGACACCGCTCACAACCAGATCTCAGATCAATACACCAGTATTTTTGACGTGGTTAAAACCCTCAAAGAGGGAAAAAGTCCACGGCCTGAGCCAACGTGGCCACTTCAGGCAATTTACTAATAAAAGAATGAAAATTTACCCAAGCTTCTCTCATAGACAGATTACCCTACAAATGACCCTCCATGCGCTTTAAATAGAAATCATGGACCAATCGGGTGTCAAGCCACGGATCAAGTGTCAGTAATACCGAGGAGAGAATGAACCGTCAGATCACTACATATTGTGACTGTCGGATTGTAAGTTACAAAATGTACAAGGTAAAGAAACACACTTTACCTAACTCTATACCTAACTCTATACTAGACCAAGTTGTACTTAACTATTTCCTATGTGTCGAATATCCTAACATCCCCCCTTAAGAACAACTTGGGATAGGATTGAAGGATTTACAAATATGACACAATAGGAGAAGGAAGGAGGCATTAGAGCCTATCCCCCCTTAGTGACAACTTCCTGAACTCCAACCATAAATCGAAGTTTAGTGAACTTCACCTCTGTGAGAACCTTTGTAAAGATGTCTGCAACTTGATCATCTGTTGAATAATATTGCACTTCAAGAACATGGTCATGAATGAGCTTTCTGATGAAGTGCATGTGCAGTTCAATGTGTTTGTTGCGCTGATGTTGGACTGGATCTTTGCATAGCTTAATGGCACTTTGATTATCACACCAAAGTGTAGTCGGATGCTGCTGCTGAAAGCCAAACTCTGACAGGATCTGACGAAGCCACAAGGCTTCCTTACTAGCTTCTATGGCACGACGATATTCTACTTCTGCTGAAGAAAGAGAAATGGCACCTTGTTTCCTGCAAGCCCATGTAATAGGTCCTGAACCAAGAGTGAACACATAACCTGCAGTAGACTTCCGATCATCAGGGTCACCAGCCCAATCGGAATCAGTGAAACCAACGAATAGAGGAGATGCTTCGGCACTGTAATGAACCCAAACTGAACTGTACCTCAAACATAACGAAGTATTTTTTTAGCTGCTTTCCAATGAATTTCACGTGGGTTTTGCATAAACCAAGCAACAAGGCCAACAGCAAAGGAAAGGTTAGAACAAGTATGGGTTAGATACAAAAGTTTTCCTACAAGTTGACGGTATAAGGTAGCATCAACTTCAGGAGAAGTACAAGTGACTGAAAGTTTGACTCCAGACTGAAAGGGAGAAGGGGCTGGCTTACAGTCTTCCATGTGAAAATGGCATAGAATATCACAAGAATACTTGGACTGGGAAAGGGAAATACCCTCCTTGGATTGCAAGACTTGAAGACCGAGAAAATAATGTAAGTGTCCTAAGTCTGTCATTTCAAATTTCTTTTTAAGGCTGGACTTCACATGGTTTATAAGGTTGGGATCACTACCGGTAAAGATAATATCATCAACATAAAGAACAAGAATGATAAGAGACTTTCCCACTTTCTTGGTGTAGATAGTATTGTCAGAATGACACCTAGAAAAGCCAGATTCTAAAAGAAAGCTATCCATTTTGGCATACCAAGCTCGAGGAGCTTGCTTGAGACCATAAAGGGATTTCTTAAGCCAGCATACAAGGCTGGGGTCTGTTTGTATAAAGCCAATAGGTTGTTCCATATAGATTTCTTCATGGAAGTCCCCATGCAAGAAGGCAGATTTAACATCCATCTGATGGACTTCCCATTTGAACGAGGCAGCAAGGGAAAGAACAAGGCGGATAGAGTTCATTTTGGCAACAAGGGAGAAGGTTTCAGTGTAGTCAATGCCTTCAACCTGTGAAAAACCTTTAGCAACAAGACGAGCTTTATGTTTATCAACTTTCCCATCTGGTCCATACTTGGTTCTGTAAACCCATTTGCATCTAACAAGTTTTTGTCCCTTTGGTAGAGGAACAAGATACCATGTATCATTTGCCAATAATGAATGATATTCTTCATTCATAGCTGCTTCCCAATATGGATGGCCTGAAGCTTCTACAAAGGTGTCAGGATCATAATTTACTGGAGCTTGAGCCAGTAAAGAAGAGGCTCTGTCAAACTGAGAACGTGTGCGTCGCTGAACTGTAGGATCACCGGCAAGATCACCTGCTGCATCTCAAGTAGCACGAACCCATTTTGGAAGCTGAGGAGCTGAAGGAGGATCCTGAGATGGTGGGGGAGGATTTTCATCCTCACTTTCGTCGTCTGAAGAAGAAATGTTTTCAAAAGTAAAAGAGATAGGGAGAGGTGGCACATCTGCCGGACTAGGCTCGCAGGCCGATATATTTTCATCAAATTTTACATCTCTTCTAATGATAACATTTTTGGACTTAAATGGAATAAGTCTATAGCCTTTGACATCTTCAGAATATCCAACAAAAGTACATTTTTCACTCTTAGTTTCTAAAGCTTTATGCTTTTCATCTGGAATATGGGCCCACGCTTCACTTCCAAAAACACGAAACTGACTTACATCTGGTTTGATTGAGCTCCATGCTTCTTCTCGAGTGATATTCTTTAAAGCCTTAGTAGGAGTGCAATTTATAATGTAATTTGCACAGTTAATTACTTCTGCCCAAAAACTAAGACCAAGTCCTTTAGATTGTAGCATACAATTAGCCATTTCCTTTAAGGTGTGATTCTTCCTTTCAGCTACACCATTTTGTTGTGGAGTACATGGAACAGTATGTTGCATTTGAATTCCATTCTCAGTGCAAAAGTTGATGAATGTGTGTTAAAATTGGCAACTAGGGAAAAACTTCATGTGGGTCATCTTATTCATGGCTAATAATATTTTTATTAGATTCCTCTCATCGATAGGTGTAGGATTGATATAAAGTTCATCCGATTGCGATAAGTATTCATGGAGATATGAATTTATTCTGATTATGGAATTATTATCAAGCTGACCTACAACTCATGTAGGCTCAGAAGCCTAACAGTCGCATCTATTGACCCACCAATGTTGTGTATAAATATAAGAGGACCTTTCCTCATTTATACTCACTCATCTCATCACATATCTACTGCGCAGATATGAGTCTCTTCTCTACTGCACTGAAATGGGTCTCTCTCTCTCAAACATGTGAAGCCGGAAACTGCTAAAACTGAAGCTGCAACTGCAGAAGTAAAGATTGACTTGCGTGGCATAGAAGATCTCCTCATCTGAATTGTGCTGTAGGTTCATCTAAACCTCCTTTGGAAGCCGAAACTTTTGGTGGTGGAATGAAGTCAATCCGACTGTCGGTTTGTGAGATATGGTCTGCCCTAGTTTGATAATGAAGCCGCTAATGCTGATGCTACTGATCTAGGGTTTGCTACTGCTGATATGAATCAGATTTATTGTACTATTTCTCTCTGCTGAGTTATTGAAGATAAAAGAAGATTTGATCAAAGGGTTTCCCCACACATTGTGGGGTTTGTCCCTGGCTAGCCGCCACATCTTGTGTCTCTTGTCTTGGCTTATTTTTTGTCGATCGTTTAATGTTCTATGTTGACAGCTAATCCTCAATGGATGGGTGAACTGGAATGCAAAAGTCATCAAGAAGATGAACTAATTCGTCCCATTTCTATATATAAATGATAGTTAGCTAATGAATTATGCAATCATTTTTTTTCTATGCCCATTGTGGAGTTACCCTGGCCTGACATGGTATTAGAGCAGAAATTTCTTATCAACAGAAGTTTTTTTTAGCAGAAGTTTTTTTTTTACAGAATGCATTCAATCATTTCTATGGTAGGAATAGTTCTCACTAGCAAGGAGAACTATTCTGAATGGTCTCAGATGGTAAAACACACCCTCATCTACAATGAGTTGTGGAAAGGAGTGTGTGTCGGAGAGGAAGACAAAGACCCTGTGCAACCTACATCAGATAAAGACCTTGTCATTTGGGAAAACAAGAACAACAAAGCCTATGCATTGATGACAGCATCTGTAAATGAAGAAGTAAGTCGTCATATTTCATCCTATTCCACTGCCTTTGAAGTTTTACAAAAGCTGAAAGAACTCTATGATTCACATTCTGCACTTGAAGTTGTTCAGCTCATGATTAAACTCTTCACTCTTGAACTAAAAAATAATGATCCTCTTGCTCTTGCATCTGAAATAAAGTCTATAATGCATGATATTAAATCCACTAAGGTTGAGCTGGATATCTCTCTTATTTCCTTTCTCAAAGCACTCTATCCTACCTACTCCAATTATCTTGAGTCTTTACAAGCAAATGGAAATCTTAAAGACATAACCTTTGAGTCTCTTGTGAAAAAGTTTGCTGAAAGAGAGAAAGCCTTTGGAAAGAAAACTGTCCCTGAATCTTCTGTAGAGACTGTTTTCCTTGCTCATAAAGAAAAGCATCCTGCTCAAGATTCTACAAGAGGAAGAGGTGGACAAAGAGGAAGAGGAAGATACTTCAGAGGCAGGGGGGCAGACATTCTCAAGGTGAAAAAGCAGATCTGCATTGCATTCGCTGCAAACGAAATGGATCACATGATGCTGCTACATGCAAGCTACCATGGGACAAAATTGAGCAGAGAAGAAACCAGCAGAAAGGTAAAACTGATGACACAGACAAAGTTAAAGCACCTGAATCCGCTCACTATATTGAGGCACAATGTAACATTGGAGTAAATGAAGATTTGTTTACTGATTCACTTGCTTCTTCGAAAAATGATTGGTTGCTTGATTCAGGAGCAACCTGTCATATGACTCATAGGAAAGATTTTTTTGAATATTTCACTGACAAGGTTGATGCAGCAGTATACTTTGTAGATCAGTCAAAAATCAAGCCATCAGGGCTTGGCACAATCAGGCTTAAACTGCCTGGTCTTCCAGACTTTCTTCTGGATCATGTTCTATATCTTCCACAGCTCAAGAGAAACTTGTTGTCCTTGGTCCACATCCGCCAGCAAGGTCACTCCATTCATATGTTTGATGGAAAGCTTGAGCTAAGAAAGGCATCTGACCACTCACTTGTCATGAGGGGTATAGAAGAAGAAAGACTTCTTAAACTGCAAGGAACCTCTGCTCATGCACAACATTTCTCATATATTTCTCATCATGAAGAAGGTACACTTCCGTCAAGTTTATTATGGCATGCTAGATTTGGAAATTTAAACTATGATAGTCTCCGCTTGTTGAAGAAAAATGGTGTTGCTGGTTTGCCTACAATTCCTAGAAAACATAAGCAATGTGATGCTTGCATTCTAGGAAAGCATAGCAAACAGTCTTTTCATGATTCACATTCAAGAGCACATAGGAAGCTTGAACTCATTCATTCAGATTTATGTGGTCCAATTCCTGTTCCTTCTGCAAATGGAAATAAATATATCATGACATTTATTGATGATTACACCAGAATGTCTTGGGTTTATTTATTGAAGAACAAATCTGATGCTTTTCAAACATTCAAGAATTTTCATAAATGGATTGAAAATTATGCACAATCTCATATTGGGTCTA
Source organism: Pinus tabuliformis (assembly GCA_031772625.1). NCBI lineage: Eukaryota > Viridiplantae > Streptophyta > Pinopsida > Pinales > Pinaceae > Pinus > Pinus tabuliformis. The sequence continues at coordinate 1,049,123,328 of CM062815.1, read as the reverse complement.
TTCGCACTGATAATGGAAAAGAATATACATCAAATGAATTTGAAAACTATCTTCGCCAACATGGGATCAAACATCAAACAACTGTGCCTTATAATCATCAACAGAATGGTGTAGCTGAAAGAATGAACAGAACAATTTTGAATATGGTACGATCCATGCTTTTCTTCAAAAATGTAAAGATAATGTTTTGGGTTGATTCTGTTCTATGTGCTGCATATATAAAGAATAGATGTCCATCTAGTGCTATAAGAAACAAAACTCCTTATGAATTGTGGTATGGACATGTTCCTTCGGTAAAACATCTCAGGATCTTTGGTTCCACCTGTTATGCTTTAATACCAAAGGTACATAGAAACAAACTTGGTGCTAGAAGTCGTAAGTGTATCTTCCTGGGGTATTCAAACACATCTAAAGCATACCGTCTCTATGATGAAGCAAATAAAAAGTTTGTTGTATCTAGAGATGTCATTTTTCTTGAATCATCCAAATCTGACAGTGTTGTTGAGCGACAACTTGATCGCTTGGATAGATTCACAAAACTGAAATCCAAGGAAATTTTTAAGAACCCCCCCTAAATTTATAAATATAATAAATGGGCGAATCTCCATGGTATATAGGAAAAATGGAAGGCGATTTTATCAATAATATAATAAGTATATATAATTTTTTGGCGAATCTCTCACCAGGCATGGCGAATATTTTACTCAATTATAAAATCTTGTAAGATCTTTGCGAGTCTTTCACTAAATAATAAAACTTTGTAAAGTCCTAGTGAATCTTAGCATAGGCTACATGCTGGTTTAATTCCCCCATTTAAATAGGCTACATTCCAGGTGAATACCATGGGTCAATACCATGTGCCATTTTGGTGAATACCATGGGTGAATACCATGTGCCATTTTTATTTTTATTAATTCTAATATTAGGGTTAATAATGGTTTTTTGCATGGTATTAATAGCAATCTAGTCCATGGTATTTGTCCCATAGTATTTTGGTCATAGGTTTCACCTAAATATGACCCATTTTTTGAGTGTTCGTAAATATAAGGCGACTTATGGAGTAAATATAAAAAAATGTTTTATTTGTTTACCATACCTCTCGTTTATTTATATTTTTATTAATTTACCATACCTATTTTACAAATATGGTATTTGGCCCATAGGATTCACTTAAATAAAACCTCTTTCTTGAGCCTTCATAAATAGAACGAGGGTTATGGACTAAATATAAAAAGAGGTTTTATTTAGTTACGATACGTCTAGTTTATTTATATTTTTATTTATTTACCATACCTTTTGAGTAACTATAAAAAGACGTTTTATTTATTTACCATACCTCCACTTTACTTATATTTTTATTTGTTTACACCCTTACATGTATATAAGGTGACTTATGGAGTAAATATAAAAAATGTTTTATTTATTTACCATACCTCTCATTTATTTATATTTTTATTAATTTACCATACCTCTCATTTATTTATATTTTTATTAATTTACCATACCTCTTTTATAAATATGGTATTTGGCCCATAGGATTCACTTAAATAAAACCTATTCTTGAAAATGGGTGAATGGAAGGTTGTAAGTCCTAATTTCAAGGGCTAAATTTACCTTTTTTACCCTCTCCCTTAAAATAAGGTGGGCTATTTGAGGTGATTTGTAAAAATGTTCTATGATACAAAATATTCGCCCACTAAAAATTTAAAACCCCTTAATTTCCCCAAAGGGCGAACATTCGCCCCTAAAATTATCCTTGCCGAAATCTGTTGTAGATCTAATACCAAAATTATATGATAATAGAATTAACCCAAGAAATAAATTCACCCCTAAAGTTATCCTTGCCGAAATCTGTTGTAGATCTAATACCAAAATTATATGATAATAGAATTAACCCAAGAAATAACAAGATCTGAATATAGATATAAATGATTCACTTTATTGATCAAACCCTTAAGGTAGGGCAACACCATACATTCACTCCTTAAGGAAGGAGAACACTCCACAAGCCATATGCCTGTTCATACAAGAATACTTCTCTTCATATCTCTCCATGTGGAGTCTCTAGCCTCTATATAGGCCTCATACATACAATACCATGCATCATTACCATGGCTTCCTCATACCATCAACTAATACCATGGGCCCATTACATTATTATTAACTACTTGTGGTCCCTTACATGACATGGGTTAACCACCTTATTTATTACCATTATTACATTATTACCTTGGGTACCTCCCTTGGTACCCCATATTATCTCCCCTAGGTATATAACAAAATCATTCCAAGAGTTTGATAATCAGATTCCACATCTTGAAGAGGGGATTCCTACACTAGATCAACATGTGGAATCTTCTTCTGAAGAACAATCTCCCCTACATGACACTCCAACAACGGATGATGCTTTAAGTGATGTAATTGATAGAATTGGGAGACTCAATCTTGATTCAGACCCAACTCAATCAACAGAGCAGCCTGGACCATCTCAGAAAGGTCCCCCAAAGTGGCTGACAAAGACACTTGAAAGTGTTCATCCTGATGAAATTGGAAAAACAGGAACCAGAAATACAAACCGACAAGAAGGAGGTGATGTAGATAACTCTAATTCACCTGTTGATATGGATGTTACTTATGATTGTGAATTGAACCTGTCTACAGATTTTGAACCAACTTCCTTCAAAGAAGCTGCTTCTCATGATGAATGGAAAGAAGCGATGCAGAAGGAGTATGATGCCCTCATAAAGAATGGCACTTGGAAGCTGGTTGATCCTCCATTTGGAACCAAACCAATTGGCTGCAAGTGGGTCTACAAGAACAAATACAAAGCTGATGGCTCACTTGACAAGCACAAACCTAGGCTTGTGGCAAAAGGTTTTGCACAGAAGGAAGGGGTCGATTATGAGGAAACTTTTGCCCCCACATCAAAATGGGCCACCATCCGGACACTCTTTGCACTAGCTGCTCAGAACGGTTGGAAAGTCCATCAAATGGATGTAAAAACTGCATTCTTGAATGGAGATCTAAAAGAGAATGTTTTTATGTCCCAGCCTGAAGGATTTGCTGTGAAAGGACATGAACATAAAGTATTCAGACTTGTGAAGTCCTTGTATGGCCTCAAACAAGCACCACGAGCTTGGTATGAAAAACTAACTGAGCATCTTCTGAAACTCAACTTTAATCATTTTGATCTTGATGATGCAACTTTATTTGTCAAGAAAGTTGGCAAAACAGTTGTATATCTTGTGGTATATGTAGATGATCTTTTAATGACAGGGAACAATGAAAGCTATATTGCATCCATAAAGAAAGAATTAGGAAAAAGTTTTGAAATGACTGATTTGGGCTATGTTCATTACTATCTTGGCATTGAAGTAACCCAACATCCAAAATCCATATTTCTTTCTCAAAAGAAATACATTGGAGATTTGTTAAACAGATTTGGCATGACAGAGTGCAATCCTCTTTCTACTCCAATGGAACAAAACTTGAAGCTCACATCTATTGAAGGAAAGGAATTTGAGGATGCAACAAAGTATAGACAGCTTGTAGGAAGTCTCATCTACCTCACTACTACCAGACCAAACATTTCATTTGCTGTTGGAATCCTCTCCAGGTTTATGAAAAAGCCTTGTGAGGGACATTAGTCTGCTGCAAAAAGAGTTCTAAGGTACTTGAAGGGAACTCAAGACCTTGGAATCAAGTATACACAGGTGGACGACTTCAACTTGATTGGATACTCTGATTCAGACTTCGATGGAGACAAAGAAACTGGGGTATCTACTTCAGGATATGCTATGAGTCTTGGATCAGGAGCTGTCTCCTGGAGATCACGCAAACAATCAGTACCAATAGATTCCACAACAGAAGCAGAATATGTGGGAGCAGCTGAAGCAACGAAAGAAATTGTGTGGCTCAGGAAAATTCTTGAAGATTTGCAGGTAAAACAAATACAATCAACTCCACTCATGATTGATAACACCTCTGCAATAAAGTTGGCCAAGAACCCAAAGTTCCATGATCGTACTAAGCACATCAATACTAAATATCATCTGATCCGACATCATGTTGAGGCCAAAAAAATCCATCTCCGTCATTGTTCCACAAACGAGCAAATTATAGACATCTTCACCAAAGCGCTTGGAAGAGAAAAGCTTGAAAGATTCAGAACAATGCTTGGACTCACCAACATCCCTTCAGATTAAGGGGGGGAATGTTGACACCTAATCCTCAATGGATGGCTGAACTGGAACGCGAACAGTCATCAAGAAGATGAACTGATCCATCCCATTTCTGTATATAGATGATAGTTAGATAATGAATTATGCAATCAGTTTTTTTCTCTGCCCATTCTGGAGTTACCCTGGCCTGACATTCTATCTGCACTTTACTTTATGTACATGTAATTGCTAATTGGTGGAATATAATAAGAAAAAGAGGTAAATTGTTATAAGCATAGAACATACCATAACTTAACATGGTATCAGAGCTGAGGTGAAGACAAAGCCCGAGCAAGAGCAAGAGCAATCATTGAAGAGAAGATTGGCAAGGCTATCCTAAAAGAACTATGGGGTCCTCAACACTCTTTCCTGCTGAAGACAAGCTCTGTGAGAAAGCTGACTATCACGGATGGAAGATGTCTATCGATCTAACCCTTGAATATCAAGGAGTGCTGGACCATGTAAGAGGCAATATTGTTGAGCCTTCATCAAATGCATCTGCTGCTGCCTGGAACAAATGGAAAAATGGAGAAGTCAAAACAAAGAAGATCATCCGGGACTCTATCGACAAGTGCTTGGTGGCTTACATCTCTAATCTAGACACCTCCAAGGAAATCTACGACAGACTAGTGAGTTTATTTAAAGTTAATGATGCAAATCAAGTTTGTTTCTTAGAAATAAGTTGAGGGAAATCAAGAAGGGTAAAGATGAAAGTATGCAAGCATACCTCTTAAGAATCACCGAGATCAAGAACAATCTCCTATCTATTGGGGAAACCATTACTGACAGAGAAATGGCACTCACAACTCTCGGAGGATTACCATCTGAATGGTATGTGTTTAGGACTACTCTTTTGAACTTAATGTAATTCCTGGTTTCGAGGAATTAATGGCTAGATGCATTCAAGAAGAAACAAGGGAAGAAGTGCAAGAAATGCCCATGCCTAAAGGTCCTCCTGCTGCCTTTTCTTCTCATGCAAAGAAAAGAAATAATTCCAGGACTAAATCAAAAGGAAAGGCTGGACCTAAGGCTAGAACAAAATGATGATGTTACATTTGCGATAAAGCAAGTCACTATGTATGAGATCATGAGAATCATGATGAATGAGATCATGGACATAAAGGGCAACATGAGATCATGGACATATAGGATAGCACGATGATGATGCACACTAGTTTGAGTAGCATTATGATGGATAAAATCATGGACATGGGCAGCATGATGATAATCATGATTAGAGAAGCATGGTACAATATGCAGTGGTGCAACTCGAAATCCCTCTGATGGAAATCAAAGGAATGACAAATTCAACAAAAAAGGTAAGAGGAGAGCTGGGAATCAAGGAAGAGGACAAGAATTCAAGAAGGCTAGAAATTCTAGGATGTATTAAATGCACCTGACCTCAAAAGGAACCTAGTTTCCATCTTGGCAATGGAAGACAGAGGCTACAAGGTAACCTTCAGCGATGGCAAGGTATGTATATGGAAAAATAATGTTAAAGATGCCTTTACTCTTGGGTTTAGTGTTGATTCATTATATCAGGTCGATGGAAGTCTGCTAGGTGTCATGTCTTGTGACACAACTCTTTAGTCCGAACTTTGGCATCGGAGGTTTTCCCACCTTCATTACAAAGCTCTACCCAATGTAAGACAGATGGTAACAGGGATGCCCAAATTCCAAGAAGAGAAAGAAGGTGTATGTCCAGGATGTGCCAAAGGAAAGCTCAAAAGGGGACCATTCCCCTCAAGCCAAAGCAAGACCTCCGATATATTACAATTGGTTTACACAGGCATACTTGAGGCTGACATTAAGAGGGAGACTACTACATCACATACTCCTGAGCAGAATGGTGTGGTGGGAAGGAAGAACCACACGATGATGGAAGCTGTCCGAGCCATGCTACATGATCAAAGACTTCCAAAGTTTCTATGGGCTGAAACTACAATCACCGCCGTATATGTACAAAATCGATGCCCTCATCAAGCATTGGGTTCCTAAACTCCTGAAGAAATATTCACCACCAGTCAAAGGGAAGTCGTGATTAGTCATGATGTCACCTTTGACAAAGATATCATTCTCAACAAGGTGGAAAATCTGCTAACTTTGAGTAGCTCTCAAGAAGCCGACACCAGGGAACCGAAAGAAAATGATGATGAATCAACGCCTGATGTAGAAGAACCCATGGATCCGATTGATCCTCATCCACATGAGCTTTCCTCTTCTAGGAAGAGGCCTTCATGGCTTAGGGGGATACTTGATGATGCTGAAGGACATGCTGCACCCTGAGGAGCCTTCCATGAAAGTAAGAAACTTAACGGGTATCAGGGATACCTGACCATCATGAGCACGATCATACAAAATGAACCTTCATCATTCTCAGATGTCATCAAGCATTAACTATGGAAGGATGCTATGACCATAGAATATGAGTCTATTATGGAGAATGATGTCTGGGAAGTAGTTCCCAGACCCTGGACAAGAAAATTGTTACTTCAAAATCGCTTTACAAGATAAATCATGCAGCAAATGGAAGTATGGAAAAGTATAAGGTTCATTTTGTTGCTCGTGGTTTATCTCAGAAGGGAGGTATAGATTATGATATTTGCACCTGTTGCCAGATATATGACCATCCGCTTGATCATAGCCCTTGTGGCTTCACAAGGATGGAACCTACATCAGATGGATGCTAAGACTGCGTTCTTGCATGGTTCTATCAAAGAAGAGGTCTATGTGGAGCAACCTGAAGGATTTGAGATTTATGATTGAAAATCTCATGTATGCAGGTTGAAGAAGGCTCTCTATGGGCTGAAGCAAGCACCCCGAGCATGGTATGAGAGGATCAATAGCTACTTGATGAAGCTGGGATTCACTAGGAGTGAAGCTGATCCTAACCTTTACTTTAAGGTTGAATATGACAAGCCTCTCATACTGGTGTTGTATGTGGATGACCTCTTTCTAACAGGTGCAAACCCTCTCATTCACAAATGTAAGAGGGAGATGGCTTCTAAATTTGAAATGAAGGACCAAGGACTTGAAGTGTGGCAGAAGCCAAGGGAAATTTTCCTATCTCGAGGAAAATATGTGGTAAAGATATTGGAAAGATTCGGTATGATGGAACGCAAGCCTGTGACTACCTCGAGGATCTTAACTTTTAGAAGTTATATGGTAGTGATGTCAGACCAGACTTGGGAAATGCCTCTGAGTTTCAAAAACTCATTCGCATTGATGTTCTTGGTGAACCTCCATCCGAACATATGTTTTGCAGTTAGCATTGTGAGCTCATATTTGGTTGAGCCTCACTGGATTGATGCCAGGAATCTTCTGAGATGTCTTCATGACGCAATCTCTCATGGATTAAGATACACTGCCGGAGATGTGAGACTACTTGGATATACTGATGTTGATTGGGCAAGTAGTGTCGTGGACCGTAAGAGCACTTCTGGGTGTTGTTTGTCCTTGGAATCGGCTTCGATATCTTGGATGAGCAGGAAACAAAAGTCGGTGGCTTTGAGCACCGCCGAAGTAGGATATATTGTTGCTAGCATAACCTCGTGTGAGGCAGTCTGGTTGCGAAAGCTCTTCAGTGAACTGTTTGGATTTACATTGGATACCACTGTGATTCTCTGTAACAACCAGAGGTGGGATTCGATTATTAAGGAATCCCGTATTCGTCAATTGCTCCAGCAGATAGACATCATCTGGGATATGGTAAGTCGATGAGCAAGGAAGCTCCATCACATTAAGATGATGTACAGGTTGATACACCTTGTCAAAGCCCCGAGGAAAGATCTAATCTGTGATTTTCCCAAACGACTTGAAGTCGACAAGAAACCCTTGTACAAGGGTCCTGCATGTTGCATACATTGAGCTCTAGGAGCTCTGAGGGCTTGCGGTTCCTACTGGAGCAACATATGACCACAGGGTGACTCAACCTCCCCTGGTGGTGCACACTGGAACAAGATGATTCACTCTCTTGTGGGACAAGATGATTCGCTCTCTTGTGGAACAGGATGATTCGCTCTCCTGTGTAGCAGGATGATTAGTTCTCCTGTGAAGCCTGGATTGATGTGTTCTCCATGGCAGCCTGGATTGATGTGTTCTCCATGGCAATTGTAGTAGGATTGATGTGTTCTCCATGGCAATTGTAGCAGGATTGATGTGTTCTCCTGTGAGGCCTAGATTGATGTGTTCTCCATGGCAATTGTAGCAGGATTGATGTGTTCTCTTGTGAGGACAGGATTGATTAGTTCTCCTGTCGAGGCATCCTACCCATGTAGTCTGGGACTCATGGGAAGTACCTCTCATCTGATCAATGAGCAAGGAAATGAAGTTAGGGACCATAGTAGTACCAATGGACGCATCGTTGTAACTACCGTACTCCCTACGCTAGGATGACCTCCATTGATCTAGGATCAATAATACTGGTCTGGGACCAGTGGTAGGAGTTGTACCATACAATGACGCTGACTTCGGGTCGGTTGAGACTGGTCTGGGATCAGTGGTACATACTCTAAGACTGACTTTGAGTCAGTGGAGGATGATATTGGTCTGGGACCATTGGAGTTGTACTCACTATGACGCTGACTTTGGGTTGGTTGAGACTGGTCTGGGACCAGTGGTACATACTCTGAGACTGACCTTGAGTTAGTATGATACATCCTCGATCATTTCTTCTTCTTCATAATTCAGACAAAAGCAGAGTAGAACAGAACAATGCAAGAGCAGAGCAAAACAATACAGATCAGTGCAGGGCAGAACAAGACAAAGCAAAACAGGCAGAATAGAGCAGAGCAGAGCAAGGGTCAGGCTGTACAGGGCAGTGCATTTGATGGATGAATAGTAATGACCGATGGACAGATTGCAGATGAAGTTCTCCATGGTTGAGAGGGAGTGTTAAAATTGGCAACCAGGGAAAAACTTCATGTGGGTCATCTTATTCATGGCTAATAATATTTTTATTAGATTCCTCTCATCGAGAGGTGTAGGATTGATATAAAGATCATCCGATTCTGATAAGTATTCATGCAGATATGAATTTATTTTGATTATGGAATTATTATCAAGCCGACCTACAACTCATGTAGGCTCAGAAGCCCAACAGTCGCATCTATTCACCCACCAACGTTGTGTATAAATATAAGAGGAATTTTCCTCATTTAGACTCACTCATCTCATCACATCTCTCTCTCTCTACTGCGCAGATATGAGTCTCTTCTCTACTGCGCTGAAATGGGTCTCTCTCTCTCAAACATGTGAAGCCGGAAACTGCTGAAACTGAAGCTGCAACTGCAGAAGTAAAGATTGAATTGCGTGGCCTAGAAGATCTCCTCATCTGAATTGTGTTGTAGGTTCATCTGAACCTCCTCTAGAAGCCGAAACTTTTGGTGGTGGAATGAAGTCAATCCGACTGTCGGTTTGTGAGATATGGTCTACCCTAGTTTGATAATGAAGCCGCTAATGCTGATGCTACTGATCTAGGGTTTTCTACTGCTGATATGAATCAGATTTATTGTACTATTTCTCTCTGCTGAATTATTGAAGATAAAAGAAGATTTGATCAAAGGGTTTCCCCACACATTGTGGGGTTTGTCCCTGGCTAGCCGCCACATCTTGTGTCTCTTGTCTTGGCTTGTTTTATGTTGATCGTTTAATGTTCTATCTGCACTTTACTTTATGTACATGTGATTGCTAATTGGTGGAATATAATAAGAAAAAGTAGTAAATTGTTATAAGCATAGAACATACCATAACTTAACGATCTATTTTTAACATATCCTCCACCATTATTAGATCTTAGCTTAAGAATTTGATGTCCAGATTGTTTTTCAAAAAAGGCCTTGAAGGCGAAAAATGTGTTAAATACTTCACTCTTGAGTTTTAAGAAGTATACCCAAGTGCATCTGGAGAAATCATCAATGAAAGTTAAGAAATACTTGTAGCGAGAGAATGAAACAACTGGAAGTGGACCACATAAATCACTATGCACAAGATGTAAAGGGGCTGAGGCGTGCCAAGAAGCATGTTTTTCAAAGCTGTCCCAATTATGTTTTCCGAGTACACATCCGGAACAAACACCATCTCTGCAAGATACCATAGGAAGACCTGTCACCATATTTTCTTTACATAGAGTTTGAAGGGAGTGATAGTTTAAGTGACCAAATCGCTCATGCCAAAGTTTGCTCACTTCATCGTTATGAGCAACAAATACTGAGGGAAGATTTGATGACCCAAAGTTGTGAAACTTATACAACCTTGTAGAATCATCAACAATGCCAGTAGCTAAAATCTGTTTAGGATCTCTTAGGTCCTTGATTACAACATCATGAGGTGAAAATTCAACGATTTTACCTTCACCTGAATGAGTTATCTGATATACAGATAGAAGGTTGCAGGATAAGGTTGGAACACATAATACATCATTAAACTGACCATTGTCTAGATGAGTTGTTCCAGTCCCTACAACACTAAGAGATCTATCATCACCAACATATATATTTTTGGTGTTACAATCATTTAAAGAAGAAAACATGGCTTTGTTTTTGGCCATGTGATAAGAAGCTCCAGAATCAATGAGCCACTCATGACAATGAGAAGAAGAAGATACATTTAGTGCATAGCCAGACCGAGATGCTTGACAACCACATGCAGAAAGTGGCATTCCTGAAGATGAAGTTGAAGTTGAAGATTGCTCCAAATGGATGTTATGTTTCTTCATCGCTGCTTCCAAGGCTTCCATCTTCTTAAAGCATTTGGATTCTAAGTGGCCATCTCGATTACAAAAGTTGCAATGTCTATCAGTCTTCTTCCATTTGTTTTTATTTGTCTTATCATTTTGTTGAAATGATTTTTCATTTTGAGGCTGAGATTGCTTAGGACCCTTACTTGGTTTAGGACCATTATTTTTAGGATATGACTTCTTAGGATTCCTTGAATTTGGTTGCTGCTGGGCGGCTAACGCTTTCTTGGAAGAGTTTCCAAGATTAAGAAGACCAAGGTGTAAGAGTTTTTATTGTTCTCTTATTAAAGAATCACAAAAAGTGTCAAAGGAAGGGGACTTGTAGTCTGTTCCTTGAGAAATGAAGGCTTCTCTTGTAGAATGGAAGGTGGAAACAAACACAGAGTAGGCTGGTCCCAACTTAGTAAAAATGGAATATATAAGGTTACTATATTCTTTCTTAACCTTAACACCTTCCAAGAGATATCTAAGGGTCTTGAACTTGGACAAGAAATCTTCAATGCAAGAAAAATTATTAGAGTCCAATATAAGCAACTCATTTTCAAGTTGATGGGCTGTAAGTTTATTTTTAATCCCAAAAACTTTATTGATTTGTTTCATTGCTTCATCAGGAGTATCAAGTTATGCAATATAGAATCTAAGATCTGGAGAAATAGACATCCCTATCAATCCACGTGCTTGATCTTGCCTATTTTCCCATTTAGCAGCCTTATCTTCATCCTTTGGTTTCTTTTCTTGGCCTGAGGCTATTCTGTAGAGACCTTTACTTCTAAGTAAATCCTCAATGTAGGACAACCATTGGAAGTAGTTGGTGCTGTCAAGGATAACTTGGTATTGACTTTCCATTTCAATGGGAACTGAAGCAAAAGATGTCAAAACTAAGTGCTCCAATGGATAGATCTCGAAACATTAGGCTGGTTTAAAAAAAACGGCTCTGAAAACGGCTTCCGGATGAAGAAGTTATGGCTTTTTGAAAAAACATTTGCTTTGAGAAAGCTCTTTTTCCCTACAAAACAAAAAACACAAAACCCAACACGGACATACAAAAAAAATGAACCTTGCAGCTCGAAGTTGGCTTTAGCCGAAAAACTAAATATTTTAAAAAATGAACCTTGCGGCTCAAAGTTAGCTTTAGCCGGAAACTAAATAGTTTCCTCAATGTTTTTGATTTTCCGAGATCACACTAAGGCGCAGGGAAAAGAGCATACGCAGGAGAAAATTCCTTCCTTTCTGTTTCTGACTTGCCCAGATCGCACAGAGTCGTAGGGAAAAGAGCATACACAGAAATGAAAGGTATAGATCTGGTAATAAAAAAAGCTAAATAAACTGAAACCGAAATAAACAGAGAGAGAAAATAACTGTAAACTGCAAATAAACACTGTATACCTCCAGATCTTAAAAATGACGCAGCTAGGGCTACCAGAAAACTTTACGCGTGAAACGAAAGGGGTTCCTCACTGGAACAGATGCTCCCAACACAACAGAGCAGTCCTCTCAGCCCGAAAGTAGTCAGAAACAATAGATCTAGGAAACGGCAGTCAGATGCAATTCTACCGGCTTCAGATTTGGATCACCAACGGATGTGGCCCTCAAATAGCTCTGATACCATGTAGGAATTTATAGGGTAAGTTCCTTAGACAGAACACCAAAGGACACCGCTCACAACCAGATCTCAGATCAATACACCAGTATTTTTGATGTGGTTAAAACCCTCAAAGAGGGAAACAGTCCACAGCCTGAGCCAACGCGGCCACTTCAGGCAATTTATTAATAAAAGAATGAAAATTTACATAAGCTTCTCTCATAGATGGATTACCCTACAAATGACCCTCCATGCGCTTTAAATAGAAATCATGGACCAATCGGGTGTCAAGCCACGGATCAAGCGTCAGTAATATCGAGGAGATAATGAACCGTCGGATCATTACATTTCGTGACCGTCGGATTGTAAGTTATAAAATGTACAAGGTAAAGAAACACACTTTACCTAACTCTATACCTAACTCTATGCTAGGCCAAGTTGTACTTAACTATTTCCTATGTGTCAGAATATCCTAACATTAGGTATATTTACTTTATTTTATTTTATTTCTATCAGTTATTTTATTTATCAAATGATCTTGTCTCGATTAGGGTCTTCACTCATTTTTATAATTTTTGACTCCTTTCCTTTAAATTTTGAATTTGATTATTTATTTATTTACTTTAAAAACTAGTTGTTTAATATAGCGGTTACTTATTAATATTTATTTTTAATAAATTAATATCACAAGTTAAATATTATTTTTCAAAAACTAGCTGTTACATAATAATATTTTAGAAAATTAATAAACTAATGTCACTATTGAAATATTATTTTTCAAGAACTACTAATATTTGGTTTTAATAAATTAATTTAAATATTATTTTTTCAAAAACTAGCCGTTTAATATAGCTGTTACTTAATAATATTTGTTTTTAATATATTAATAAATTAATATTAAAATTTAAACATTATTGTTCAAACATAGCCGTTACTTGAAATTATGTCTCTATATTGCTCTCTATTTAAGCCTTTGCCATGGTCTGTCTCTTCATTTGGTCCTGATGATGAACCACACTTGTTGGTTTGAAACACATCAGCCAAAAAATTCTCTCATGTGATTTCTACTGAAAGACAGTGTTTAATTCATTATGAATCACAAAAGGTTATATACAACAATTATATCATTGTCACAGTAGATTATTTTACTAAGTAGGTTGAGGCAATGCCTACATTTAACAACACTAGCGAAATCGATTCTTATTTCTTTTTCAATCATGTTATCACATGGATTTGTGCTCTACAAGACATTGTTATGGATCACGGAAAGCATTTCCGAAATCATATGATGACCACACTAACTAGTACGCTGGTAATTTCCCATGAAATTTGTACTCCCTACTCTCCTCAGGCTAATGGACAAGTTGAGGCCATCAATAAAGTTCTCAAAACTATGATTCAACGTATGGTAGGGGTCCATAAATCAAACTGAAATTTACTACTTTATGCTTCCATGTGGGAGCACCAAACCTCAGTGTGGACTAGTACTAGATTACACCCTCTCAGTTGTTTTATGTTCTCGAAGCAATTCGTCTAATCGAATATGAGATTTCGTCGCTGAAACTAGTTGTTGAAATTATTCCTACCACTTCAATATAAGGGGATCATCTTTTACATCTGACCCGATTAGACGAGACATGGTGCAATGCCGCTATAACTAATTAAGCTCATAAAATATGTATCAAGTAATAATATGACAAAATTTCCAAGCCTCGTGTCTTCTTAGAAGAAGAACTTATTCTTTTATATTACCAAGAATTTGATAAGTTAGGATCAAGGAAGTTCAAACCTATATGGTTAGGTCCATATATTTTCAAGCGTCTCCTTACAAGAGGAGCCTATGAGTTAGTCGACTTTCATGGAATTTGTAACAACCCTTGTGAAAATTCTATGTAAAAATATATAAATACCACAGATGATGGGACATATATTCCAAGCTGAATGGTGGGTGAAAACATCCTAGTGGGTGTTGATTTGATTTATTATGGCTAAGGAAATTGGCAAAGGAAATGGCTAAAGTTTTGGAAAGGAAAAATGGCATTTTTGGCAGCTTTATTTATGAAAATAACGGAAATTAGGGGAAAAGAAAGGTGAAAGGTGACAAGTTGCATTTGAGGAGGAAAATGAAGAAAATAGAGGCCTCATTAATAAAAATGCTTTTGAGGATCAACGGGCAGGAGTTGGTAAATTCAGTTTTGGAGCTCTCTCATTATTCTCTCTCTCTCTCATACTCTTGGTTTTTCTTGGAGCACTCTTGGTGGGTGTGACATACTTTGATTCTTGGAGAAAGAAGGCAAAGGAAGAGAAGTAAAGTGCAAGAAGGCATTAGCATCAGCAACTACATCATATTTGCTTGCAGGTACCGAGTTTCATGTATGATTTCTTCACTAGTTTTCGCATGCATGGCACATGCATGTGATTTCTTATTTATGATTTGTCATTAGTATGGAGGATGGTCGGGATTGACAGTGGATTACCTAGCCTTGCCATTTCCTGGATAGCAATGGTGAATGTCGGTTTATTTTAATTTATTTTCTTTGGTTAGTTCTCATGTTTCCTTATCTTCGGTTGAGTTACTAGTCGTGGAAGCCCTGGTTGAACAAACACTCTAGAACCCCTGTAACATCTTGGGTTGAGTTACTAGTCCTCGAATCCCTAGTTGGAAAAATTCTCTGGAAGCCCTTGGTGGGTTGACTTACTAGTCCTAGAAACCTTTGTTGGATAAATACTATGGAAGCACTATATAAGTTTTGGGTTGAGTTACTAGTTTTGGAAGCCTTGGTTGGACAAATGCTCTGGAAGCCCTGGAAGGCTTGGATGGAGACCGATTTGATGATGGTTTCGGTGATGTCCGAGTGTGAGGTGGAATCACTATTTGATGGGTTGAGGTGGATGGCCTATCGAAGCCCTGGATGAGTTTTGTTTGATGTGTTCTATGAGATCCCATATACATGCTTGGAATATGGCACATGGGTGAATGGCTGAAGAGATATTTGGCTAAGCCATTCTACGGTCGGGCAGGACGTGGTAGTCACATCTCTGGTTGGTTAATTTCATCCGTTAATGAGAAATCTATTCCCTTGATTTTCATGTGTAATGGCACTGATGTATTTATGGATTTGATAGCTAATATGTTTATTGCATTTATGTTCCTATTATGCTGGTTATATGGATATTTCATGATAACATCTATGTTCTCAGCATGTTTTTACTTGAATAGGAATGGATAAGTGTTTATGAGTTAATAGAGGATAATTCAGCAAATGATATGAGGGAAAAATGGTTCATATCGATTCTTAGATAGGTATCATATCCCTACACTTAATTTTTTTATTTACACCTATCGGTTACATGTTGATGATATGTTTGACGAAATGCCTATCATGGCTAGTAGGGATCTGGTTATGATCTTGTTCACTTTATTTCTTTTACATCCTTGTTTCCTTACATCCTTACTAATTCTAAGTCCATAGTAATTCAAAGTGATCATTCCATTTTGGGCAGTGTGCCAGGATCTACATCAAAAAAGGTGGCTCAAATCCTAAAATGCTAGCAAAACAGAGCATTAGTTTGAGACTAAATCACTCGGGCAGTGTCTGGGAAGTGTTATAAAGCACCTAGATAAAGTCTAGGGAGCATTAGTCCTGATACTAACTCGCTTAGATAGTGTCTGGGAAGCCTTATAGAGCACGTGGGCAATTTCTGGGTAGCATTAATCCTGATACTAACTCACCTCGGCAGTGCCTAGAGAGTGTTACCCTGCCCTAAGTCTCTGAAACAACAGTAGGATCCAAGTATAGGAATTTTGAGCAGATCACTTCTCTCTTGAAGTTTATTTGGATGATTTTGGATGATTGTATGTGATATTCCATCGATTCCACTTCCTTAAAGTCACAAAGGAATTTGACTATTATCATAGTGGCCTTTCATCGCATGTTTACCTTGACTCGCTAGTTGCTTGGGTAGATGTGGAAGAATGGTGTTACAGAGTGTTACCATGATTTGATACCACTTTGTAACACCTCCTCCCACATCTACCCAAGCAACCATCTAGCCGGGGTAAACATGCGACGAGAGGCCACCATGATAAGATTCAACCTCCTTGGTGACTTTAAGGAAATGGAATCAATGAAACATCACATACAATCACCCAACATCATCCAAATAACCTTAAGGAGACAAGTGAGCCACTTAGACTTCCTATCCCTAAATCCTACTAATGTTTGAGAGACTTAGGGCATGGTCACACTCCCTAGACACTGCCCAGGTGAGTTAGTATCAGGATTAATGCTCCCGATGCACTGCCCAGGCGCTTTATAACACTTCCCAGACACTACTCAAGCGACTTAGTATCAGGACTAACACTCCCCACACACTGGCCAGGTGCTTTATAACGCTTCTAAGACACTGCCCAAGTGAGTTAATCTCAAACTATTGCTCTATTTTGCTAGTACTCTGGGATTTGGGCTACCTTTTTCGGCCTAGAGCCTGAGACACTGCCCAGAATGTAATGATCACTTTAACTTAATAAGGATGCAAGGAAACTAGGATGTAAAAGAAATAAGGTGAACAAGATCATAACGAGATCACTACTAGCCATGACAGGTATTTCGTCAAACATATCATCAACATGTAAGTGACAAGTGTAAATAATATAATTAAGTTTAGGGATCTCATACCTATCGGAGAATCTATACGAACCATTTTTCCCTCATTCTATTTGCTGCATTATCCTCTATTAACTCATAAACACATTATCCATTGATATACAAGTAAAAACATGCTGAGATCCATACATAGATGTTGTCATGAAATATGCATATAACCAGCATAATAGGAACATAAATACAATAAACATGTTAGCCATCAAATCCATAAATACATCAATACCTTTAAACATGAAAATCAAGGGAATGGATTTCTCATTGATGAATGAAATGAACCAACCAGACATGGGACTACCACGTTCCACCCAACCATAGAATGTCTTAGCCAAATCTCTCTTCAACCATTCACCCTCCTACCATATTCCAAGCACGAATGTGGGATCTCATAGCACACATCAAACAAAACTCATCTAGGGCTTCAAGAGGCCATCCATCTCAACCCATCAAATAGTGATTCCACCTCATGGTCGATCATCACCAAAACCATCATCATATCGGTCTCCATCCAAGCCTTCCAGGGCTTCCAAAGCCTTTCTCCAACCAAGGCTTCGAGAACTAGTAACTCAACCCACAGTTTATACAGGGCTTTCATAGGATTTATGCAACCAAGGCTTCTAGGAATAGTAACTTGATCCACCAAGGGCTTCCAGAGCATCTGTCCAACCAAGGCTTCCAGGACTAGTAACTCAACCCAAGTTGTTACAGGGGTTTTAGAGTGTTTTTTCAACCAGGGCTTCCAAGACTAGTAACTCAACCCAAGCTAAGGAAACATCAGATAAAACCAAAACAAAGCAATGAAAGTAAATCGACAATCACCATGGCTATCCAAGAAATGGCAAGTATAGGCATCCACTTTCAATCATGAACATCCTCCATGCCAATGACAAATCATAACCAAGAAATTGTAATCATGTTCCATGCATGCCAAAACTAGTGAATAAATCATACATGAAACTCTATACCTCCAAGAAAATCTGATGTAGCTGTTGATGTCAATGCATTCTTTCACTTTCATGCTCTTCCTTTCCCTTCTTAATCCAAGAGTCCAAGTATGCCACACCCTCTAAGAGTGCTCCAAGAAAACTTTAAGTAACCAAGAGTATGAGAGAGAGAGATAATAATGAGAGAGCTCTAAAACTTAACTGACCAACTCCTGCCCACTCATCCTCAAAAGCCTTTTTATTATGAGCCCTCTATTTTCTTCATTTTCCTGCTCACATGCAACCTATGACATTTCATCTTCCTTTTCTCCTAATTTCCATTATTTTCATAAATAAATATGCCAAAAATGTCATTTTTCCTTTCCAAAACCTTAGCCATTTCCTTTGCTAATTCCCTTAGCCATAATAAATCGAATGAACACCCACTATGATGTTTTCACCCACCATTTAGCTTGGAATATGTGTCCCATCATCCATGGTATTTATATATTTTTACATGGAATTTTCATAAGGGTTGTTACAAATTGCATGAAAATCGACTAACCGATAGGCCCCTTTTGCAAGGACATGCTTGAAAATATACGGACCTAACCATATAGGTTGGAATATCCGTGATCCTAACTTATCATATTCTTGGTAATATAAAAGAACAAGTTCTCCTTCTAAGAAGACACGAGGCTTGGAAATTTTGTCGTATTATGATTTAATACATATTTTATAAGATTAATTAGCTATAGTGGCATCACGTTGTGTGTCATCTAATCCGGTTAAATGTAAAATACATTCCTCTTATACATAAGTGGTAGGAAGAAGTTCAACAACTAGTTTCAGTGACGAAATCTCATATTCAATTAGAAGGATTTCTTCCAGACCATAAACCAACTGAAAGGGTGTAAATCTAGTAGCAGTCCTCACTGAGGTTTGGCATTCCCACAAGGAATGATAAAAGAGTAAATTCCAGTCCGATTTATGGACCCATACCATACATTGAACCATATTTTTGAGAGCTTTATTGATAGCCTCAATTTTTCCATTAGCCTTAGAAGAGTAGGGAGTGGAACTTTCATGGGAAATTACTAGTTAGATGTTAGTTTGGTCATAATAAGATTCCAAAAATACTTTCTATAATCCGTAACAATGGATTGCAGAGCACCAATCCATGTGATAACATGATTGAAAAATAATTATGAATCCATTTCGCTAGTGTTGTTAAATGTAGGCATCGCCTCAAGCCACTTAGTAACATAGTCTACTGTGACAATGATATAATTGTGCCCCCCAATCAAGTGAGGGTTACTGGTGAGCACCAGTATTGCAGCAATAATGTTGCAACTCCTTGGGCTTCCTATTTTACTTTTATCAATCTGGTAGTTCGTAACAAACTTGGAAGCAACAATGTTGTATGCACAAGTACTAGCTCTTACTGCAGGTTGTCACTTGGTCAGCTGGCGCAAGATCACTAGGAGCTCAAGCCAACTTCTATGAGTTTCCAGAAGAATATTTTAATTGTGATGAAAGAAAGCTAACTCTACAGAGGCTAGTATATTTATAGAAAGATAAGGAAGACTGAAATGTAACGCAAACCATAGCAAACCCTAATATTTCCAACTAACCCTACATTTGTAGGAAAAGAGATGAAAAATAATGAAATGAGTGCCATTGACTACTGAAAAGGTAAATTGCATCTATTCAAGCTACTTTTGAAAGGAAATGAGAAGAAAATTTCTATTTTTTTTAGTGTTTATATGTGAGATTATTATGCTTGTAATTTATCGGATTGTGATTGTGCAGAGGTTTGGTGGCGATGGAGGATGGATTTGATTTTTGCAGAGGTGGAGAAAGGTGTGGAGAGGTCCTAGGAAGTCCCTATTACCATTTTGAAGACTTCCCTTGCAACGAGATTTCAAAAAATCACTTACAGGAAATTCTACAGGAGGCTGCACGGGATCTACAAGAGGATCTAGAGAAGGATCTACAGGAGGATACCGAGAGCTATTTTTGAAGGTTTTGAACCTGGAAAAATGGTGGGAAAGGGTAACTGAAGGCTAGATTAAGGTGTTGAAGTTTCTGGAGCTTGTCAAGGAAGATTAAGAGGGAAAATGATGGTTTGATTTGTTCAAGTGGCAGGAGGGAAGCTTATGGAGAAAAATGCAGAAATTAGGGCAGATTGATGAAATGTTGCGAATGACATGGGAAATCTATGAGAAGTGAGCTGATGCTAGCTGATTTATGGATGTATGGTGAGATGAGGTGTCCTACAAGAGATCTACACATCTACTTACAAAAACTGATCAAAGAAAGGACTAGCTGTACCATGGAAACATAAATTTCTTTAGCTTGACCTAATTTCTAACCTACAAAAAAAAAAATGTTGAAAAGTAATCTTTGAACAGAAAACCATGCAAAGAGATCTATTATAAAAGAATAGGAAATTCTCTAGGCAACTAAATCTAAAGCAACACATTAACTTTTGAATTAAGTCATCACACTATAAATTTCATGGAAGAGCAAAATTGTGTTTTTGGTGGCAGCAATGGTGCCAAGACTTGAAATCATGATCCCAGGAAGGGAGAAAAGAGATCAGGGTCTGTTTTTTGCCTTTTTGAATCTTAGCCTATCACTGTGTGAACCTGCTTCAGTAACTAAAACAAAAGCAACTATGCAAACCATCAAAAGAAACCTATTCTAAACAAGGTAAAATGAATCTATGTAACAGAAATTAACTCATGAGCTGAAGCAAAATCATATAAGTAAAAAGCAAGAGGTGTTGGGTAGCTTGGGTTGGGCCCTGACCCATGAGCTTCAGCCCTCTGAGAGAGATCAGTGCTGGCTCAAAAAATATGTCATCTCCATTATGAAAATAAATGTAACATTACATAAACTGTTCACAAAAATAAGCTCGAAAATGAGCTAAAAAAGAGCTGCACAAAAGTGTGAAAACTCTACTAATGACTAGCTAACATCCAACTAAAAAACCTAAGCATCTAAGCCCTACTATTTGTAGAACTCGACCCTCCAATAGCTCTCCTAAAATCAAGGAGCTCAGCTTCCCAAAACTGCAAATAAATAGCAGTCCCTCTTTACTTGTTCGGTTTCCCCTTGGATGCACTAATGTGGCTACTTGTGCTCCGAGTTTATTATGGAGAATTTGAGGTAAGGGATCATAAATGGAGGGGACACCCCCTACAAATCCTATTCCCTGTTTTCCAAAATTGAGCAAAAAATCTGCATAAAGCACAATTAGACTTCATGGCATAATGACTAACCAAATTCACTCTATTAGCATAAATATAATCAAAAAAATGCAATAAACTAATGATAAGGGTGGATTAAGTCAAATTAAGAGGCAAAATGAGCCCATATAATTACCCATTTCTGGGGCTCATCAGTTACATGTCATGAAATTGATACCCCCTTGTGAAAAAGGTCCAACAATGATAATGGGATGCAATGGAGTAGGCAGAGCATGGGTCTTACAATCATAAATTTCACATGCATGACACTTTTGGATAGTTATAATACAGTCTCAAAAAAAGGTAGGCAAAAAGTAACAAACGCATAAGATCTTCTGCACAATAGCAGAACCAGATAAATGACCACCACATGCCCTTGAGTGGAATTCATTAAGGAATTTCTTGACCACCTCATGCATGAGGCACCTTTATAAAATTGTGTCAATATCATGTCAATAATGAGTGTCACCTATGATGAAGTAATTTTTGGCTTGGTATTGAATTCATCACTACTCGGAGAGGGAGCTATTAGACTAGAAGGTTTGGGTTTGGAGATAAATCAGAATGTCTCCATACCATGGGTCATATGAAAAAATAAAAAACAATGACTCATCAGTGGTAGAATCGTTAGATTTTGATTTAGAAAAAGGGAAGGAAGGCTGCACATAAGCTTAGCGAAAACCAAGGATTTCTTTCACTTGGATTTGATGAATTCTAGGTCAAAGTATTGCAGGTTGAGAATCCATTTAGAGTATTTCCACCCCCAAAAAATGATGCGAAATAAATGTATGTCATCGGATTGCAATCTAAAACAACCGTAGTTTTCCAGAGCAATATGTCATGGCAGAACTTTTGGACAGCGTGAACGATCGCTAAAGCCAACTTTTCTATGAGGGTATACTTAATCTCAGTATCATTGAGATTCTAACTCAGACAATATATGGTGTGTTTTTCACTACATCATCCTCTTGGACCAATACCAATTCTATAGTAGAAATGGAAAGAATGAGATATAGGAAATAGCCACAGTGGTAATCAGGGGGATATAATAGACTTGGGCAAACTAGTACATCTTTCATGGCATCAAACATTTTTTGAGTTGCGTTATCCCAAAGTATCTTCCATAGGCCTAGTGGACTGACCTAGAATAATATAAAGGGAAAGGGATTAACGTTTTCCTTAAAGTAAATAGATAATGGGATTATCCTACCTACATTATGTTGTATGCTTCGCTCCTTCCTTGGACATAATGCTCTGATCATAGCTTTGATCGCTTTTATTAGAACTTTCAAAGTCAGATAATAGAAGCCAATGATGCACAAAATCTATGTAGAATCATATTTTCATTGTATTCAATAGATCAACATGATATTGAAATATATGAAATCATATGTAGGAAAACAAAGAACTATTTTCATTAATAGAAATGGAGTGAGTTACAACCAAAAATAGGTGCTGATCCTATAAAAGAGCTCCTTCAAGTTGATTTGGCCTTTCCTTGTCACAAAGTGCACCTCTAATCACCCTAACTCATGGAAAGATATATATCACATCAGAAACATAAGGGTAGAATCACTCTCCAAAATCCAATCCCTTTGCTATGGATGAGAGTAAATATACAGGTAAAGGAGGTAGTTCACGAATTATTATCATTTTCCCAATTAAGGCTTGAGATTCACTCTTGATGGGAAGATGGCCACAATGGATAAGGGATAAAAACTACAAGGTAGTATAGGATAGGATTGAAGACTCTTATCTAAGGTAAATGGTTACCACAAATCCTAGAAGCTTCTCGAAGAAGAGGCTTCAGGATTCTCTCTCTTTTTCCTAAATTTCTAGAATCAATGGACTCCCAACACTGAGAAATGTGATATTGATCAACGTCGGTGTAGAGTGGAGCAACTTGGTAGTCAACGTTGTCCATTCAGAGGCTAGGGAGGATTAGTCCTTACAATTTTTGAAACAAGGTGATCTCAGGTAGAAACATAGGGATTAAAATGAGTCATGCATAGGGATTTGTGCAAGGATGATGAAAAGGAGGTCAAAGGATGTTGATTGATCTAGTTGAATTACTATTGACTATATGTGACCAAATTTCCTATAACAATAATGAGAAAAGAAATAAGTGAAAGAAGAGAAAGCCTTCCTGCGCAGAGAGGTGAAGCAGGCAACTAAGTTGGGGTATTGAACAGGCTCGCTGGTACCGAATCAATGCTTGTGATACCACAGTGAATATGATAGGGTTAGTAATAAGCCTATTCGAATCAGAGAAACATAGGATATGTAGCTAGAACTAAAATAATTTCAAAATCGTGACCCTATATTAACCTTCTTTGAGAACAAAAAAATTGTGATATGGTAAGCTTTGTCAATGTGTTTAGTCGAGAAAAGGGGATGAAAGAGACTACATATATAAATGGGATAAATGGTGAAGCCAAAGTAATCAAAATGATGAATTAATACATCCTAATGGAATAGACTTGGTGCATAAAGTTAAACCCAAGCAGAAAATTTGGAGTTCTTTCAGTGTGTTGCAAAGTGTTTTAGCTACTACAACCCCACTCCAACATTTTTCCCATGCATTGATTTTGGAGCATCCATATTGCCATAAGAAATGTCATTTCAACTTATGTCAATATTTCATCTTGTCTTCCTTGGTGTTATAACAACTCATTATTTCATATTAAGCTTGTGATGTTTTAACTGTGATTTTCATGATGATATTTAGGCTTTGTCGACATTAATTTCTCAACATTTGAAAAAGCCCAAAGCACTTATTGCAAACATAAGCCGAGTGTCGCCTTAATCAGAACTAATTGCATGCCTTTCCCCTAAAAACTAGGAAATTCCTTATCATAGTGAACTGCGTAGTGCCTTGAGGCATATAGATATGCAATCAAATGTGAAAGAAAATTGTGCAACCCTATGTGGCAGTAAACTGCAATCTACTAAGAGACTGAACTACGCAACCCCTTGTCTCATTGAAATATGTAGTACCATCAACCATTTAACTGCATAGATCCTTGAGTTACCCAACTACACACTACTAGAAAATAGGAAGTGCACATTCCTATGCAATAGTGTGGAATATGTTTCTAATTTGACCTTAAGACAAGTGTCAATTAACTAGAGGTGGCTCCTTGATTTTAGGTGTGCACCCAAAACCCTAACCCCAATCTTCTGAGTGTTAATATATTTAAGAAATTCATCATATAGATCATTCTCACTTTTCATTACAACTCTAGCCATTCTAATGAGCACTTCAAGATTTAGATTCCATTTGCATTGTTTTTCTTGTTAAGTTTTTAGACCATTTCTTTTTGCCACTTTTTTTTTCTTTTGTCAATTTTTATTTTGAAAGTGTCATTTTTCCCTACTTTTCTTAATCAAGTGGAATTTATGCTATTATTAATGTCTACAAGTTTTGTTTCATTCTTTTGAGTTTCTTTTCAAGTGTCCCATTGCATTTCTTGTCTTTTTTTCTACCACTGATTATTGTTGTTGGATGTATTTCTGTATGCATGTCTTTTTATCTTCGGTAGCTTCTTTTCTCAATGTAAGTAGCTTGTTTGAATGATTCTCAAACCAATCCAAATGCTTTCTCTTTCCAATCAGTATATCTCAAGATAAGCCACATGCCAGAGAAAACTTTACAATCTTTGAACATTTTTTCCTTTTAGAACTGTGCATTATGCAATATCTTCCAGTACAGGCCTCCCTTTGCCATTTGAAATTGCACATTGTGAAATCACTAGGATCCCCAATTACACACTGCACAACCACAAGTAGAAGTAAGTCCTCCTTTCCTCGGAAACTACGTGCTACACAATCAAGGACCCTTTCCCAGTAAAATCTGTGCATTACTTAGATCAAATTGACATTCAAGCTCCTTCATAAACATGTGCTGCACAATCTTATTTTAGAAGCTACATAGTGCTCATTTCCAATGCTCATTTTTCCCCTCTTTTGCACAACATTCCATAATCTCTTTTCTCAGTGACTATATTCTACTTGTAAGTTGATTGCTTAGCTAATATCTTACATAAATAACTTGAGATTGTAATGAGTGCATCTTGTTCGCCAAGTACTACAGATCCATGACACATCAATCTCTCATCATCTAATAGAAACATGTCTTCAAAGAGGGGATCATCTAAGGAGGTCACAGAAAACAATATTGAGGAGGCCATTGACGGTACCTTGGGAGGAGTTCTTATATTGCCATATACCCAATGCTTTATCGACAAGGATTCTATTGACAGATGGCTCACTATCAAAGTTGTATTCAATTCATATTAGTTCACAAAATATATGGAGGATTGAGAATTCTATGAGAACATAAAATGTTCAGGGTTCCACAAATTTTCTGACATGTATCCTATGTTATCATGTGTCCTTGTCATTAATTGGATATTTCAGGGCCTAAACACCAAGAACATGGTGTTGAGTAACATCAGTGGGCAATAACTTGCCTCTTATAAGCCACATGAAATTCACTTATATTACAACTTTCCGAAGCCTTAGCAATAGTTGGATTCTCAATTTTATGAATCTTGGGGGTATCTAAATACCAAAGAAGTAATCAAGTCATGGTGGTGAGAGCGAGTCAAATGTCACAAGAAGCCTAGTACTTTCCATACAAAGTCTCTCAGAATAATTTACAAGTACTTGATGGCTATGTGTTGTTGGATCTATGCAAAGAGGTATGCAAATTGTCAAATAGGCATGAAAGAGAATAACATGTGACAGTATGCATTGCATATTGTTATTATATGCTATTAACTTGATGATTAGGGTTATTTCATTGAGATATTGATGTTGTAATTTGGATTGGTCATATGCATGATGGTTATGCTCATTGCATTGAAGATATTGATCTTATATGTATTGCGTTAACTTAGTTTGACCTATGCAGATGGTTATGGTTGTGATATTCAGGTATGAGTAAACATATTTGTGATATGGTCATGTACTAATCTAGATTGACTTTGCATATGTGCGAATGATAATTGTGTATGAGCTTATGATGTGAACATGTTAGGTAGTGACTATTATGGATATCCTGACCTTATTTATGGTTGAGTTGATATGTTGTGAACTTCTATCGTGCTAACTAGCTCAATTTTGAGGACAATATTGCCTCCCCTTAGGTAAACTAAGGTATGAGTTTTCGTATATGGTATATTTGGCACTTAGTTGTCTGATTATGACATCTATTTGTTGTTTGAGTGTTTGGTGCCTAGTTAATTTATTTAACATGGTATGTTGCCAGTTGGTTGAATGTTTGATGAATTGCATAATATGACTATGTGTTCAAACGACCTTGTTTTAATATGATGGTACTAATACATATGTGTTAAGATAGTTGAGAGGAACTTGAGTGTAGTAAGTGATAGCTTTAGTATTATGCCTAATGGCTATGAGTTGAATATGGGTTATGAAATGTTTATTAGTCTTGCTAAATGCTGATTTCAAATTGATAGATATGATTGTCTTGATATTTGGAACATGTGGTTGACATGTGTGAGCAGTTGCAGGAAACATGATGGGTAGTGTTGTGACAAGGTAATAGTTGATGTGTTTACATAACTAAAATTTGGATGATGTGACATCGCATAGTAAGCTTCGATTGTAACAACGTAAAAGGATAAAAGAAAGGAATTGGGAAAGAATTCCTTGGTTATGTTTGGAAACCCTAATTCCCAGTTAATGAGTGTTTCGCATGTAGGAAGTCTTCTTAAACTTGATTTTTCTTGACATTATGTGGATATGTGATAGATGCATGAACTTGTACATGACAGGTATATTATCTATTCTTTAGTTACAGGTGGATCTATCAAATGGTTGGAGTCCCTTGAGAGATGGTGTGGATGTGCTCAGTTGCAGGCAATGTGTTTGGCACAACAAGATAAGGTAACTAATGTGTTGTTATGTTTAATGATACACTGACAATTGTGTGCTTATTGAAATACCATGTAGGAGTTGCATGGTAAGAGAAGTTGCCAAGAAATCTTGAAGAAGGCTCAGGTCGAGATTTCCTTGGGAACAATGGGGATTGAGTCACGGTGTTTGTTTTAGTATTTTGATTTTGGTCTTTGTTATTTTCCTGCGATTGATTTGCATTTTTGTTATGTCTAGTGCATGATCATGCCACTTTGTTGTGTAGTCGTGTTGTTATTTTTTTTTTGTCGTTTTCTTCTCATTTGTTTCTCATCTTTCCTTTTATGTTTTGAGTCTTGGGAATTGGTTGGGAAAGAGAACAATTAATGGAGCTCGGGGAGAGTTGTGTGGTACCCAAAAGGTAATGTAAGATTCCAATAAAGCTTGGTGCATGAGTAGGCACAGCGGAAGGTCACACTATGATAGTTGGTTAGACTAGTTGGGTCCATTGTGGTAAATGAACAATGGTAGTATAGTCATGAGAAAGGTAATAGGAAAACGTAAAGTAAATGGATTTGAGGCATCATATGCATTGGCCACGTTGGGAATGATGGTTCTTAACGTTGTGTATGAATAAACGAAGTTCTCTTAACCTAGACCTTATGTTATCTAGTTATTATGTTATGTTCATGATTCTATTGATGTTTATATGTATATATGTGTATGTATGCATATTGTTGCCCAACAGGATCATGATTGTTTATGATAATGTTTGTATATGTGTATTTATCTGTGTCACAGTCTAATAGGGTTGTCAAGGATCATTCTTGTAGAGCAATGATTGCCTATGCAAGAGAATTGCATGAAGAGGTCCCTTGTCTTACAAGGAATCAAGTGGGAAGAATAGTCATGAAAAATATATGAGGTCAGTATCATGTGGTTATGATTTGATATTATGTGATTATATCATGTTGTTGAGGGCCCCGAAATCGGGTCAACAACAAGGGGGATACCCACCCGGTCGGGAACCTGGTTGGCGGCTCCATGCCCGTTTGGAGTAGCGGGTCCGACTGGGGATAATGGGACCAGTTTCCCAATATGAGGGGTGTGTGTGTGTGTGTAGAGTTTGATGGTATTGATTTAGGGGTATTTTAAGCTAATTTAATTCTAACTTCTAAACTAACTATATGCTATTGTAATCTAATGAAAAACAATACATCTAATCTACGCTAACCCGGGGTAAAATTCTTTCATTATGCGATCTAAAAAGATTTCGAACAATAGCTGGTAATAAATATCATTCAGCTATCATAAGAATATTAATCAATTAAGATGAACCATTCTGCATAAGAAGTTAGGCAAAACAGTTCTGAACAGCATATCGCATAATTAGTTATTCATATGTCAAGCACAAATAAATGACTCCACCGTACAGAAGTGCCAAATGGTAATACACACATTCATACATTAACATATAAAGAACTCAGCTGCATATCACTTTAGGAATACAAGCAGAAATTAGTCAAGAGATAAAAGTACCATTTATGACTGATTTCACTAATAAACTTCAAGCAATAACGATTTATTTCTACTTGTTCTAATATCTGCTAAGAGTACAGAAGTGCAACATCAGTAACAGACATTAAAATGCAAACATAAATAAATCTCGATCCATCCATTCATCAAAAACCCCCTCCGAGGGTGCAAAAGTGCATGTTCTGAGGACAAGTTTTTTGACAGATTTCCGGACCCTTCTCCAAATGCCATGAGAAGGGTTAAATACAACTAACTAATTAATCTTAATTACACAAATTTAGGGAACGGCTTCAAATGACCGCCCTTTTACTAAAAGCAAATTTATTTCTAAAAATCAAATCTAATTTCTAACCATTTCTGTATCTGCTCCTTAGTGCTGTAAGCAATGCGCTGTTCGCCGTGAAAGAGTCGGCTGGTTGTCCTTTCCTTTTTTTCGAGCTTGAAAATTAGAAATGACAAGAGCTGGCACCTCTTTCTGACAGACTAGAAGGTATTTTCGAAAACCTTTCTCTAGCTGGGTGTATTCGCTGTGCGTATACTTAGTACAACCCAGGTTCCTTTCGAACTGATTTTGCTGTTGCTATTTCAGTTTCCGGTCGTGCGAATGACTCAATGAGTTAGGAGTCGCGTTGTATGGACAATCCCCTATATCGAGAATTGCTTCCGTTCTTTGTTCCAAGCTTTTCTGGAGCGTCCTCCTTCTATTGCGTTTCTCTTTTTACTTTACCCAGTCTGAGCTTCAAGATCTTTTGCAAACACACTGCTTTTGTGCGCCTTTGACTCTGAGTCTTAGATAGTCTATTTTCATCAGCGCCTGTTGGGTGATACTCTGGAATCCGCGGTCCTGCTTCATGTGGCATCCATTTGTGGAGGCATCTTCTCTCTGTTACCCCATTGGCGCTTTCCTCTTTTCCTTAGATGTTTCCTGCATATAGATTTATATCAGTTACATGTCTTGCAGTTTACGCAAAGAAGAAGAGAAATGACGAAAAGATTGACATGAAAGCATTAAGTTCTAATGAATGCGTAATTCTGACACTCATCATGATTTGACTCTTCGAAAAACGCGACACAATCATTCTTGGATACTGAAGCATGCGATAATTAATTTCCCTTAAGGTGCGCGCTCAATTTTGGGTTTACCGTTTATGTCAGTGAATTCTTGCGATGAGTCCTTTCTGCGATTGGAATCGCAGTATCGAGGACTGCGACGTCATTAAGTGTTATCGCAAATTGCCAATATCGCAGATCGCAGATTTGTATGATTGCAGGTCGTAGATCGCAAGATCGCAAGGTCGCAAGGTTTTTGCTTTATCACTCTGTGCTGCTTATGCGACGTTGCGACGTGCGACGTCGCTTATCGGCCGTCGGTGATTCGTTAGGTTTTCCCTTTTTGAGCGCTTTTAATGCACGCGATGCGATGGGTTCTCGCATCGCTCTTTTTCAGTGTATTTATGCGCTTTGGGAAAACGCTTCTCTCTACCTTTGCGACGCAATATAGCTCTTGGGGAGTTAATACAAAAGATGTTTTAAACAAAGTATTTTTTGGATTTTTTTGTTAAGGGTCCCCCTTTGCTTGATGTTATTACTAATATCAAACAAAGAGGGGGGTTGTTGGTGACCACAAAAATGGCAATTCACTGTGAAGAACCAGTTATCTCTGCTTTTCTATTGACCGTTCACTTCCAAAACAACAAAATTTTTATATGTCTAAATTTTTTTATGGACAGATATAGTAGATTACCCCTCACCTTGTCAACGATACTTTGTCTCAACCTTTTTATATCCCAATTGCTTACTTCCTCAGGCTTTTTCTTGCATTCGCACCAGACATTACTTGGTCTTGATTAAAGATAAAATAAGGTCTTTTCTGCGTACTGGCTTAAAAGTATGCTCATTTGTCGTAGGTAGAGCCTCTGCTGCCCGCAAGCGTCCATAGCCTCGACAGGGTTACCATGTTATCCAGCAATGATCCTTTTTCCTGCTTGAGGTTACTCGCAACATTCCAGAGAAAAAAAATCCTTTTTGACACACTTTTCCTTTTTTAATTCTCTAAAGAACAATGTCTTGGTTTGGTGGCCAAATTATGACACAGTCATTCACTTGATTTACACTTTTGCTGAACAAGCCGGCTCGTGATGAGACCTCTTGTCTTTTGATTGCAACAATCTTAAGTCGTTGCCCTGTTTTGATAGACAGTATTGGCAAAGTCAGCAAGTTATAATATCTGTGATCATGATAAGCCGGCTCATGATGAGACCTCTTATTCTTTGAGATATAGTGTTTTCCTTGGATTGTTTCTCTGAATGCTGCAATTTCCTTTTAGCAGGGAGGAAGTCATTGTTTTTCCTTAAGAAAGCTCTGGACGACAATAATAGAGTTTTTGAAAACAACAGTTTTGCAGAGAATACTCATTTTATTATTGATGATACCTTTCATTGTGCTGATACAAAACAATTCTTTACCAAAGGTTGCTTTTGTCAAAGTTTTTTGAGGTTGAAACTAGCATCGTAATCAGGGTGAAGTTAACTCTATTTGTCAATAATAAAATTCAGATTTTTCAAGAATTTTGTTATTTGTACAAGCGAAATCAAAATCTGATAGAGAATTGGCGTGCTCTTTCATGAATCCTTTTAAATGATCATTTACAATGGGTTTTATTCATAAAAAGCGAAAAACAAAACAAAATAAAAACTAAAAATTAAATCTATCCTACAAAAATTAGAAGATTTCTCTTCTATGGAAAATACATTTTGAGAATTTGTCCATTCACAGGCAGAGAATCTCTCTTGCCTGTTAAATCCTGCAACACAAAAGTCGATGGGCCTATGACCTCTACAATCTGAAAAGGACCAAGCCACAGCTTCTGGAATTTCGTATGTTTGCCCTTTTCTTCATGAGCCTTATCCCATTTTAAAACTAAATCACCCATCTGAAAGTTTTTTCTGGTCATGATGCTTGAGTCAAAAGAAGATTTTATTAGCGCTTGGTGATGAGCATGGTTTTTCCTAGCTTCTTCTCTTTGCTCTTCTAGTTTGATTATTTCCATTTGTCTTAATCGTAAAGAGGAAGTAGATACTTCATCGATATATTGCACTAAAGACAAAGAGGGAATGACTAGGTGAGTCGGAAGAACCACTTCTCTCCCATAAACTAAATTAAAGGGAGAAGTGCCGATAGAAGCTTTCTTTGTAATTCTATCTGCCCATAAGGCGTTTACCAGCGCTTTGTGCCAATTCTTTTGGTTTTGGTCGACTGTCTTTTTAATAATCCTGATTAGGTTCTTGTTTGTTGATTCGGCCAACCCGTTACCTTGCGGATAGTAGTTGGCAGAATATTTCAGTTTGAACCCTCTTTTGAGCGCAAACTCAGTCATTGCATTTCTAGAAAAATATGACGCATTATCAAACATTAAGGCCGTTGGCAATCCAAACCTAGTGATGATAAACTGATCTATGAATTCAATAATGTTTTCAGAATTAGCTGTCTTGATAGGAACTGCTTCTACCCATTTGGTAAAATAGTCAGTTGCCATGAGGATATACCTATGTTGTTTAGAAGAGTGAGGAACGATCTCACCTATTATGTCCAGGCCCCATTGACTGAACGGTTGCTCAATGTTAACCGGCTGCAGTGGCATGGATGACTTCTTTTGTTTCCCTGCAGCAGTCTGGCAGACTTGGCATTTCCTTACGTAATTGTATGAGTCTTTGAACAGCGTGGGCCAGTAATATCCTGCACGCAAGATTTTATGTGCGATGGCTTCTCCAGCATAGTGTCCACCTGCTGGTCCATCGTGAAGTTCCTGCAAAACCTTTTTGGCTTCAGTTTTCTCAAGACATCTAAGAAGAACATAATCGTAATTTCTTTTAAACAGAACATCATTTATGAGCTGGTATTGTTTAGCTTTCAACCTCAGGGCTCTTTTCTTGGTGTGATCCAGGTGAAATGGAGCATACCCATTCTTAAGAAAATAAATGGTGTCAGCATATAATGATTCTGCGTCGTTTAGGCTTACCTCATACGTGTGTACCTCTTCAGACGAGTTCTCAGGAATTTGCGATGCTCCAGCTAACATCTTGCAGAAGCCTTGACCTCTCACGATGTGTGCTGGCTTGATCTCAAGATCGTATTCTTGTAAGGCGGTGATCCATTTCGCTCTCTTTTCACCCACGTCCTTCTGTATCAGGAGGTTTCTTACCGCTGGGAACGGTACTATGACTTTGGTATGGGCTTTTAGCAAGAAAGGTCTGAAATATTTGATCTCTTTGAAAACGGCATATGCCTGTTTCTCTACGTCTGAGTAATTAAGTTCAGCACCTTGTAAGTTTGAGCTAAAGAATGCGATTGGAGCTTCTGCCTTTTCTTGATTCGCTTGAGTTAAAATCGCAGCATAGGATTTCTCTGAGGCAAACGTGTATAAGATAAAAGGTTCTGAAAAATTTGGGGTTGCTAGAGATGGAGCGTTGATGATAGCTTGTTTGATTAAGTTGAATGCTTCGTGCTCATCTAGACCCCATTTGAAATTTGAATTCTTTTTTATCATATTTTGTAAGGGAGAAATAATACGTGAAAAATCCGGGACAAATCTTTTGACAAAATTGATCTGTCCAAGGAAGGATTGCATGGCTTTCTTGTTATGGGGCATGGATATCTCGGAAATTTCCTTGATTCTGTCGGGTTCTATGTGAATACCAGATTTCGACACTATGAATCCGAGCAATTTCCCTTCGCTTAATGCAAAGAAAGATTTCTTTGGGTTGAGCGAAATCCCATACCTCAAACACCTTTGAAAGATTTGCTTCAAATCTTTGAGATGGTTGCTTCGTTTTTTGGAGTACACTGTTATATCATCCAGGTAAATCACTACTGATTTATTGACTAACCCTTTAAACGCGATGTCCATGGCTCTCTGAAAGGTAGCTCCGGCATTGATCAGACCAAATGGCATCTTCCGATATGCATAAGTGCCCCATTTGGTTTGGAACATAGTCTTTAACTGATCATCGGGATGCACCAGTACTTGATTGTATCCTGAAAATCCATCCAGGAAAGACATTAATTCTGAGCCTGCTACTGCCTGTAATATTTGTTCCATAGGTGGGAGGGGAAAGTTATCTTTCTGACAGGCTTTGTTGAGATTTCGGAAATCGATACAGATTCTAATGTCTCCGTTTTTCTTCCTAACGGGTACCATATTGGATACCCATTTGGAATGCCTGACGGGGAAAATTATTCTGGCTCTCAACAACTTATTAAGCTCAGTTTTTATCTGATTTTCTAAGTTAGGGTGTATTTTTCTGAGCTTCTACTGGACAGGTTTTTCATTGTCAATCATAGGGATAGTGTGTTGGATGATATAAGTGTTGTAAGTCTTCAGCTCATCGTAATTCCAGGAAAAAACGTTTTTGTACTGTCTCAGAAGATGGATGTATGCTGATTTCTCTTCAGGGGCTAGGCCGTGGCCTAGGTTAACGTTTTGTGGCTTCTGATCGGTCCCTAGGTTCACCGATTCATAGTTCAGAGTTGAACTGTAGAGTTTGGCATTAGCTGACCTTTTGAACCGACTTTTCAAATCATATAGGTCTTCTAACTTGACCACCGATTTGGGTATAGCATTGTCAGTGCTACTTTGTTGTATTTGGTGATCATGATGGCCTTCGTCGATTATTTGATTTGAGTAGGATCCTTCAGAGGTGAGGAAACATACGATATCTGGATCGTCGTTGAATACTCTCCAGTTGGTGATGTTGTCAGGGATGGACGGTCTAAAGATTAATTCTATTGAAAACCTATCAGGACTAAAATCTTCGGAAGGAATCAGTCTAGAGGCTACGTTAGCTAACAGGTCTGCGCTCGCATTTTGAATTCTTGGAATTGACGAGATGTTGAATGCTATGAAATGTGCAGTGAGATCTTGAACTAACGATTGATTGTGCTTTAAATGACTTGACAGGCAGTGTATGGTGTTACGTACCTGTTTTACGACGATCTCAGAATCTCCAAAGACTTGAAGATACTTAACATTCAATCCGATTGCTTTGTATAGGCCTTGAACCAAGGCTTCGTACTCCGCTGTGTTGTTCATGCAATCGAACTCAAGTCTGCATGTGAGCATAATCTTGTTCCCGTCCGGGCTGATCAGAATGCATCCTGCTCCTGCTCCCTCATTGGATTTAGACCTGTCAAAATATAATTTCAAAAATAAAGATGTATTTACAGAATTATCTAAAAAACTAAAACATTTTGAGTCATCAGTTTGGGAGAAATTTTCAACTTGGGATAAAACTGAATTCTCTAAGTAAGGTGAAATATGAGCATTGAAATTGCCGAGGAAAGAATCTACTGTGTAATTGCCTACAATGCTGCTATTGTATGTTATGGCTTCATTTTCTCCTTCTAGTTCTGTCACTATGTATTTTTGGTGCAACTCTCGTTCAACCTTTATCTGATTTGGTTTACCATTGTATGGTAACCACATGTGCGACCAGTCGGTTGAGAAATATCCATGGAGTTTCTCCGACCAATCCCTGCTAAGAATCAAACCATAGAACTCACGGATATCGGCTACTAGAATGTCGATAACCTGACACACTTTTGGGTTAGACGACAATCGTATGGTCACCTGATTAAGTTCACCAATCACTTCGACTTGGGATCGATCAAGTTGAACTATACGTACTGCGGATTTTTGAGGTTGCACATTCAATTTGGCACATATTGACCTGGGTAAAATATTCGTTGAAGCACCAGAATCGACCAAGCAATTGTGCACGTTTTTATTGAAGATTTCATATGTGAGAAGAAAAGGAGGAGTATGAGATCTTGATCTTCCTCCAATCAAGGCGATGTCATTTGGATCAATCTTATTGATCGCGTTGGTTGGAGGCCTTCCCAGATTGTGGGAAGCTACAGTTGTTGGTAAAGATATAGTAGGCACAACATGTAATTCTTTCATCATTATTTTCTGCTGGTGTTTCAATTTACTCAATTCATAAAGAGTAATGTTAGCCCTAGTCTTCTTCATGTCATCAATGATGTTATACTCCATTTCATCCGACACTATCAGTGTTCTTGATGGAAGTGCTTGATCAGATTGGACTGGGCTAAACTGGGTCGCTTTAGCAGTTGTCTTTTTTGTTGCGACCTTATCTTTTGTTGCAGGGCTTGCGCCCTTTTGTTTTGGGGTAGTTTGGGGAGGATCAAGTTGATTTCTGCTTCTCATGCTAACAGGAAATGCTTCTTGATCCTCTTCTTGTGGGAGGATGAAATCCCACATTCCTTGTAGTTCCACCACCTCTTCATCGTCGGTCTGCCCTTCAGTGGTATTCTCTTCTTCTTCTTCTTCAGATTCAACGTTTGAGACAGCATTGGGTGGCTTCGTCTCCATGGGAGGGTTTCTTTTAAAAGTCCTGAAAGGCTTTCTTGAAGACGTTTCTGCTACTTGTTTTTTAATATCAATCATCTCATTGGACATGGCTTTCAACACTTTTTGTAATCCTTCCATATCGAAAGGATCTTTCGTTTGCTTCTTCTTGGTGTCTTCTTTGAAAGAGATCTTCTTAGATTTGCGTTCTTCAATTGCAGATCTCTTTTCAAGGGCTACTACGCGTTTTTCAACTGCCAACGCCTCTGTCAAGTTGTCAACTAAGGTGGTCTTGTTTGCCCTATCTACGAAGATAGCCAAGTTTGGAGGTAAAGCCGTGATGTACCATTCACATCTTACTTCCTCGCTGGGTTGTGAAGCAGCGGGGATTTTGTTGAGGATCTTATTGAACCGTAAGTTAAAATCTTTAATGGGTTCTCTAGCCTCAGCCTTAAGATTAGATAGGTCATTGATCAATGTCGCCATGGATCTGTCATCACCAAACTTGGTGAGGAACTGACTTTGAAAAATGTCCCAGCTTGTGATGGATCCGGAAGGTAACGAAAAGTACCACGACCCGGCTGTTCCTTGCATTGTATAAGGGAAAAGCCGGACAATAGCGTCTTCGTTAGTAACTCCGTTGAGATTAACAGAAAGCATGAAATTATTGATATGTTCTTCGGCTAGCATGCCTGCTTCTGGATTGAATTTAGGCAGCCACTTCTCAGGATGGGCCGGTATAGGGCTCAGGGGTGGAGGCATTAAGACCGCCCCAGGATTGTTCCATGGAGACTGGGCCATCGTTGAGCTGCTAGTCAATGGAAGTGCAGAAGATGATCTCTGATGCTGAGAAGATGGAGATATTATGATCTTCGATGATCGCGGAGGAAGGGTTGTGGAAGATGGATGAGTGATCTGGGGTGAAGATGTGGGTGGCTAACTTCGCGGTGAGGGAGTTGAAATGGACGAGGTAGATGAAAGAGTCTGTCTGTCAGACTCTGGAAGTGCTTTCCTTGCTCTTTTCCTAGTGGGGAGAGGGATTTCAGTTGGCTGGATGCCAAACTTTTCACTCTTCAATCTGGTCAGGGGATGAGCAGGATTGTACTGCGAAGTCACGCTGCCTTTAGATTTATCAGACCTCTGAGTAAAAATAGAGAATCCCTGGAGTTTATGAATCAAAGTTTGAAGTTCAGGGGGATCAATGATAAGTTGGTCTGATATATTAGAGTGTGTAGCAGCGGTGGATGCCCGAGCGACTTCTAGCTCCGAGTTTAATCGTACCGGAGAAGTCGGGGGAGTTGGTGAGGGTGATTTGCTCTCAGAATGGTATTTGGATTTTGACTTATGCGCCATTCATAGCTCGGGACCTCCTTCTAGCACCAAATATGTTGAGGGCCCCGAAATCAGGTCAACAACAAGGGGGATACCTACCCGGTCGGGAACCTGGTTGGCGGCTCCGTGCCCGTTTGGAGTAGCGGGTCCGACTGGGGATAATGGGACCAGTTTCCCAATATGAAGGGTGTGTGTGTGTGTAGAGTTTGATGGTATTGATTTAGGGGTATTTTAAGCTAATTTAATTCTAACTTCTAAACTAACTATATGCTATTGTAATCTAATGAAAAATAATACATCTAATCTACGCTAACCCGGGGTAAAATTCTTTCATTATGCGATCTAAAAATATTTCGAACAATAGCTGGTAATAAAGATCATTCAGCTATCATAAGAATATTAATCAATTAAGATGAACCATTCTGCATAAGAAGTTAGGCAAAACAGTTGTGAACAGCATATCGCATAATTAGTTATTCATATGTCAAGCACAAATAAATGACTCCACCGTACAGAAGTGCCAAATGGTAATACACACATTCATACATTAACATATAAAGAACTCAGCTGCATATCACTTTAGGAATACAAGCAGAAATTAGTCAAGAGATAAAAGTACCATTTATGACTGATTTCACTAATAAACTTCAAGCAATAACGATTTATTTCTACTTGTTCTAATATCTGCTAAGAGTACAGAAGTGCAACATCAATAACAGACATTAAAATGCAAACATAAATAAATCTCGATCCATCCATTCATCAAAAACCCCCTCCGAGGGTGCAAAAGTGCATGTTCTGAGGACAAGTTTTTTGACAGATTTCCGGACCCTTCTCCAAATGCCATGAGAAGGGTTAAATACTACTAACTAATTAATCTTAATTACACAAATTTAGGGAACGGCTTCAAATGACCGCCCTTTTACTAAAAGCAAATTTATTTCTAAAAATCAAATCTAATTTCTAACCATTTCTGTATCTGCTCCTTAGTGCTGTAAGCAATGCGCTGTTCGCCGTGAAAGAGTCGGCTGGTTGTCCTTTCCTTTTGTTTGAGCTTGAAAATTAGAAATGACAAGAGTTGGCACCTCTTTCTGACAGACTAGAAGGTATTTTCGAAAACCTTTCTCTAGCTGGGTGTATTCGCTGTGCGTATACTTAGTACAACCCAGGTTCCTTTCGAACTGATTTTGCTGTTGCTATTTCGGTTTCCGGTCGTGCGAATGACTCAATGAGTTAGGAGTCGCGTTGTATGGACAATCCCCTGTATCGAGAATTGCTTCCGTTCTTTGTTCCAGGCTTTTCTGGAGCGTCCTCCTTCTATTGCGTTTCTCTTTTTTCTTTACCCAGTCTGAGCTTCAAGATCTTTTGCAAACACGATGCTTTTGTGCGCCTTTGACTCCAAGTCTTAGATAGTCTATTTTCATCAGCGCCTGTTGGGTGATACTCTGGAATCCGCAGTCCTGCTGCATGCGGCATCCATTTGCGGAGGCATCTTCTCTCTGTTACCCCATTGGCGCTTTCCTCTTTTCCTTAGATGTTTCCTGCATATAGATTTATATCAGTTACATGTCTTGCAGTTTACGCAAAGAAAAAGAGAAATGACGAAAAGATTGACATGAAAGCATTAAGTTCTAATGAATGCGTAATTCTGACACTCATCATGATTTGACTCTTCGAAAAATGCGACACAATCATTCTTGGATACTGAAGCATGCGATAATTAATTTCCCTTAAGGTGCACGCTCAATTTTGGGTTTACCGTTTATGTCGGAGAATTCTTGCGATGAGTCCTTTCTGCGATTGGAATCGCAGTATCGAGGACTGCGACGTCATTAAGTGTTATCGCAAATTGCCAATATCGCAGATCGCAGATTTGTATGATCGCAGGTCACAGATCGCAAGATCGCAAGATCGCAAGGTCGCAAGGTTTTTGCTTTATCACTCTGTGCTGCTTATGCGATGTTGCGACGTGCGACGTCGCATATCGGCCGTCGGCGATTCCTTAGGTTTTCCCTTTTTGAGCGTTTTTAATGCACGCGATGCGATGGGTTCTCGCATCGCTCTTTTTCAGTGTATTTATGCGCTTTGGGAAAACGCTTCTCTCTACCTTTGCGACGCGATATAGCTCTTGCGGAGTTAATACAAAAGATGTTTTAAACAAAGTATTTTTTGGATTTTTTGGTTAAGGGTCCCCCTTTGCTTGATGTTATTACTAATATCAAACAAAGAGGGGGGTTGTTGGTGACCACAACACATGTCTATGTTATGGACAGGTTATACCAGGGGATACATCATCGAAATGAATGCAGTGTGGCTGCAACATGCTAGAATAAGCATGAATAAGACACTGGAAGCAAGGTTTCTTAGTAAGGGCAGTGTAGCTTCGAATGTGTGGTAGTATTGTTTTGCATATGTTGTATATGTTGTACATGTTGAATCTGTGATGATTGTGCAAATGCAATATTGTGCATATGTACTATGTGTACATGATGTTTATACAATATTATGCACAGGGTGTTAGTATAGTTAGTGTTGTATGAATTTTCCATATTCAGTGATGGGTATATATGGTGATATGTACATGTTGGATATACGGTGCTCTGTAAATATTGTACTATGGGCATGATGTGTTAAAATTGGCAACCAGGGAAAAACTTGATGTGGTTCATCTTATTCATGGCTAATAATATTTTTATTAGATTCCTCTCGTTGAGAGGTGTAGGATTGATATAAAGATCATCAAATTCTGATACGTATTCATGGAGATATGAATTTATTTTGATTATGGAATTATTATCAAGCCGACCTACAACTCATGTAGGCTCAGAAGCCCAACAGTCGCATCTATTCACCCACCGACGTTGTGTATAAATATAAGAGGACTTTTCCTCATTTGGACTCACTCATCTCATCACATCTCTCTCTCTCTACTGCGCAGATATGAGTCTCTTCTCTACTGCACTGAAATGGGTCTCTCTCACACACATGTGAAGCCGGACGCTGTTGAATTTGAAGTTGCAACTACAGAAGTAAATATTGACTTGTGTGGCCTAGAAGATCTCCTCTTTGGAACTGCGCTGTAGGTTCATCTGAACCTCCTTTGAAAGCCGTAACTTTTGGTGGTGGAATGAAGTCAATCCGACGAACGGTTTGCAAGATATCAACTGACCAAGTTTGAAGCCAGAAACTGTTGAAACTAAAGCTGCAACTGCAGAAGTAAAGATTGACTTCCGTGGACTAGAATATCTCCTCATCTAAACTGTACTGTAGGTTCATCTAAACCTCCTCTGGAAGTTGAAACTTTTGGTGGTGGAATGAAGTCAATCCGACTGTCGGTTTATGAGATATGGTCTGCCCTAGTTTGATAATGAAGCCGCTAATGTTGATGCTACTGATCTAGGGTTTGCTACTGCTGATATGAATCAGATTTATTGTACTATTTCTCTTTGCTGAATTATTGAAGATAAAAGAAGATTTGATCAAAGGGTTTCCCCACACATTGTGGGGTTTGTCCCTGGCTAGCTGCCACATCTTGTGTCTCTTGTCCTGGCTTGTTTTCTGTCGATCGTTTAATGTTCTATCTGCACTTTACTTTATGTACATGTGATTGCTAATCGGTGGAATATAATAAGAAAAAGAAGTAAACTGTTATAAGCATAGAACATACCATAACTTAACATGGTATCAGAGATGAGGTGAAGACAAAGCCCAAGCAAGAGCAAGAGAAATCATTGAAGAGAAGATTGGAAAGGCTATCCTAAAAGAACTATGGGGTCCTCAACACTCTTTCCTGCTGAAGACAAGCTCCGTGAGAATGCTGACTATCACGAATGGAAGATGTCTATCAATCTAACCCTTGAAGATCAAGGAGTGCTAGACCATATAAGAGGCAATATAGTTGAGCCTTGATCAAATGCATCTGCTGCTGCTTGGAACAAATGGAAAAATGGAGAAGTCAAAACAAAGAAGATCATCCGAGACTCTATCGACAAGCGCTTGGTGGCCTACATCTCTGATCTAGACACCTCCAAGGAAATCTACGACAGACTGGTGATTTAATTTAAAGTTAATGATGCAAATCAAGTTTTGTTTCTTAGAAATAAGTTGAGGGAAATCAAGAAGGGTAAAGATGAAAGTATGCAAGAATACTTCTTAAGAATCACCAAGATTAAGAACGATCTCCTATCTATTGGGGAAACCATTACTGATAGAGAAATGGCACTCACAACTCTTGGAGGATTACCATCCAAATGGTACGTGTTCAAGACTACTCTTCTGAACTATAATGTAATTCCTGGTTTCAAGGAATTAATGGCTAGATGCATTCAAGAAGAAACAAGGGAAGAAGTTCAAGAAATGCCCATGCCTAAAGGTCCTCCTGCTGCATTTTTTTCTCATGCAAAGAGAAGAAAGGACTCACACCAGGACGATGATCAAAATCCCTCTGATGGCAAATCAAAGGAATGACAAATTCAACAACAAAGGTAAGAGGAGAGCTGGAGATCGAGGAAGAGGACAACCATTCAAGAAGGCTAGAAAGTCCAGGATGTATTAAATGCACCTGATCTCAAAAGGAACCTAGTGTCCATCTTGGAAATGGAAGACAGAGGCTACAAGGTAACCTTCAGCAATGGCAAGGTATGTATATGGAAAAATAATGTTAAAGATTCCTTTACTCTTGGGTTTAGTTTTGATTCATTATATCAGGTTGATGGAAGTCGGCTAGGTGTCATGTTTTGTGACACAACTCTTTAGTCCGAACTTTGGCATCAGAGGTTTTCCCACCTTCATTACAAAGCTCTACCCGATGTAAGACATATGGTAACAGGGATGCCCAAATTCCAAGTAGAGAAAGAAGGTGTATGTCCGGGATGTGCCAAAGGAAATCTCAAAAGGGGACCATTCCCCTCAAGCCAAAGCAAGACCTCCGATATATTACAGTTGGTTCACTCAGGCATACCTGAGGTTGGCATTAAGAGGGAGACTACTACACCATATACTCCTGAACAAAATGGTGTGGCAGAAAGGAAGAACTGCATAATTATGGAAGTTGTCCGGGCCATGCTACATGATCAAAGTCTTCCTAAGTTTCTATGGGTTGAGGCTACAAACACTGCCGTATATGTACAAAATCGATGCCGTCAAGCATCAAGTATGGAAGGATGCTATGACTGAAGAATATGAGTCTATCATAAAGAATGATGTTTGGGAAGTAGTTCCCAGACCCCAGGACAAGACTGTTGTTACTTCCAAATGGCTTTACAAGATAAAGCATGCAGCAGATGGAAGCACGGAAAAGTATAAGGCTCGTTTTGTTGCTCGAGGTTTCTCCCAAAAGGAAGGTATAGACTATGATGAGATATTTGCACCTGTTGCCAGATATATGACCATCCACTCGATCATACCCTTGCCGCTTCACAAGGATGGAACCTACATCAGATGGATGTCAAGACTGCATTCTTGCATGGCTCGATCAAAGAAGAGGTCTACGTGGAGCAACCCAAAGGATTTGAGATTTATGATCGAAAATCTCATGTATGCAGGTTGAAGAAAGCTCTCTATGGGCTGTAGCAAGCACCCCGAGCATGGTATGAGAGGATCGATAGCTTCTTGATGAAGCTGGGATTCACTAGGAGTGAAGTCGATCCTAACCTTTACTTTAAGGTTGAAGATGAAAAGCCTCTCATACTGGTGTTGTATGTGGATGACCTCTTTCTAACAGGTGCAGACCCTCTCATTCACAAGTGTAAGAGGGAGATGGCCTCTGAATTTGAAATGAAAGACCTAGGATTGATGCACTACTTCCTAGGACTTGAAGTGTGGCAAAAGCCAGGAGAAATTTTCCTATCTCAAGGAAAATATGTGGTGAAGATATTGGAAGGATTCGGAATGGTGGACTGCAAGCCTGTAACTACTCCGATGGAGCTTGACTTCAAGAAGTTAAGCGGTAGTGCTGCTGGACCTATTTTACGAAATGCTATCGAGTATCGACAACTCGTCGGAGCATTAATGTTATTAGTGAACTCGCGTCCAGATATATGCTTTGCAGTCAACACGTTGAGCCAGCATATGGTTGAACCCCACCACATACACTGGATTGGTGCCAAGAATCTGCTGAGATATCTTCATGGCACTATCACTTATGGGTTAAGATACACTGTCGGAGATGTGAGACTACTTGAATATACTGATGCTGATTGGGCAGGCAGTGTGGTGGACCGTAAGAGCACTTCTGAGTGTTGTTTCACCTTGGGATCTGCTTCGATATCCTGGATGAGCAGGAAGCAAAAGTCGGTGAATTTGAGCACCGCTGAAGCAGGATATACTGTTGCTAGCATGACCTCATGTGAGGCAGTCTGGTTGTGAAAGCTCTTCAGTGAGCTATTTGGATTTACATTGGATACCATTGTGATTATTTATAACAACCAGAGGTGGGATTTGATTATTGAGGAATCCCATATTCATCGATTGCTCCAGCAGATAGACATCATCTAGGATATGGTAATTTGATGAGCAAGGAGGCTCCATCGCATTAAGATGATGTACAGGTTGATACACCTTGTCAAAGCCCCGAGGAAAGATCTAATTTGTGATTTTTCCAGACGACTTGGAGTCATCAAGAAACCCTTGTACAAGGGTCCTGCATATTGCATACATTGAGCTCTAGGAGCTCTAAGGGCTTGTGGTTCTTACTGGAGAAACATATGAACACAGGGTGACTCACCCTCCCCTGGTGGTGCGCACTGGAACAAGATGATTCGCTCTCTTGTGGAACAAGATGATTCGCTCTCTTGTGGGACAAGATGATTCACTCTCTTGTGGAACAGGATGATTCGCTCTCCTGTGTAGCAGGATGATTAGTTCTCCTGTGAGGCATGGATTGATGTGTTCCCCATGGCGACATTGTAGCAGGATTGATGTGTTCTCCTGTGAGGCCTAGATTGATGTGTTCTCCATGGCAGCCTGGATTGATGTGTTCTCCATGGCAATTGTAGAAGGATTGATGTGTTCTCCTGTGAGGCCTGGATTGATGTGTTATCCATGGAAATTGTAGCAGGATTGATGTGTTCTCCTGTGAGGCCTGGATTGATGTGTTCTCCATGGCAATTGTAGCAGGATTGATGTGTTCTCCTATGAGGACATGATTGATTAGTTCTCCTGTCGAGGCAATCCTACCCATGCAGTCTGGGGCTCATGGGAAGTACCTCTCATCTGATCAATGAGCAGGGAAATGAAG
Organism: Pinus tabuliformis; assembly: GCA_031772625.1. Taxonomy (NCBI): domain Eukaryota; kingdom Viridiplantae; phylum Streptophyta; class Pinopsida; order Pinales; family Pinaceae; genus Pinus; species Pinus tabuliformis. The sequence goes on along the minus strand of CM062815.1, from coordinate 1,049,078,598 downwards.
CTAGGGACCAAAGTGGTATCGATGGACGCATTGTTGTAACTACCATACTCCCTATGCTAGGATGACCTCCATTGATCTGGGATCAATGATACTGGTCTGGGACTAGCGGTAGGAGTTGTACCATACTATGACGCTGACTTCGGGTTCGTTGAGACTGGTCTGGGACCAGTGGTACATTCTCTGAGACTGACTTTGAGTCAGTGGAGGATGATATTGGTCTGGGACCATTGGAATTGCACTCACTATGACGCTGACTTTGGGTTGGTTGAGACTGGTCTGGGACCAGTGGTACATACTCTGAGACTGACTTTGAGTCAATATGATACATCCTCGATCATTTCTTCTTCTTCATAATTCAGACAAAAGCAGAGTAGAACAGAACAATGCAAGAGCAGAGCAGAACAGAACAAAACAGTACAGATCAGTGCAGTGTAGAACAAGTCAAAGCAGAACAGGCAAAATAGAGCAAAGCAGGGCAAGGGTCAGGCTGTACAAGGCAGTGCATTTGATGGATGAATAGTAACGACCGATAGACAAATTGCAGATGAAGTTCTCCATGGTTGAGAGGGAGTGTTAAAATTGGCAACCAGGGAAAAACTTCATGTGGCTCATCTTATTCATGGCTAATAATATTTTTATTAGATTCCTCTCATCGAGAGTTGTAGGATTGATATAAAGATCATCCAATTCCGATAAGTATTCATGGAGATATGAATTTAATTTGATTATGGAATTATTATCAAGCCGACCTACAACTCATGTAGGCTCAGAAGCCCAACAGTCGCATCTATTCACCCACCAACGTTGTGTATAAATATAAGAGGACTTTTCCTCATTTGGACTCACTCATCTCATCACATCTCTCTCTCTCTACTGCACAGATATGAGTCTCTTCTCTACTGCACTGAAATGGGTCTCTCTCTCTCTCACATGTGAAGCCGGAAGCTGTTGAATTTGAAGCTGCAGCTGCAGAAGTAAAGATTGACTTGTCTGGCCTATAAGATCTCCTCTTTGGAGCTGCGATGTAGGTTCATCTGAACCTCCTTTGGAAGCTACAACTTTTGGTGGTGGAATGAAGTAAATCCGACGAACGGTTTGCAAGATATCGACTGCCCTAGTTTGAAGCCGGAAACTACTGAAACTAAAGCTGCAACTGCAGAAGTAAAGATTGACTTGTGTGACCTAGAAGATCTCCTCATCTGAACTGCGCTATAGGTTCATCTGAACCTCCTCTGGAAGCCGAAACTTTTGGTGGTGGAATGAAGTCAATCCGACTGTCGGTTTGTGAGATATGGTCTGCCCTAGTTCGATAATGAAGCCGCTAATGCTGATGCTACTGATCTAGGGTTTGCTACTACTGATATGAATCAGATTTATTGTACTATTTCTCTCTGCTGAATTATTGAAGATAAAAGAAGATTTGATCAAAGGGTTTCCCCACACATTGTGGGGTTTGTCCCTGGCTAGCCGCCACATCTTGTGTCTCTTGTCTTGGCTTGTTTTCTGTCGATCGTTTAATGTTCTATCTGCACTTTACTTTATGTACATGTGATTGCTAATCGGTGGAATATAATAAGAAAAAGAAGTAAACTGTTATAAGCATAGAACATACCATAACTTAACATGATGGATATGCAGTGTTGTGTGCATATGGTGCTATGCGCATGTTGGATATGCGGTGTTGTGTGTGGTTGATGATGTGTACAGATGATGTTATGTACATGTTGGATATGCAGTGCTATGCACATGAGGTGTTGCATGCATGTTGTACATGTGGTGCCATGTACATATGGTGTGGTGTGCATGACTGTACAAGTTGTGTTGGGTTCATATGGCGTTGTGTACATGTTGTACAAGTGGTGTTGTGTGCGGGTGGTGTTATGTACATGTCATGCATGTGGTGTTGTGTACATGCGATAGTATGTACATGTGGTATTGTGTACACATTGTACAAATGGTGTGATGTACATGTGGCATTGTGTACATTTTGTGCAGGTGGTTTCGTGTACATGTGATGTTGTGCACACGTTGCGTTGGTGGTGCAATGTACAAGTGGTACTGTGTACATGTTCTATATATAGTACTTGTGTATGTGTGGTATTATGTGCATGTCATATATGTTGTGTTGAGGGCATGAGTACTATGTATGTGGATTGTGTAGTTTTGGTGTTGTGACATGTGTACTTGTTTTGTTGTACTATGTGTGGGTACATATATTATGTGGCATTGTACATTGGTTATATATGTATGAGTTGTGTTGTATATCGGGTGTATGTGTATGGATTTTGTGGCATCAAAAGTTGTCTGTAGATGCATGTCTTGTGATGTATATTGTGTACATATACGTAGATAAACTGGGTGTAGGTGTATGTGTTGTATGTCATGTATAGTTGCATGGTGGTTGTATGTGTGTGATGCACACTATGCGTATGTGTACCTGGTGGAGGAGAAGGCCTGGGTGTTTTTTGGGTGTGGCAACCGATCTAGTGCATGTACAGAAAGAACAAAAGCAAAAGTAAGGATCAATGAAGGATAACTATCATTATATTATTTTAGTTTTATTATGCATGTGATTGATGATTATGGTATATGATGATTATATATGATTTATGATGGTTATGTTTTGGGCTAACGTAATGATATATTTTTATACATGTTGATTTGGTCAAAGATGCTAGTTTAACTTGTTGTGACAGGAAGTGAAAAAGATTACAAATGTACCTTATGATGAGCTACCAATGAGGTATGATGTGAATTTATTTTAATTTACTTTAAAAGTGATGGAAGCTATGTGTGTGATATAGGAAGCATGAACATTCCCAGTTGGGTAGTTGAAATCAACTACAAGAATGGTAGCAACAACAAAACAAATTGGAACATGTAGTAGCATGCTGGTAAAGTATTCAAGAGCAGGCCATTGTGGGGCACTAGTACCCAATAGTGTCCACTAATTTCGATGAGCATGATGTCATCGGTATGATTTTTTGAGGTAGGGATATGCCTTAGTTTTTGTATCTTCTGATGCGAGGAAGCTTTCCAAGGGATGGATTGCCTAGGATGGGGGTTCCAGTGGAACTTGGAAGGTGAGTGACTAAATGGAAAGGGTGACCAGATTCCCGAGGGACTATGTAGCAGTGAAGGGAAGGTAACAGATGGATTTTTTTTGTCATTAGCATTGCCAGATGGAATCATGTTGAAATTTGCTACCGGAGGATAGGTGGTTCCCTTAGGCTTTGATCTTTGGCCTAGGGAAAAGTGTCCAAAAGAATTTAATTTTTCTCCTAAAGTGACTTTATAATTTTATAAAGTTAAATCTAATTTAAAATTTACTTTAAGTGATAAATTTACTAAGTCTAATTTTAAAGTGACTTTTATAAAGTCAATGAAAAATTAGAAAGGAAAAGTGACTTTGGAAATAAATGACTAAGTGGGTCTTTATTAAAGTGGGGTGAATTAAAAAATAAAAAGTGAGATTTAAATGAGCATTTAATCTCAGCCATTGATCTAAATCTATTTCAGCCATTGGATTTAGAGTCACTTGGAGTTATATTAAGGGAGGAAAATGAGGAAAAGATCACATTCGATTCAATTCTTTCATGAGCAGATTGAGAGAAGGAGAGCAAGAGAGAAAGGGAGATTTCTGGGCGGTGTAACAGCTGCGGAGTATCGGCAACAGTGTAACAGCAGCGGAGTATCAGTAGCGGTGTATCAGCAGCGGTGTAACAGCAACGGAGTATCAGCAGCGGTGTAACAATAGTGGAGTATCAGCAACGGTGTAACAGTAGCAGTGTAACAGCAGTGGAGTATCAGCAGCAGAGTATCAGAAGTGGTGTAACGGTAGCGGAATATCAGCAGTGGTGTAATAGCAGCGGAATATCAGCAGTGGTGTAATAGCAGCGGTGTAACAACAACGAAGTATCAGCAGCGGTGTAACAGCAGCGGTGTAACAGCAGCAGAGTAACAGCAGCGGAGTATCAGCAAGGCTGAGTTTCAGCAAGGCTGAGTTTCAGCAAGGCTGAGTTTCAGCAAGGCTGAGATAAGTTGTAAAAGTCTGTTTGCTGATTTTTTTGCTGAACATTTCTCTTACTGTAAAAAGGCATTTTCCAGAAATAAAGAAGAGCTCTCAAACTGGTTTTCCCCAAGGGTTGTAGGGGGTTTTTCCAGGGTCACATTAACCAAAAATCTCAGTGTTTAAATGTGTTTTAATGGTTGTTTATTACTGCTGATTTTTATTTATGCAATTTCCAGCATTCTGTAAAATTTCCAGAATTTGTTTTATCAGCAAATTTATTTTTTCATCTTGTTAAATGTATGGTTATGGGAAAGGGCATTTAACTATATGGGAGAAATAAGGAGAAACTAAAAACTGGGTGGGAAATGAGAAATTTCTACATGGTATCAGAGCTTGAGTGCTGAAGGGCAGTTTGGCACAGCAAAACGAAAAATTACAGTTGCTGATTTTTCACTCAGAAAATTCTAGCAAGCCGATTTTTCATAAACAACAGTTTTACCTTTACTACAGCAGTGTTATTTTTCAGTTTTAGGACAGCAGGATGTCATTGGGATTGAGGGTGGAGGATAGGCTGGATGGGCATACAAATTGCGGTGTTTGGAAGGAGAGAATGCAGAGTATCTTTGAGGAGGCAGAAGTCTGGGATATCATGGTGCATACCACACAGAACCCTGTTGTTGTGCCCACTGATGCTACTCAGTTGACAACTTATAAAAAAAAGAACAACAAGGGTAATAGGTTGATTCTAGAGGGAATCAAAGACGATTGCATTCCTCATGTGAGAGGAAAGAGAAATGCCCATGAGATGTGGACATCATTGTCCAATCTCTACCAGAGTACCAATGAGAACTGGAAGATGGTCCTGAAGGAGAAGCTGAAGAACATTAAGACGGGTAATGATAGTGCAGCTGGATATCTCACAAATATTACTGATATGAGAGATGAGTTGGCAGCGATTGGAGAGGCCATTCCACCCACTGAGTTGGTGCGGATTGCAATGTATGGCCTCCCCCGTTCATGGTTGAACTTTGCTGATGGGGTTTGTGCACGTGAGACCCTTCCCACATGGGAGAGGTTTTGGGATGATTGCATTCAGACAGAGATCAGGAAAGGTCAGCTTGGGGTAGCCAAGCTAGTTGAGCAAGATGAGGATGTAGCACTGGTGGTAGGAGGCAAGAAAGGCAATGGGAAGAAGCAAGCTTTCACAAGTAGTGGTGGGGGCAAAGGCAAAGGTAAAGGTAAATAGGGGAACACACAGAAGGACTATTCCAAGGTGAAGTGTTGGAATTATCAAAAGATGGGACACTATGCAGTTGTGTGTCCGGAGAAGAAGAAGAAGAAGGGGAAGAACCAGGATGTGGCAGCTTCAGCAGAGATTGAGGACTTTGCTGGTCGTTTTGACCGAGAGTTTGCATTCACTACGTGTGAGTCCTCTAGTGCAGGATCACCTGCCACACAGGTTTAGAGGGAGCATGATTTTCCCTCGATTAGCGGAGCATCTTCAGGTATCTGGTATGTGGACAGTGGGGCTTCACGTCATATCACAGGAGTCCGTGAGTACTTCTCAGAGCTTTCAGAGAGTGGCACTGATATTGAGGTAGTACTCGATGATGACAGAGTTGTTAGAGCAGTCGGGGTGGGGACAGTGACATTTCAGAGGGAGTCCAAACCTCCCTTAAAGGTGTCAGAGGTTCTTTATGTGCCAGGGATGAGGAAGAACCTCATATCCGTCTCAGCTTTGGAGGACAGAGGATATGAGTTACTGTTCAGGGGAGGACAGTTGTTGATGTATCCCAAGGGCACTCCAGCTAATTCAGCTAGAGTGATAGGTGTACGCCATGCAAAAGTGTACAAGTTTGCATTCCAACCCCTTTTGGCATTGAGAAGTAGTACCGACAGCAGAGCTAGCAGTTCTGAGCTGTGTGAGATTTGGCACCGCAGGATGGGACATATGTATCATGGAGCCTTGAGGACATTGCAGCAGATCACTACAGGTGTGCCAGATTTCAGTACTGATCACTTTGATACTTGCAGAGGTTGTGTAATGGGCAAGTTTGCCAAATCCCCTTTTCCCAGCAGTGATAGCAGAGCGACGGGGATACTTGATTTGATTCATTTCGATGTGAGCGGTCAGATGTCTCATGTTTCCTTGAGTGGATATGAGTACTATGTTTTATTCATCGATGATCACTCTAGGAGGACCTGTATTTATTTTTTGAAGACCAAGAGTGAGGTCTTCAAGCGGTCTCAGGAGTTAAGAGCTCTTGTGGAGACTCATACAGGTTGAAAGATCAAGTCCCTGAGGTCGGACAATGGAGGAGAGTACACCCTTGGAGAGTTTGTTGACTATTGTGCGGAGGCAGGCATTACGAGGGAGTTCACTGTTTCTTACAACCCCCAGCAGAACGGGGTTGCGGAGAGGAAGAACAGATCCATCATAGGGGCTGCCAAAGCCATGCTACATGATCAAGGGTTGCCATTGTTCTTGTGGGCAGAGGCCTGCAACATAGCTGTTTACTTGCAAAACAGGAGTCCGCATCATGCCTTGGGGCACATGACTCTGGAGGAGGCTTTCTCTGGGAAGAAGCCTGATATTGGTCATCTTCATATCTTTGGATGCATTACATACTCCTATATACCCAAGGAGAAGAGGACCAAACTAGAGCCCACGCAGATAAGGGTATCTTTGTGGGCTACAGTGAGACCTCAAAGGCCTTTTGGATTTACATTCCTGCACAAAGGGGAGTTGTTGTCAAACGGGATGTGAAGTTCGAGGAGGACAGGGCCTTTAGGAGGTAACGGGAGTTAGAGTATCTAGATTAGCCAGACCCTCAGCAGCAGTTGAGTCAGTCGCAGGGATCCAGTGGACAGGGATTAGGAGGATCAGGAGGTACATCTATGAGGATTTCAAGTCCGTCAGTGAGAAGTGGCTCACCGAGCCAGAGGGGTGGTGCTCCGGGCAGCATGCAGAGCAGTTCACTAGGAAGTCCACTGATGGACAATTCACACGGTGCCTCAGCCTCTACAGGTTCAGGTGCAGGCAGGAGGACAACAAAAAAACAGTCAAGAGTTCAGGCTACTGATGGTGATGAGGAGGAGGAATTTCATTCTCATGTGGGAGAAGCATGCTCAGGGAAGAGGAAGCCCAAGTGGCTTCAGGACACCTTGAGATATGCCACATCTGTTTCTGAGCCGAAGAGGCCGGTCAGAGAGAGTAGACCACCTGAGAGGTTTTGTAGCTATATGGCGATGGTTACCAGCATCCTTGACTCTGAGCCTTCTAGCTATGAGGAGGCAGCTAGCCAGCAGGTCTGGAGAGAGGCCATGCAGGAGGAGTATTCTTTTATCATGAAGAATGATGTTTGGGAGGTGGTGTTGAGGCCTAAGGGCAAATCTGTGGTTACTTCCAGATGGCTTTACAAGGTAAAGCATGCTGCAGATGGCAGCATTGAGAAATTCAAAGCAAGGTTTGTGGCTAGAGGGTTCTCCCAGGTAGAGGGAGTTGATTATGAGGAGACCTTCGCTCCCGTGGCTCGATATACTTCGATCCGCTCCAATATATCGATAGCAGCAGAGATGGGTTGGAAGATCCACCAGATGGATGTGAAGACCGCATTTCTCAATGGCTTCATATAGGAGGAGGTGTACATTGAGCAGCCATAGGGCTTTGAGGTGCATGGGAAGGAGTCCCATGTGTGCAGACTGAAGAAGGCCCTTTATGGCCTGAAGCAAGCTCCCAGAGCTTGGTACTCCAAGATAGATACATATTTGCAGGGGATGGGTTTCGCAAAGAGTGAGGCAGATTCGAACCTTTACTTTATTGTGATTGGTGAGGAGCCTCTCATTCTGGTCCTATATGTGGATGACTTGGTCATTACAGGTGCAGAGAGACTCATAGAGCACTGCAAGAGAGATCTTGCGGCGGAGTTTGAGATGAAGAACATCGGCTTGATGCATTACTTTTTGGGTTTGGAGGTGTGGCAGGAGGAGGGGCATTTTTTCCTGGGGCAGGGGAAGTATATTCTGGACATCCTCAGCAGATTCCACATGGAGGATTGTAGACCCATGTTGACACCGATGATCACCAACTGGAAGAAGCTTCATGCTTCAGATTCCGAGTTGGTGGATCCCACATTGTACAGGCAGTTGATTGGTTCCTTGATGTATTTGGTCAACACTAGACCAGATATCTGTTTTGCAGTCAACACGATGAGTCAGTTTATGTGTGAGCCTAGGAAGGTTCACTGGGTGGCTGCAAAACACATTTTGCGGTACTTGCAGGGGACAGTGGATTATGGTCTAGACTACAGGCAGAGAGATGGAGTGAGATTGGTAGGATACACTGATTCTGATTGGGCAGGTTGTGCTTCTGATAGGAAGAGCACATCAGGGTGCTGTTTTGGGTTGGGTTCAGCAGTAGGGTCATGGTTCAGCCGGAAGCAGCAGTCAGTAGCACTGAGTTCAGCGGAAGCAGAGTATATGGCAGCTAGTCTAGCTAGTTGTGAGGCTATCTGGCTTCGCAAGATGTTGTTTGGCTTATTTGGTCAGCCGTTGAGACCTTCAGTGATTTACTGTGATAATCAGAGTTGCATTAAACTCACGGAGAATCCAGTATTTCATGACAGGTCAAAGCATATCGGGATCAGATATCATTTCATCAGAGACTATGTTCAGAAGGGAGCCGTGAAGCTTGAGTATATTTGCACTGATGAGTAGGTTGCAGATATTCTTACCAAAGCCTTGCCACTGGGCAAGCATGTCTACTTCAGAGACAAGATGGGTGTGGTGAGGAACACCTTCCTCCGTAAGAGGGAGTGTTGAAATTTTCTACCAGAGGACAGGTGTTTCCCTTAGGCTTTGATCTTTGGCCTAGGCAAAAGTGTCCAAAAGAATTTAATTTTTCTCCTAAAGTGACTTTATAATTTTATAAACTTAAATCTAATTTAAAAGTGACTTTAAGTGATAAAGTTACTAAGTCTAATTTTAAAGTGACTTTTATAAAGTCAATGAAAAATTAGAAAGGAAAAGTGACTTTGGAAATAAATGACTAAGTGGGTCTTTATTAAAGTGGGGTGAATTAAAAAATAAAAAGTGACATTTAAATGAGCATTTAATCTCAGCCATTGGATTTAGAGATCACCCAAGAGTCACTTGGATCACCCAAAAGTCACTTGGAGTTATATTAAGGGAGGAAAATGAGGAAAAGATCACATTCGATTCAATTCTTTCATGAGCAGATTGAGAGAAGGAGAGCAAGAGAGCAAGGGAGATTTCTGGGCGGTGTAACAGCTATAGAGTATCAGCAGTGGTGTAACAATAGCGGAGTATCAGTAGCGGTGTATCAGCAGCGGTGTAACAGCAGTGGAGTATCAGCAGCGGTGTAACAACAGTGGAGTATCAGCAGCGGTGTAACAACAGCGGTGTAACATCAGCGGAGTATCAGCAGCGGAGTATCAGCAGTGGTGTAACAGCAGCGGAGTATCAACAGTGGTGTAACAGCAGCGGTGTAACAGCAGCGGAGTATCAGCAGCGGTGTAACAGCAGCGGTGTAACAGCAGTGGGGTAACAGCAGCAGAGTATCAGCAAGGCTGAGTTTCAGCAAGGGTGAGATAAGTTGTAAAAGTCTGTATGCTGATTTTTTTGCTGAACATTTCTCTTACTGTAAAAAGGCATTTTCCAGAAATAAAGAAGAGCTCACAAACTTGTTTTCCCCAAGAGTTGTAGGGGGTTTTTCCAGGGTCACATTGACCAAAAATCTCAGTGTTTAAATGTGTTTTAATGGCTGTTTATTACTGCTGATTTTTATTTCTGCAATTTCCAGCATTCTGTAAAATTTCCAGAATTTGTGTTTTCAGCAAATTTATTTTTTTCGGCTTTTTAAATGTATGGTTATGGGAAAGGGCATTTAACTATATGGGAGAAATAAGGAGAAACTGAAAACCGGGGTGGGAAATGAGAAATTTCTACAAATCATGTGCACATTGGGAGTGTTCCCTGGAACAATGAGCCGGTAACTATTTGCTGAGAGGACAAGTGGTGCAGGAATATAACACTGGAAATTGGATGTAGATTTGACTTTGTAGTGGATTCTGGACTTCCTGGGAAGTAGATGAATCCTAGTATTACTTGAGAGTGGAGATGTGAGCCTCTGGATTCCCTTGTTGATTGATACAGGAATAGTATTCTCTTTTTGCTGGTTAAGAAAATGTGTATATGTGTATATGTGTATATCAATGTAAATACTCTAATGAGTTATGTTAGAAAGCTCCATTATGTGGTATGTTATCATGTTGTCATGAGGTTTTCATTTTGAGTAGGTCTTTCATTATAAATACTGCAACGAGTTGTGTTATAAATCCCCATGGGCAGTATGTTTTGTTTTCAGCAGTCTTGTTGGTTATAGGTCTCATTGAACATCGATGACGGTGTTCCCCCAAAGGGGAGGATTCTGTAATTGCCCTTGTGAAAAATCCATGTAAAAATATATAAATACCATGAATTATGGGACACACATTCCAAGTTGAATGGTGGGCGAGAACATCCTAGTAGGTGTTGATTCGATTTATTATGGCTATGGAAACTGGCAAAGGCAATGGCTAAGGAAATTGACTTGAGGGACACTATCTTCCTTCTCTTATTCAATATATGCAAGTGTAGAAGGTGGAGGGTTATCTCAGAGAAAATTCCTAGAATGAAGGTCGATTTCTTGGATTTCCACAATATAAGCAGGATAAGATGTCTCACCACTGTAAACTTTTTGTGTCACTTTCTTATTTGCATTCAGATTGTGTTAAAAGGCATTTGACATTGTTTATGTGGATTTTGGTGAGGATTTTGTGGTTGAGGTTGAGGTTGAGGTAGAGGTAGTAAAGTAGGAGGTTCAGTTGTTAGAGGCCTCCACCCATGTGAAGGGCTTCCCCATTGGGAAGTTTGGGTTGGATATGGATGAAAAGGAGGGTTGATAGGCTAAGGAGGATATTAAGGAGCATAAAACTAAGGAGGAGGTGTGGACTATGATGGATGAGTGGAAGGATACAAAGGGTGGAAAGGTGCATTCTGATTTGGATTGTAGTGAGGATAATGCACACCTTGCATGCCTTGTTGATATGGTCAAGGGCCTGGGGGTCTACTTTGGTTAATGAAGCACAACTTCTCTAACCCACCTTCTACCCCTCCTTGGTGTACAACCTTTACGCCTACTAGAGAGGGGCATTTATCTATTGCATGAATCCCTTGACACACTAAGAAAACTTCTATGTCATTCAGTTGGCATGCAATCCTAGGATGCCTTTTAGTACATCCACAGAAAAAGATAACTAGTGCCCTTTCTGATTCCTCTTTCCTCATTTTGATTTTCATTAAATCCATTTGCAAGGTAAGGGTTTGCAACATTTCACTCTTAAAATCTTCCAACTTACTTCCTATCTCATGTTTGATGGCTTTTGTGGAGGGAGAGGAACTGAACAAGCTTTGGCTAGACCTACTCTTCTTCCTAACACCCCTAGAGTGATTATTGAATATAGTTTTGATGTCATCATAAGGAAATTGGTAGATATATCCTCCAAATTGAATTTTGAGGGTTTCCATTACATCCTCCTCAATCTCATAGAGAAGAACTAGATTGAGTGACTTGGGATCAAGGGTACAGTAGGCCCTCTTATAATTGAGATAAAACCATTCCTCATAGTCATGTAAATATTCATCGAGTCCAAGGGTCATAATAAATATTTCCTCCTTTGTTTCTTTTGACCTATAGTAATTCTCATATTTATCAGTGAAGGCTTCTTGAATTAGGGCCCAGGTACTGATGTTGCCTCTAGGTAGACCCATAAACCCCACAAGACTACATCTTTGAGCGTAGAAGGAAACAATTTCAACTTCTGCTCATGAGACTCATAGTCATAGGTCCTACAAACAACAAAAAACTCAAACATGAAGGTGTCAGTGTCCTCCAAGGTCAGGCCATGGAAATGTGGAAGGGTAGCAAGGCTTAAATTCTTCATGTTGGCCTCTACATTAGTTTCTCTGATAAAGAAAAGTTCATTGTTCCTATTTTTAGCCATGTTTTAGGTAGGTGAAAGAGGTTATTCTTCTCCTATATATTCCTCAAAAATTTCAGGTTGCTCACATAAAGGGTTTTCTAACTCCCCTGTTGTTATAGCTCCAAATCTCACTCTTATGGTTTGTGATGCTGCACTTATGGCCTAGGGCAACCCCTCCTTCCAGACCTGGTCCAAAAATTTAAAAAACAGTGTTTTATTCCCTATACGCGACTTTGCCCTGTGTTAAACGCGTGTACACGCGGGTCTGTCATACCCAACCCGCGTGTATCTATTAAAACACTTAAAAAAATATAATTTCCTCTTTTTCGGGCGGTGATCGCGGGTTTACCTGCTGGATCACCTGTTAGTGCCCGTGGCCCAACTGTGCCCAACCAACTCCTAACTAAAAAACTACTTTGGAGAGGGTATAAAAAGACATCAAAGGGAAGGCCAAAGGGAGAGAAAGGAGAGCAAGATTATTATGCTGAGATTTCCCTTAGACCAGGTCTGAAGTCCTTGGTGCATTCTGCACTTCCCCCATTTTGCATACGAAACCCTTGTTTCCATGTGTATTGGTGATCATTCATCCTTGACATCATCATTGAGTAAGACTTGGAAGGAGCTCTTGTTGGAGGCTTGAGGCTGGAACGAATCCGGGAGGAAGCTTGCTTGGAGCCTACTGAAGGTGTTCAGGTGATATCTTTCCGATATATGTACTTTATTTGCCTTTATATATAAAGAAACACGTCTTTGTTCCCGAATAATCTTTCTTTACGCTTATGAGATTCTTGTGTTGAATTCTTATGAAAGTGGTTACTTAAAGATTTTTTATAACTAACTTTATAGCATAAAGATGATTTATATATAAACTTCTATACATGTACTGTTGTGTTCTTTGATTTGTTTGTCTTGCAGGTCAAAGAAAGAAGAAGGGAACTCCAAGAAGGGTTTGCACCCTAACGGTCTTCTCGAACGTAGGACCTTAGGTATGTACCCTAAACATTAGAATTTGCTTAAAAGTAAAAAAGATGGCTGTGTGTGTGTGTTTCTTTGAATAAGCAATTTTCAGTTTGGTAGAGTCTTAGCCCAAAGGACCCTAGGGGTACTTTCCCTTCAACCACCTGTAGTTAGAGAGGAAAGTTCACAGTCACCAAAGAAGAACGAATGTTGACTTCTTGAGGGGGTGGGCATTAAATTTGTAATAACTTCCCTTGGTTTTCCATACTCCTACGAGGCATGAAATAACTAGTTTTTTGGGATTTTTCACTTTTTTCAAAGCACTATGACTCATGCTGTTAGGTTCCTCTACCAATAGGAGTCATAATTTGGAATGGCTAAGGTTAAGCCTTGTAATATGTACATACATTTTCTTTTTGCAAATGTTTTCCATATTGAAAAATCAAAAAATGAAAAGAGGGTATGTCCTAAAAGAGAAATCAAAGGACAAAAAAGAATAAGAAAAGGTCCCAAAAAAGTGAAAAATATGAACCCCAAAAACAAAATACCATGAAACTGTGCAAGTCAAAATGGCACTACTATTTACTTAGCATAATAATGATTGTGTCTAGCTTGTTATTCATGCCACAATCCATGGTAATCAAACTATTTAATCTTGATTATCCCATGCTTTAAATTTCATGTTAATAGTTAGAAAATAAAATCTAACCAAACTGTTTAATCTTGGCAGAACATTAGATAGGTAGAGTAAATAAAAGGAGCTCATCAATTTAATCTGAGCCCTTGGATGATATAAGGTTATAATTATATAGTTTCCTACTTTAAAAGAAAATGGATAAGGGTTTGCTAGCCTAAGTGCACCCAAATAAAATGAAGAAAAAATGGTAGGATGAGTAGATGGGTAAGTAGAATAAAGGTTGTAGAAGTATGTTGGTTGATTAGACAAAAGCACACTTATCATCTTTCAACATATATTTCAAATGTGAATGGGAAATTAAGCATGCATAAGGTTTACAAAGTCAATTAATTAACTTCCCCCATTCATTTCACCCCTTTAATTTACTAATTTCCCATAAATAAATTCAAAGTGCTCAAAAAACTTTAAGTCAAAGAGGCTCAGAGCATTTCTCTGACTTTTGGAGGGACCGGACCCTTGGCTTAATGACTTAAGGACAAAAAGTACTAGATTCCCCCTCATCCAAAATTCATCTCCCTTCATTGCCCCTCATTTCCCTAATAAAACCCCTTTTCCTAAGATTAAAACACTATTTGCCTAGGGAATGTAATCACCCCCATGTAATACCCCTTTTTCCCAAAAAAAAGAAAAAAAACTTTAGCCTAGGTTATAATGCATATATGCGAAAATCAAACAAATCACAAAAAATACATTATGATTAGCACAATTCATTTCCGTTGTTTTCATATTAACTTCTAACTTTTATATATTAATTCCCATTAATACTCTTTCCCGTATGTATATATTAAATCCCTTACATTAATATCCCTAGACATAGTTTTAACTATAAAACTACGAATTTTACCCAAACCCCGACAAAGTTCATTAACTGATTGATTCACAATTACGATAAGTAAAACTCTGCAAATCACCCTCGCTGCCTAAGTTCGTTATTAACCCATGCTTAATCACTATACGACCACAGTTAAACCATTGGGCCTCCATGCTCGTTCACAACATGATCACTGTCTGATCTGAAGGCCCACATCCAACGCTCATAAGAGATTTCGGGTGGGATTATCCGACGAAGAATACCCACATGAAAAAGTGGCTTTCCGACTAGCCCCTGATGCTACGTGTCATTCAAGGAATGGAATCAGGCAACCCATCCCGAATACCATCAAGCCCACAAAAGTGATGTGAAATAAACCACTTACCACCCTCTCGCTAAATGAAAAAATCGTTTATTGTTCACTTTGCGCCAAAATTCAAAAAAATCAAACCTTTACCCATTTAAACATGAAAACCCTAGTTTTTCTCGTTTTCATCTGGTTGTGCAGTAAAACCTTGTGTAACTCTTTTGCACCACCTGAAGCCTCTGATAACCAATTCAAGCATGGTTCACCTCTCGAAAGAACTTTGGACTCACTCCATAGACCTATAAAGCTTGATAAAGCCATTAATGACCCTCCCTGTCAACCCAACGTTTTCCTAATAGTTTTTTTTATTTTACAGGTGACTAAATGACCACAGCCTTGGATAAACGGTCTTAATACTAGTCATAAGACCTATTTACTTTGAGATTGTTATCAAATATATTCAAACGAATATGGAAAATAAACATACAGTTAAAAGGCAAGGGGAGGAAACATGAAATTAAATGATTTACTGTTGAAATAGATAGTAAAAGCCTAAAATATACAGTGAAGCTAAAAGGACATCGTAAAGAATAGTCAAAGTGTATCAGGGTTAAAGAGTATTAGATTGAAGACCAAGTCAAGTAAACTAGCTATCATGAAGAAAAATAGTAGGGAAGATAGTTAAAAGCATACATATTCATGTGAAAGTTAAGATAGATGAAAAAATAGCGCTGTAAAAGTAAATAGTAAAATTGAATAGTAAAAGTAAACATGGAGGTAGTAAGGTTTAAACAGAGATGAAAACACCTTCACCAGAAAAAATGAAGCTTATCCAAAGTAAAAGTGAAAATAGTTGAAAGAAATTTAAGGTTAAAAGATGAGATCATAGCAGAAATGGTACATTCTTCAGAAATTTCATGTTTAAGTCATAGTTTTATAGAAACTATTGTGACCAATCCAAGATGAATTGTGAGAAACTGGAGGGTTTGTGCTCGTAAAAGGCTAATTTACAAAAAAATATCTCACTTGTTACACAAGTATTACCAAAAGTGGGATAAGTGCATGTCTTCACAGCCTATGTTTCGGACTATGCAAAGTCTTGTTTTTGACATCTATTTGCAGAGAATAGTGTGAACTGCTGGAGCTGAATTTAGGGAAACTAAGAGAGGTTTATCTCACAAACATATTGATATACAATAACCTATTTCATGTTTTACATATATATCTCATATTGAGATACAAAAATGGTATCAATGGACCCTAATTTTTCAGAATTGTTGTGGCATAATGCACAAAGAAAGGATGCAGTTAGTGACTTGGATGCCTCATCCTCAATTAAGAGTTGATATAAAATTCGACTTTCTCTTCTTTGTCACCCTCAATCCATAAATATAGTGCCAAATAGATTCATTAGTTTTGAGTGTCATTTATTTAAGTTCTATTAATGTAAAACAGTTTGAGATATTTGTAAAACCAATCTTGATATTTTTTCAAGATGTTTCAATTTAGAGTTTGTATAAATACTTCTACATTCGAAGTATTTTGGGTGGATTCCAAGACATTTCTATAGAATTTTCTCTCAAATCAAAGTTCTATTGTATCACTAATTAGATTGGATTGCTGGATCAAGGAATAAAGATCATATATTTTACAGGATTCTTGTGTGAAGCTTAATAGAAGTAAGTATTCTTCCATGTTTAATGTTGTTTTCCCTTATGTTTTTTCCATAATATTTTGTGTAAATTTCTAAAATCTAAATGTATAGCAAGGAATGATATTTCAGAAATTACTTAAATGCACTCTGTTTGACTACTTTACATTCTTAATATTTTCTCCTAAACTATCTTAGGTAGGGAATTCTTAACTACTCCTTAGCTTCCGTAGTTTCTCCTCTCGTCTATAGCATAGGATTCTTAAGTGACCTTTGTTCATGAACAACCTCTGTTCTTTGTTTTGATCCCGGTCCAAGGATTTTTAAGTGCCCTTTCACCCTGGTTAGAATCACTTCACCCATTAGGCCTAAAGATTTGCATTTTCCTTTGCTAGCCTGCCCTATGAACATTCCCTTTAATGATCTAGTCCAATTATGTTATCCATTTGTTGACTCCATAGCCCAATGGTTTGAAGAACTAGCTCTATCCATTTGCTCCAAGAATTCTACCACCCAATCTTCAACACAAATCAAAACCCTCGTTATCCATTTGTTGACTCCATAGCTCAATGGTTTGAAGAACTAGCTCTATCCATTTGCTCTAAGAATTCTACCACCCAATCTTCAACAAAAATCAAAACCCCCATGAAATTTCATAAATAGCCTAATATCCCATCAAACAAAGCTAAATCATATAGAGAGAGCCCTCTCTGGACTTAGGTTGGCTAGAGCCTAAGCCTAAAATATTGGTTTGTGGTTACCTCGGGTGCTTCCTTATTCTGATAACTTTTAAGGATAATACTGAGTGATAACATAGTGGTCACCATAATGGGGAGAACTAACATTTCTTCAGAATCGTTTTATAGGTTTAGATCTGATCTATGATGGTGGACAGTGATCAGACAGACAAAGGTTAAAATCACCCCCCTCGAGACTCCAAATCAATTCCACAATAGAGACTCCATTGGAGGAATGAACCTGAAAGAACTATGTGAAAAGTTTAGGCTTTTAACTTGGAATTTTATCCAGGACATTATGTTCTTTCTCATTGATAAATTTTCTCAATCTATATTGTATTTTAGAGAAGATTTTAGATTAATCTTTTATTATTTCCCTTTGAAAGTTGTAGATATAAAGTCTCCTTAGACTTTTGAGCATCATTCTTCTAACTCTTATGAAGATCATTTTTCAATTGAGGAGCATTAAACAATCAGGACTAATCATACAATCCCTGTACATATTCTAGTACCTCATAAAGTTCCTGATAAATATAAACCACTCATTTTACCTCCTACACTCCATGCTTTCCCTAACAATTATTACAAGCAACTCCCTAGGATTGATGGAGAGAATGGTATCACTGCTCAAAAACATATTCAAATTTTTGAGAATTGTCTAGACTTATTTGAAATTGATGAAGGTGATATGATTATTGGGATTATTTCTCTTTCTTTGCAAAGCAGATTAAAGAGTTGGTTCAAGAATTTACCTAATGCAAGCATCTCAAATTTCCAAAAATTTGTCAAAAGTTTCCTTGATAAATGGATAATCAAAGTCAATCTTCTAATAGAAGAATATAATCAGTTAAGAAGATAGCCAGATGAGACAATACAACAATTTTCAAATAGATTTAATCAAGCCTATTATTCAATGCCATCAAATATAAGACCTCCCACTAATTCAGCTCTTTTACATTACCCAAGAGGATTTGATCCAGAGATAGAATTTCAGCTAAGATAAAGGAACCCCTCAACACTGGAATAGATGCAAAACATGGTAGTAGATGTAGAAGTTAATCTACAAATTAGAAGAGAAAAGTTGAAAGCAAAAGCAGAGGAAAACAACATTGTAGAGGAAAAAATCGACATTTTGATAAGAAAAATAGAGGAAATTATACAGAAGATCACCATGAAAGATAAATTTTTTGTTCAAAATCACCATGAGACATTTATTTCACAAAAAAAGAGGTTGATAGCCATGAACAAATTCCTTCTAATTCCAAGTACCGTAGATCAGAAGATAGATTTATAGAGAAATATGTGGAGAGGCAATCTATTGATATAATGTGTATGTTTGATGACATTACTTTTTATGATTTTCCTAAGTATGATAAGTTTGATGATAATTATGTTCTTCAAATTCAAGCTATCTTTATAGAGCAATCAAAAGCTAGTTTGCGGAATAAGAAAATTCAATTTTAGCAATTTGAGAATAATGATCAACTTGTTCATTTTAGCTATGAGAATGAAGGAGAAAGTGCAGAAAATTTTGAAATAAGTGAAGCTTCTTTGCCTCTTCGTTTTGCTTCATTTCAGTTCATCAGAGAAAACCTTAAAGCAATAAAAAATCAGCAGTCTTTAGGCATTGATATTGACAACAAAGGAGAAAATGAAAATCTTAATCAGGATTCTTCAGTTTCACAAGTGTAGTTATACAATAAAGCATATACATGTGTGGGATTGTCCTAATGGATCCGACTATTAGTCAGTGGTGTTCTTGACATTTCACAAGGAAATTCCATCCCCAAGTGGAGCCCCTGTTAGGTTCCTATACCAATAGGAGTCATAATTTTGAATGGCTAAGGTTAAGACTTGTAATATGTACACACCTTTGCTTTCTGCAAATGTTTTCCATATTGAAAAATAAAAAAATGAAAAGAGGGTATGTCCTAAAACAAAAATCAAAGGAAAAAAAAGAATAATAAAAGGTCCAAAAAAGTGAAAAATATGAACCCCAAAAATAAAAGACCATGAAAGTGTGCAAGTCAAAAAGCCACTACATTTACTTTTTTGCATAATAATGACTGTGTGCAACTTGTAATTCATGCCACAATCCATGGTAATCAAACTTTTTAATCTTGATTACGCGATGATTTAAATTTCATGTTTATAGCTAGAGAATAAAATCTCACCAAACTGTTTAATCTTGGGAGATCATTAGATAGGTAGAGTAATTAAAAGGTGCTCATCAGTTTAATCTGAGCCCTTAGATGATATAAGGTTAGAATTAGATAGTTTCATTCTTTAAAAGAAAATGGATAAGGGTTTTCTAGCCTAAATGCACCCAAATAAAATGAAGAAAAAATGGTAGAATGAGTAGATGAGTAAGTAGAAGAAAGGTTGCAGAAGTATGTTGATTGATTAGACAAAATCACACTTATCATCTTTCAACAAATATTTCAAATGTGAATGGGAAATTAAGCATGCATAAGGTTTACAAAGTCAATTAATTAACTTCCCCCATTCATTTCACCCCTTTACTTTACTAATTTCCCATAAATAAATTCAAAGTGCTCGAAAACCTTTAAGTCAAACAGGATCAAAGCATTTCTCTAACTTTTGGAGGGACCGGACCCTCGGCTTAATGACTTAAAGACAACAAGTACTAGATTCCCCCTCATCAGAAATTCATCTCCCTTCATTCCCCCTCATTTTCCTAATAAAACCCCTTTTCCTAAGGTTAAAACACTCTTTGCCTATAGAAAGTAATCACCCCCATGTAAAAACCGTTTTTTCCAAAAAACACGCAAAAGAACTTTAACCTAAGTTATAATGCATATATGCGAAAAGCAAACAAATCACAAAAAATACATTATGCTTAGCACAATTCATTTCCGCCATTTTCATATTAAAATCTAACTTTTATATATTAATTCCCATTAATACCCTTTCCCCAATGTATATATTAAATCCCTTACATTAATATCCCTAGACATAGCTTTATTTATAAAACTACGAATTTCACCCAAACCCCGTCAAAGTTCATTAACTGATCAATTCGCAATTACGTTAACTAACACTCCGCAAATCACCCTCGCCACCTAAGTTTTTCATTAACCCATGCTTAATCACCATATCGCCAAAATTAACCCAACAGGCCTCCACGCTCATTCGTATCACGATTATCGTCTGATCTGAAGGCCCACATCCAACACTCATAAGCCATTTCGGGTGGGATCATTCGCCGAATGATACCCACCCGAAAAAGTGGTTTTTCGCTCGACCCCCAATGCTACGTGTCATTCAAGGAATGGAATCGGGTGACCCCTCCTGAATACCATCAAGCCCACAAAAGCGGTGCAAAATAAACAGCTTACTGCCCTCTCACTAAATTACAAAACCGTCTACTATTCACTTTGCGCCAAAATTCAAAAAAATCAAACCTTTACTCATTTAAACACGAAAACCCTGTTTTTGATTGTTTTTGCCTGTTTGTGCAGTAAAACCCTGTGTAACCCTTCTACACCACCTAAAGCCTCTACTAACCAATTCAAGCATGGTTTACCTCCCAAAAGCACTTTGGACTCACGCCATAGACCCATAAAGCTATATAAATCCATTAATGACCCTCCCTATCAACCCAACATTTTCCTTACAATTTGTTCTATTTTAGAGGCAATCAAAAGACCGCAGCCTTGGATAAACAATCTTAATACTAATCATAAGACCCTTTTACTCCGAGATTGTTATCAAATATATTCAAACAAAGATTTAAAATAAACATACAGTTAAAAGACAAGCAGAGGAAACATGAAATTAAATGATTTACTGTTGAAATAGGCAGTGAAAACCTAAAATATACAGTGAAGGTAAAAGAACATAGTAAAGAATAGTCAAAGTGTGTCAAGGTTAAAGAGTATCAAATTGAAGACGAAGTCAAGTAAAGCAGCTAGTATGAAGAAAAACAATAGGGAAGACAGTTAGAAAGCATACAAATTCATGTCAAAGTGAAGATAGATGAAAAAACAGAGTGGTAAAAGTAAACAGTAAAAGTAAACATGGAGGCAGTAAGGGTTAAACAGAGATGAAAAAAATTCACCAACAACAATGAAGTTTATCCAAAGCAAAAGTGAAAAACAGTTAAAAGAAATTTAAGGTTAAAAGATGAAGTCAGAGCAGAAATGGTAGATTCTTCAGAAATTTCATGTTTAAGTCATAGTTTTGCAGAGACTATTGTGGCCAATCCAAGATGCATTTTGAGAAACTGGAGGAGGTTTGTGTTCCTAAAAGGCTAATATACAAAAAAATATCTCACTTGTTACACAGGTCTTACCAAAAGTGAGATATGTTCATGTCTTCACAACCTATTTTTTGGACTCTGCAAAGTCCTGTTTTTGACATCTTTTTGTAGAGCATAGTGTGAACAGATGGAGCTGCAGTTTGGGAAACTAAGAGAGGCTTATCTCGAAAACATATTTATCTACAATAACCTCTTTCACTATTTACATATCTATTACATATTTATATATACAAAGGTATCAATGGACCCTAATTTTGCAGAATCGCTAGGGCTGAATGAACAAAGAAAGGATGCAATTAGTGACTTGGATGCCTCATCATTAATTAAGAGATGCTATCAAATTCGACTTTCTCTTATTTTTTACCCTCAATCCATAAATATAGTTCCAAATAGTTTCATTAGTTTTGAGTGTTCTTTATTTAAGTTTTATTAATGTAAAACAGTTTGAGATATTTGGAAAACCAATCTTGATATTTTTTCAAGATATTTCAGTTTAGAATTTGTATAAATACTTCTTCATTTGAAGTATTTTGGTGGATTCCAAGACATTTCTATAGAAGTTTCTCTAAAATCAAAGCTATATTATATCATTGACTGGATTGGCTTGCTGGATAAAGGAATAAATATTAGATATTTTACAGGATTCTTATGTAAAGTGAAATACAAATAAGTATTCTTCCATGTTCAATGTTGTTTTTCCTTATGTTTTATCCATAACCTTTTGTGTAAATTTCTAAAATCTAAATGTATAGAAATGAATAATATTTCAGAAATTGCTTAAATTCACTCTCTCCTGAATGCTTTACATTCTTGATATTTTCTCCTAAATGATCTTATCTAGGGAATCCTTAACTACTCCTTAGCTTTCGTAGTTTGTCCTCTAGTCTATAGCAAAGG
The DNA here is from genome assembly GCA_031772625.1 of Pinus tabuliformis. Classification (NCBI taxonomy): domain Eukaryota; kingdom Viridiplantae; phylum Streptophyta; class Pinopsida; order Pinales; family Pinaceae; genus Pinus; species Pinus tabuliformis. The sequence continues at coordinate 1,049,056,205 of CM062815.1, read as the reverse complement.
ATTCTTAATTGCCTTTTATTCATGATCACCCTCTGTTCTTTGTTCTGATCCTGATCCAAGGATTCTTAAGTGCCCTTTCACCCTGGTTAGAATCACTTCACCCATTAGGCCTAAAGATTTACATTTTACTTTGCTAGCCTACCCTGTGAACATTCCCTTTAATGATCTGGTCCAAATATGTTATCCATTAGTTGACTACATAGCCCAATGGATTGAAGACCTAGCTCTATCCATATGCTCCGATAATTCCACCACCTAATCTTTAACACAAATCAAAAACCCCCTGAACTTTCATAACTAGCCTAATATCCCATCGAACAATGGTAAATCATATAGAGAGAGCCCTCTCTGGACTTAGGTTGGCTAGAGTCTAAGTCAGAAAGATTGGTTTGTGGTTACCTCAGATGCTTTTTTCTTCTGATAACTTCTTAGGATAATATCGAGTGATAACACATGCAAAATAAGAAAAAATAGGCAACTCTTAAGTAGAAACAACACCTAATTAGATACCTCCCCGATAAAGGTGTCGAAAAGTGATGAGCCCTCATATTTCACGAAGGATGTTGCAAATACCAATGACTTCTCAACTTAAATTATCAACTGAGGGTTCATAAAAACTCATAGGTGACAATGCTATATGCACATCAAGTTAGGTTCTACTCATGTCACACTCATTCATGAAATCAAATGAAGGTGTTGAGAGACCACTCCTCCAACTAATTATAATGAAATATTCTTATGAAAGCATAAATGAACATGATTCTATCTTCAAATGTGAAAATTCCATTCATTACATGTAAATGCTAATTGAAATTTCATCAAAAGAAAAGGTTGAGCTATTTACATAAATAAATCATTCTGCTTTACTTTCACACTTAACAAAATCAATAAAATACTTGCATGCATCATTTATGTACATACACTTTGTTGAAAATGAGGCATCAAATATTTAACATACCTGTGAAGAAAAATACTAATTCTAACTTTGTTTTTCTATCCCATGGTGTTGGAATTTCTAAATCTAACCCTTTACAAATTCTTCCTATACTATCTGGTTTATTTCACCTACCTTTTTAATTACTTAGCAAGTTATTTAACCATATAAATACTAAAGATAAACACAAGTACAATTTGAACATCTACGGATCATCCACTGAAGGAAAACAACCACACAAGTGACACCATTACTTCTGGAAAAATGTCCCCGAAAAAACCCAATGCGGGAAAATCAGTGCATCTATTCTGAGGGTTATATTATTATGAAGTCTATCTAAGTACAACAGGGTTCCTAATCTGGCTCACTCAACAGAGAAATACACGGTAGTAATACCTCTATATCCAAAAATAGGTATTCATAAAACTTGTCCCACGAAACCCTCTTCGGCACAACTAAAGCTCAGTGTTGGCACTCTTGGCCTCTATGTCAACCTCCTGCATCAGCCCCAGGACCCCTTGCATCAACTCTCTGAGGCACTGCGCAGCCTCTGGGACCCTCTTCGTCACTCCAACAACCTCTACGTGGATGACATAGTCTCTCCGGGCTCTGTATTGCCTCTGCTGGGCTCTACGTAGCCTGGACTGACTGTTTCTCTCACTCTCACTGCTTCTATGTTGGCCTCCCAGTATTTTCCCTACCTCTCTACGTCATAGTCATTGCCCCTCACTACTAATCATTGATTCAACTTTGCTTAGCAACCCCGCTCTAGCAAAATGAATGACTGATTACTCTGGTGTATTCTCTAATTGACCCTCAAGCATCCTCTTATAATTTTCTTGATGGTCCTTCAACTGTCGAGATTAAATATATAATCAATGACTAATATTAGTTTTGGCTTGATCCATGTCTTTTGGAACATTCTAGCCCAGTTTTATGTTAATACCCCTTAATATTTTATTTCTCCTAGGTTTACACTTAAGAACTCCATTAAAAATATTAATTATTTTAATATCCCCCAAACTGATTAGAATCTGCCCAAACCATCTCTGTGTCATGGAAATATCATGTGCTTTAGCCTGACCACCAATTTTCATGGCTAGAGCACATCAGATGCTATCTGAAATCAACGCTTTGTCTCAGCAAGGACTGTGCTATAGTAATACTACTCACTGAGCATTACCCTAATCATTTGGCACTGGTCCATGTGTTGATGCTAGGCCTTCTCGCCGAACATCCTCTATACTACTACATCCTGTACTACTCCCCATGGCCCTGCCACTACCAATACTTCATCTGTACAATAGCTCACTCTGCATTCGTGATGTTGTTGGTCCATCCTCTCAGCACTGCATCTACACTGTATTACCTCTCATCATGATGCATCGTGCTACTGCATATTGCTACTGCACTGCAACCCAGTTGCTGAGAAGTAAGTAGCTGATCCACCCAACTTCTAAAATCCCTGTCAGGCTAGAAACACTCCAAATGCTGAAGTGCCCTCTACTGCTAACAAGTGCTCCCTCTACTAACCTCTGCGTTGCTGCAACAACTCCTTGCATCTTGCACCATTGCACACCTCTCTATGCTATCCTACACTGGTGTAGCACTCTCTTGCCTCTTGCACTGTTGCATCTTTATAGCCTTGCACTGGCCCGGGACTCCTGCACTATAACACTCTCTATCGCCTCATCTACATCCATCTCTACCCACGTCCACTAGTCCTGCAATGCCTCTTTGGGGCTTCCATAGCAAGGAATAATCCAAGGGGTGGGGTACCTCAAGGATCCTGCCCCTCATCGCTTGTAGTTCGCCTTACTACAGCTCGATGTCTTCACACTTATTCTCAAGTGGCACATGACCACTCAAGGCACAATCATCGTCATCCTCGACTTCTTTCTCCGCCTTCTTAGCACTACCTTCAAGTCAGAAGCCTCTCCCTTACTCTTCTTCCATGGACACTGGTTCACAAAATGACCGAGTTCCCCACAATGGAATAACTTGACCTTGGAGAGGTCCTTCCTCTTCCTTTTCTCTTACTTTCTCGCAGATGTTAGAGTTGCATCCTCTTCTTCCTCCTTCTTGATCCTAGCCCATTTTCTGCTACTCCCCGCCTTGATCAACCATCTAATCTCCTGTTGATGAAGAGCATCCACAGTTATTCTCATTCCAAAAGACCCGCCCTACCAAGTATGCTTTGGAAGAATACCTCCCAATCCTCGAAAAATGTGTTAAGTGCAGTCCTCACCATTAATTCCTCCTTCGACGTGGCCCCTATGGAAGTTAGCTGGTCACAGATCTCATTCAACTGACCGAGGAAGACATCTATCTGCTCTCCCTTCTACATCTGGTATGCCCTTAGCTGATTCTGTAGGAGAATCTTCCTCTGCACAGAAGTATGCTGGTACAATGTCTTCAAGGCATACCACATCTCCTTTGTTGTTTCCTTCTCAACAATATGTGGCACCACATGATCCTTGACCCCATCAAGGACACTTAGCCTTAGCCATTACCTCCTAGTACCTGTCATTTTCTACTGAGTCAACTTGGATAGCCATCATTTTCAAGGAAAAGCGCTTGATGTGATGTTTGTTTAGAATGGAGAAGATCCTGGCCTTCTAGAATAGAAATTTGGACGCTTCGTCCAGCCTGTCCCGATCTCTCAGCGCATTCACAACCATCTCTCTACTCTTCTCTATCAACTCCTCTCGGTTTCTCTACTTCCCGCCTAGAAGTTCTCGGTTCGACTTGTACTGTGTCTCTCTACTTCCCATCTAGAAGTTCTCTTCTGGACTCCCTCTGAGTCCCAATTTCCCTCTTCGAGATCCTTCTTCCAACATCAAGTTGACCCACTCCGATCGTTTCTGCAACTGCAACACTCATTCAAATTCCTTGGCTAGACATTTGCTTTAGCAGCAACTCTGTCCACATTGGTCTTCCCTTGTTAGGTATTGGTCTGACGACAATACCCCACCAGGTTCGCTCTGCAAACTACTCACAGTCTCTTATGCCCTAGCAACTGAAGTATTGAGCCTTTTGTCTCTGCACAATCCTATCACCGGAAAAACATCAGCCAACTGTGTTAACACTCCTGGCCTTTGCATGGTTCTGCGTGAGCTTGTTTCTACCCTCCTCAGCCTCTGTGCTACCTCTTTCTGGCCCAAACTGATGGAGCAGTCCCTCTGCATCACTCCTTCCTCTGTCACTTTATGCGAGGATCATCTCTATCACTCAGGATAGGCGAATCTACTACAAATTCTCTCCTATGATGATGCCTTTAGTTTTTTTGTGGTTTGAAACCACCCTCTAATACCATGTTGGAATTTCTAATTCTAACCCATTATAAATTCTTCCTGTACTATATGGTTTATTTAACCTACTTGTTTAATTACTTAAGAAGTTATTTAACCATATAAATACTAAAAATAAACAAAAGTATAGTCTCAACATCTACAGATCATCAACTGAAGGAAAACAAGCACACAAGTGACATCGTTATTTTTAGAAAAATGTCCCCAAAAAAAATAATGCAGGAAAACTGGTGTAGTAATTCTAATGGCTATATTATTATGTAGCATATCTGAGTACAACACGATGCCTAATTTGGCTCACTTGACAGAGAAAAATACACCATAGCACAATTGAAGCTCAACGCTTGCCCTTCTAGCCTCTACATCAGCCTCCTACTAACTTTCACTAGCCATAGGACCCCCTGCATCAGCCCTCTGAGGCATTGCGTAGCATCTGGGACCTTCTGCGTCACTCCAAAAACCTTTGCATGGATGATGCAGTCTCTTTGGGCTCTACACTACCTCTACTGGGCACTGTGTAGCCTAGACTGACTACTGCTCTCACTCTCTCGGCTTATGTTCTTATCTCCCAATATTGTCCCTACCTCTATGCCTCGTACTCGCTGCCCCTTGATACTAATCATTAATTCAACTTTGCTTAGCCACCCTGCCCTAGCAAAATGAATGACTGATCACTCTCGTGTATTCTCCAACTCACCCTCAAGGCTCCTGTTATACTTTTCTCGTTCATCCTTCAAAGGTCATTATTAAATCTCTAATCAATAGCTAAGATTAGATTTGGCATGATCCATGTCTTTTGGAACTTTATAACCCAGTTTTATACTAATACCCATTAATATTTTATTTTTCTGAAGTTTAGACTTTCGAACTCCATTAAAAATAATAATTATTTTATTATCTCCCAAACTGGTTGGTTCTTCCCAAACCATTTCTAAGTCTTGGAGATCTCATGTACTTTAGACTGTCCACAAATATTCATGGCTAGAACACATCCAATGCTACCCCAAATCAACACATGGTTGCAGTGAGTAAAGGATGAGGTTGGAGTGGTCCTAGAGTCTTCCATAATCATAAAAGCACAATATGGCGGGGGGAATTATTCAACTTGGATATGATAGAGTCAAAGTATGGGGAAAAAATAATTGAAGAAAATAATGTTGTACGTGTGTTATAGGAGGTGCTACAGGAGGTCTTGTATTACTACAAGAGGCTTTGTTTGGCTACAACAGGAGGGTTTGAGAGATTTTTTAAGACAAAAATGGTGTCTTCAAGGAAGAGGAACGTGGATGAAGGTAGAAAGAGGTGAATGAAGGGTGTGGGATCCCCTTAGCTAAGCCTAGTACCCCTCAGACGTCTATCTTGCACTAAAGTTGTTTCCCATGGTGTCCTTCATTCACCTTAATAGAGTGAATCTGGAGACAGAGTTTGGAAGTAAGGTGAGGTTCCTAGGGGGAATATGGAAAGGACAAGTTGGATGTGGAAAGGTGTGCCCATCCCTACAACTCAGCCAAAATCTTACAGCTATCCAAATACATGCATCAAATGATAATTATTGATGCAAAGTAAATAATCCTGGAGAAATGAGTTGAATTTTATTGAGGTCTACTCTAACCTATAACACAATTCCAATTTACAAACCAACGCTACTAACTCCTAAGTTGCATAGATTAAACATGCAAAAAGATTGCAATCTATTACTTAACACTTTCCAATAAATCACTCTTCCCATGAAGGAGGTGATAGATGTTATCCTCCACAATGTCCCAGGCTGCAATGAGATCAACGGAGGTAAGCACAGACCAAGATTTTAGCTTGGTAAGTAGCCCTACCAAACCAGAGGGGGATCCCTCTATGAAATTACAGCCAACAGATGACTGAGATGTGAAATATTTTAGCCTAGATAACTATTCTGAGGTTTTGAATTGATTTTGATTATTTGCTAGATGAGGGCTTAAGTCCAGGGAGCTAGATCTAGGCTTTCAGAATCAAATTTGCAGAGATGTAATGGGGTAAGGTAGGCACATACTTTAGCACTTTAGGGTTGTCATTGTGTATATGGGAGATAGATAGGGTTTCTAAACGAGCATGAATCTCATGAAATCATTTTTATCAGAAGAAAAATGAACAATAATGTCAAAGCTTCTCCAAAACATAGCATTACATGAATGAATTTTGTTTATTATCTTAGGAAAAAAGAACATGAAACATGGAAATGAAAATGAAAGATATGATACATTCAAACTTATGATCACAGAAGGAAAAGCACTTCGAAAACACATACCACATGAATCCTACTATAATAGCTGCAAACTCTGTCTATTAGTTCTTGCCAAATTCTCAATTACACTGGCATTCAAGGCTTAATTCCACTGCATCCAACCCTTGAAAATGATTATAAAAGGCATCGTATAGACTATAAAGTTGATATACTCCCCAGAAGGTCAAATTTCTAGCAAAGAAATTCAAATACATGCACCTATCTGATCATTGCTACATAATAGGGAGGTTACTCAACCATTTCCTCTTTTATCTAACTATCAAAAGATATTTATCCAAAGCATTAAATGGAGGATAACACACCTATTTACCCATATAATAAGCCATTTAAATTTGCATCTGACCATTTACATTCATCCACTTTCACCTTTTGAGTTTTACGAAAGTCAAAGTAGAAACTTTGTAAAATTACACAGTGAAAATTTTAATTAAAATGTCAGAAAATTGGAGAAGCATAGTGGCAAGTTCTAGTCCATTTTTGGGTAACTTCCTAAAATCAAAATTGAAATCTGAAATAATATTAAACTCACTTTTTCTGTCTAGTTTCTAGAACATTTTGAATTTTTTAAAATTACCCATGGGAAGGCCTCCAAAAACTCATTCTCCCAAGGTGTCTCCAGAAGGGTCGCGCAAGGCCCAGAAGGGTTGCAGCAGCCAACAAAAGGGTAGTGCCTGTTTGAGGCCATTTTTAGGTGCCTTTCTGAAGTCAAACTTGAAATCTAAAAGAACAGTAGACTAGCCTTGTCTATCTAGTTTCCATAACATCTTGAATTTTTGAAAATGACCCATGGGAAGGCCTCCAAAAACTCATTCTCCTATGGTGTCTCTAGAAGGGTTGCGGTAGAACTAGAAGGGTCACACTTCTCCTCAGAAGGGTCACACTTCTCCTCAGAAGGGTCACACTTCTCCTCAGAAGAGGCACACTTCTCCCAAAATGCAACAAAACCCTTGATTTTGACAAATTTTTCTCTTGGGTGACGATGACAGAGAGATTCTTGAAATTTTAAGAGTGCAAATGAGTTAAAAACAACTCATCGTACCCTTTTAAACATGAATTTGGAATCTTGACACTTTATGACCTTTGAAATTTGAAAGTTGGTAACTCTGTTGGCTTTCTTGAGACATTGGGTAATTTTGGAACTTTGAACTGCAGTATTTGGAACTTTTAAGTACTTGTTACATATAAAAACATAAAATTATATTTGATATCAAAATTTATTGAAGAGACTTGCTTATTACCACTCCTCCTTTACCAGATTTTATGCATGAAATGAAAGTTTTAGTGACCTTGAAAACCTAATGACCTAATCGAGACACTCAACTGAATGAAATCATGATGGTGATGAATGACATGGTGATGAAATTGATTGACATGTGAAATTCTTGAGAGTGGAAATCTCCCTAGACCCACTAACTAGTGACCAAATTTTATTCTAAAAATCTGTGACATGATAAAATTTGACTTTGAAACTCCTAAAAAAACTTGGTAAAAGTATATTTGACCACTAGTGATAGGAAAAACTGAATGACACTAACATTGGCTGCAACTGGGGATGGCAGCTCCTTGGAGGTGTCAAGAACACCATAGACCTGGTAGCCTTGTTCATTAGGCATGGAATCAAAATGCAAAGACTAAACTCAAATTGAAAACTGGCTGAGTAACTGACTTAGACAAACAATTTTGTGTAATGATCACTCCAACGTAACCAATCTAGAAAATGGCTACTTACTTGAATCCTGCTCACACTTTCCTTGAGCAGGCAGAAAAACAAAAGAAATGCCACTCCAAGTGTGCACTTAACATGTGTACATGATCCATAAATACAATAAAATTCATCTCCCTAGATGGCTGCAACAAATTTGCAATAGGGTCTTCAATAATCTGGAACATTACCATGTCTTGAAAGTTAGCAGAAATACAAGAACACCCCTCATTTTCCAATGCAAAATTTTTGTCAGGATGAAAGAAGAAAATATGTTCATCAAGTTTTTCATTCGCATCAAGAGAAAGGGAAATTTGTTCTTGAAAATCTGTGTTTGAGGCAACCATATTATTAATAGAAAAAATGTACACATCCATAAGATCTGGGACAAACTGCTCTTCTTCAATGGACTCTTCATTTTCTAATCCTAGAGGAAAATCGTCCTCTCCAAGAGGCTCTAAAACAACTTGTTCTTTTTCACAGCTTTCCTATAAGTCATGATGGTCAATTTGAAATCTAACATCCTAAAAATTTGAAGCTACATGTATGAATGTCTCTTCATGTAAATCTGGATTGAAAGTTTCTAGAGCAACAAATTCAACAGTTATTTGGAAAAGATTTCTTTCAAAGTATTCTTCCACAAATGGCACAAGAGGATGTAATTGTATAGCACGTACGCTTTTAATTCCATCACCTTGGGTTGCATTCTTCTGCTCATGAGAATAATATTGATTAAAAGGATCTAAAATATTCCTTTTATCCATTGGTTCCTCAGAAGAATCATAAAGCATTTGACTATCTATTTCTTCTTTTCCTTGATGATTTAAAATCTATTGAATAGGTTGATCATTAAGTTCTAGGAAACAAACCTAATGCTCATTAATTTCAAACACAATGGATGAATGATGACCCTCAAGAATATTAATGAAAAAAATCAGAATTAGAATCTTTATGAAGGAGGGGAGGGTATTAGAAATGGCCATTATCATATGTGTCTTGTGAACTAAGAGAAAGGCATGACTGCTGCAAATTATCACCTATTTTATATGATAGAAGGTCATTATCATCTATTGGAGAATTCTGCTCAACTTTGACGTCATCCAGGGTAGAATCCATGATCTTAACATGGAGGTGAAAAGGTTTTTTTTTCAAAGCATCCAAGAGTTCATCATCCATAAACTCTTCATCGCAATAAGCACTTTCCAACTTTTGAATAAAATTTTCAAAATTATCACAGCAATCCTCGATCAAAAGAAAAGAAGGATAGGCTTCTCTATACTTCTCAAAAAATACTAAGTGAATATCCTTGAGATAATAGATACAAGCAGGAGGAAAGCTTTCATACCAAAACCATGCTCTTTCTTCTAATGTGACCATGAACATCTTCAATAAACAATCTTCATGAAAATTAAACTTGATCTTATGCACATGCATATGAAATATTATTAAATGAAGTGTAGCATCATCACCTTTTCCATCTCTGAATTTTGGCAAGTATGTTTTCCAATCTAGCCGAGGCATGTGATTTGGAAATCCCAGAACATGCTCTCGATTCATAGGCACATACCTTCTAGATTGAGAACTCATTTCGATTTCTGGATCCTACTACCAGTGGAGTCTTCGAATAGAATGTGATTCACCAGGTTAATGGTTCAATCTTCATATGTTTCTGATCATTGTTCACCATCAGAAACTAGATCTGATCTTCGTCATTCATTCCCAAGGAAGATATGATCTCTCGTTTCCTCGGAAATGATGCCAAAATGTTATCCTCCACAACGTCCCAGGTTGTGAGGATATCGACAAAGGTAACCACAAATGAATCTTTTGGTTTTGTAGCTAGCCCTACCAAACCAGAGAGGGCTCTCTTTATGAAATCACAACCAACTAATGACTAAGATGTGAAAGATTTTAGGCTAGATAGCTAGGCTCGGGTTTTGATTTGATTTTGATTGTTTGTTTGATGGGGGCTTGGGTCTAGGGAGCTAGGTCCAGGATTTGAGAATCAAATTTGAAGAGATGTAATGGGGCAAGGTAGGAACACACTTTAGCACTTTAGGGTTGTCACTGTGTGTATGGGAGATAGGTAGGGTTTCTAAATGAGCATGAATCTCATGAATTCATTTATATCAGAAGAAAAATGAACAATAACGTGAAACCTTCTCCAAAACAGAGCATTGCATGGATGAATTCTCTTTATCATCTTAGGAAGCAAACACATGAAACATGGAAATGGAAATGAAAGATACTATACATTCAAACTTATGATCACATAAGCAAAAACACTACTAAAACACATACCACAGTAATCCCACTACAACAGATACAAACTCTGTCTATTAGTTCTTGCCAAATTGTCAATTACACTAGAATTCAAGGCTTCCACTACATCCAAACCTTGAAAATAAATGAAAAAGGCCTCATATAGGCTCTGAATTCAAAATCCTCACTAGGAGGTCGAATTTCTAGTGAGGAAAGTGAAATACATGCACCTATCTGATCACTGCTACATACTAGGGAGGTTACTCAACCATTCTTTTATCTAAATATGAAAATATATTTATCCAAAGCTTTAAATGGAGGATAAGACACCTATTTACCTATTTACATTCACATTGTACCATTTACATTCATCCACTTTCACTTTTTTACTTTTACAAAAGTCAAACTAGAAAATTTGAAAAATTACAGAGAGAAAATTTTAATTAAAATCTCAAAAAATTGCATAAGCATAGCACCAAGTTTGAGGCCATTTGTAGGTGCCTTCCTGAAATTAAAATTGAACTCTGAAAAAATGGTAAACTAGCCTTATCCATTTGGTTCCCATAACATCTTGAATTCTTGAAAACAACACATGGGAAGCCCTCCAAAAATGCATTCCCCCAAGGTGTCTCCAAATGGGTGGCGCCAGGCCTAGAAGGGTCGCACCAGCCAACAAAAGGGTTGCACCTATTTGAGGCAACCCTTCTAGGCCTTCCTGAAGTTAAAAATGAAATCTAGAGTAACCTTAAAATAGCCTTATTTTTCTAGTTTCCAGAACATCTTGAATTTCTTAAAATGATCCATGAGAAGGCCTCCAAAAAGTCATTCTCCCAAGGTGTCTCCAGAAGAGTCGTGCCAGAACTAGAAGGGTCCCACTTCTCCTCAGAAGGCTCGCACTTCTCCCAAAATGCAACAAAAGCCTTGAGTTTCACAAATTTTTCTCTTGCATGATGATGACTAAGAGATTCTTGATATTTTAAGAGTGAAAATGAGTTGAAAACAACTCATCTTACCCTTTTAAACTTGAATTTGGAACCTTCACACTTTATGACCTTTGAAATTTGAAACTTGGTAACTTTATTGGCTTTCTTGGGACATTGGGTGTTTTTGGAACCTTGAACTATAGCCTTTGGAACTGTGAAGTACTTATTACATATAAAAGCATAAAATTACATTTGATATCAAAATTTATTGAAGAGACTTGCTTATTACCACTCCTCCTTTCCTGGATTTTATGCACGAAATGAGAGTTTTAGTGACCTTGAAACCCTAATGACCTAATGGAGACACTCAACTGAGTGAAGTCATGATGGTGATGAATTATATGATGATGATAGTCTCTTAATGATGATACAGTTAGCTGAGTGATGAAAGTGACTGCCATGTGAAATTCTTGAGAGTGGAAGTCACCCTAGACACACTAACCAACGACAAAATTTTATTGTGAAAACCTAGTGACATGATAATATTTGACTTTGAGACTCCTAAAAAAACTTGGTAAAATCATGTTTGATCACTGGTGACAGGAAGAATTGGCTGACACTCACAATAGGAAGGCCTGAAATTACAAGTTTTTATGATATAACGTTTACTCAAACAAGGAAAGAATTACAATGCTAGAAACAAGAACAAGAAAGAAATACAAGAGAGGGACTAAATCCTATGTGTTGGGCCTAAACCCAAGGGTTTGATCCCTCCAAAACTAACTCATTTCTAGACCAATGGTAAAATTCTCATGAATAGAAAATGATAGTCACATACATCATATGAAAAATAAGAATAACAACGTCAAGCACTACGCTCTCAGTAACTACTCCTAGATGCAACAAAAATTTGAATCCTAATGAGTGTCTTGGCTGGTTTATTTATACAAAAAGGTAGTTGATGGAAGCTCCCTTAAAAATAGGAGTGATTCCCTCCAAGATCAAGAGATTTGTGGATCTAGTCCTACTTGATCTTTACATGTACTTGGAGTCCTTTGGCTGCTATTTAATTTGAGCTATGAGGTAGGATTCTATGATCGCAACTTGAGTTAGAGAGTTAATGAGGTGGGAAAACCCCCTATATTCTCTCTTGGTTGTCTCCAACAATACCTTGAATATGAAATTCCTCCAAAATTCTTCTAGGCCATACAATATGGCAATACCTTGTGGTCTTCCTACTAAGCATATTATGGCTAAAAATGTGAATTAATGGGAGAAAAGGAGTGTTTTAAGAGCTAGAGGATAGTACAATGAACTTAAAAATATACCTATTGATGTGACCCATCACTGATGGCACACCATTTAAAAGGATGTGGTTGGGGTCATTTGAATAGGTGTAAAGGGACTAGTAGAACATGTACTCTTGACAAGTTGTGGTTTTATTTTTTGTTTGATCTTCAATTTGGCCTTGATACATGGGGGAAATTTTAGAAGTGATGAATAATTTTCTGGGAAGTTTCCCTTCAAAGTGTTTTTCAATAGATCTAGTCAAGATATTCTTTAGTTCCCATGAAGGAAAGAGATACCTTCATTATCATTAGAAATGCAGGACCTACCTTATTGCCCTCCTGAAAGGACCTTTGAAGATAAGGGCCAAACCCCTCATTTGAACTGAGTGAGACCAAATAAGAACTATTTGATGTAATTCCCTAGTCAGGCTTGGTTCCCAAAATGGTTCCTTTGTGTCCATACCCTCAATCCATCCAATTTTTCTTTGGTGTTCAAGATCTTCAGTTCCCAAAATTCCCAATTCTTGTTAAAACCCTGTGTGGAAAATCCATTTGCCTCATGGTATATGAAGGGGACGTTGTATCATTTCTTATAGACAATTCATAATCCAACAAGTATCCCTGTAGGGTGTGAAAATTCCTCAATCTAATGCATCAGAAACCCCTACTGCAATAATTGGTTTAAAATATCCAACTTCTTCTTTACATTAACAAGTTCTTTGATTGCGTAAACATTGAAGTAAACACTATTGCAACCTTCACAAGTATATAGATCATGTATTGAAATAAATTGAGACAATAACACAAGGGACCCTATTAATCTTGAACAATTGTCCCTGGAAAAATCCAATTAGGGAAAACCGATGCAACATGTAGAGGGTTTGTATTATTAAGCAGATTCATGAATATAACTAGGGTTCCAAAAATGTCTCACCCAACAAAGAATATCCTTGACAGTAGTACCTCTATCCGGAGACAGATATTTCGAAAAATCAATAAACGGATGAACAAACCACATAGTGACTTGGCCTGTTCCCTATGCTGGACAATGAAAGCTTCTCCAATCTCTGCTCTAGAAGTCCATGACTCCTCTAGGAGATGTGTCAGCCTGACAATGAGCCTCCCTTGCTCAGAAATTTGATTCTACTGACCTGCTCCTCGACTACCCCATAAAATCTCTCAGCACTACCTCTAAGGTTTAGCGTCAGCCGCTACACTTTTCCATCACCTTTATCAACCCTCTGCATCCTTTGCATCATCCCATTGGCCTCTACATCAGCCCTTCTAGGACTTGTGTTGTCTCTCCTAGCACTTCGTTGCCTCTCTGCTATGTATTCTTGAGCATCAGATGAAAATCCCTTCCTGAACTTCCCCTCGCTGCAACTTTGATTACTAACTCAATTTCCTCATAAAATCTCACCCCAAGAAATCAAATTCTTTGATCACTTGGTGTATCTCTGACTGACTATCAAGCCTGCTCTTATACTTTTCTTTTTGACGAATCCACGGCCGAGATTAATTCCCTAATCAATGGCTAAGATTAAAACTACCTTGATCCTCTTCACTTACAACTTTCTCACCCATATTTTATTAATATACATTAATATTTTTATTTTCCTAAGTTTAGACTTAGGAACCCATTAAAAATATTAATTATTTTCCTCATCCATGTGAAATTTTGATAAACAATTTATGAGTCTTGTAAATTGCATGCACCGTAGCATCTCCACCAATTTTCAAGGTTAGAGAACATCTAATGCTAGCCAAAATGAACACTCCTTGTTAGCAAGGAATGTTCTCTAGTAATGCTTCACCATAAAAGCATCACATTGATCCTTTGCATCAGTACTCTATTCTCATGCTTGTTTTGTGGCCCCACATCCACTACACTGCGGCTTCCTGTATTGGTACCCATGACACTGTCACTGCCGCTGCTACATCTGTACTACAACTCCCTCTCAACATGCTACATCATGCTACCCATAGCTCTCCCACTGCTAACTGCTTCACCACAACACAGTTACTGAGAAGTAAGTAACTGACTTCACCCAAACACTGACATGTTGAAGCCTCCTCGGTTGCTATCTTGTGCTCCCTCTGTTGCCACTGCGTTGTTGCAACCTCTTCTCTGCCTCTTTCACTTCTACAACCTCCACTATGCTACTATAGACTCCTGCACTCTAGCACTGCCTTGCGCTCCATCACACCTTGCTCCACCCGACACCTGTTATCATGCTATTGTCTTTAAGGACTCTCGTAGCCGTATCTCATCAAAGAGTTTGAGCACCTCAAGGATCCTCCCCCTGTTTGTAGTCCTTTCTACTACAACTGCAGATCACCCCACCTCTTCTCTAGAGGCACATGAGCACTCATGGCATAATCATCATCAATATTGACATCCTTCTTCGCCTTTGCTTGAGCGGCCTTTGAGTCAAAAGCTTCTCCCTTGCCTTTCTTCTTGGGGAACTAAGAGCCATAATGTCCCAGCTCCCCACAACTTAATCACTTGACCTTGGAGATGTCTTTCTTCTTCTTCATTTGTAGCCCCTATTGTCCCACTGATGCGAGAGCTGCATCCTCCTCCTCATCCTTTTTTACTTAAACTCCCTTACTGTTGCTGCTTGCCTTGGGAAATCTCCTGAGCTCTTCCTATCAAAGAGCTTCCCACACATCCTCCCAAATAGGGAGAGTCACTCTACCCAAAATGCTTTGGACAAACATCTCCCACTCCTTGGATACATCATCCATGACAATCCTAACTAAGAACTCTGGATCTAGAGTAGACCCCAAGGAAGTAAGTTGGTCACGAGTCCCCTACAACCTGAGAAGGAAGGGATCTATTTCTTCTCCTTTATGCATATGATATGACCTCAGCTAATTCTCCAATAACATCTTTTGCTGCACAGAAGATCCCTAGTATAACATGGTCAAGGTGTCCAACATCTCCTTTTTTATTGTCTTCTCAGCAATATGTGGTATGACATGATCCTTGACCCTGTCTAAGATCATGCATTTCGCCTTCACCTTGGCCTCCTCATTCTTATCAACTGCATTAACATCAACCAGGACAACTACTACTTTCAAGGCATAGTCCTTGATGCAATGTTTATTGAGGATTTTCAGGATCCTAGCCTTCCAGATGGAAAAATTGGAACCTCTGTCGAATCTATCCCGATCCCTCAATCTGTTCACTGCCATCTCTGCTCCTTTTCTCTAAACTCCCTCTGAGTCCTGATTTCCCTCTCGGAAATCCACCAGCAAATTGTCGAATCACTCCTCTCCAATCCTCCTTTGCCACTGCAACCTAGATCTAGATTTCTAGGCTATAAATTTTTCGAGGTAGTGCTTCCCTCTACCTTGGTGTAGTCTCCTTTGACATTGTTATGCATCGACAGAAATAACATCCCACCATATTTACAAATGAAAATATACACAACTCCCTTAGCCCCAAGAACTCGAATAATTTGAGTCCTTTAGGCTCTAAATAATCTCTACGTGGGTTGGATCTGCTCCTCCTGACCAACTCCGTAAATCCTTCTAGGATCAGAAGGATAACGTGGCTCTATGTGACCCTGATATTCCATCCTCTACTTCTACATTGGCCCTGATGGCTGATGCAACTACTGCATGGACTCGTCCCACCTACTCCGTCTTCCTCTCCCAGCTGAGAATGCTGACCCAGGCATGGCGTGAGCCTCTGTGTCACCTCTTCTCCACTGCGTCACTCCTCCTTCTACCTCTCCAGCTCTGGAACAATGTTGTCTCTTGGGACTGTCACTTCTCTGCTGCAAATTCTCAAATTTCTTCTCTAGTGTCTTCAGTCATTTATGATTTGCAATCGCTCTGATACCATATGAAAATTCCTGAATCTAATACATCAGAAACCCCTACTGCAATTATTCGTTTACAATCTCCTACTTGTCCTTTACATTAACAAGTAATCTAATTGCATAAACATTGAAGTAAACACTATTTGAGCCTTCACAAATATACAAATCATGCACTTAAATAAATTGAGACAATAACACAAGGGACATCTTTATTTTTGGAAAATTGTCCCTGGAAAAACCCAGTTCAAGAAAACCAGTGCAACATATAGAGGGTTTGTATTATTAAGAAGATTCGTGAATACAACTAAGGTGCCAGAAATAGCTCACCCAACTAAGAATATCCTCGACAATAGTACCTTTATCCAGAGGCAGATATTTCAGAAAATCAAAAAACATATTCTCAAATGCCACAACGACTCCCGATATTCCCTTTGCTAGAAAACAAAAGCTGCTCCATGCACTACTCTCGAACTATGTCATTCCTATATGAGCTTCATCACCCCGACAGTGAGCCTCCCTCGCTCAGAAATTTGATTCTATTGATCTACTTCTAGTCTACCCCGCAAAATATCCTTAGCACTGCCTGTGAGGCCTAGTGTCAACCTCTACGTCTTATGCGTCACTTGCATTGGCCCTCTGCGTCCTCTGCATCAGCCCTTCGACCTCTACGTCATCTCTTCTAGGACCTGTGCTATCTCTACCGACATTGTGTTTCCTCTCTGCTATATCTTCTTCAGACTTAGATGAAAATCCCTTACTGAATTGCCCCTCGATGTAACTTTGATCACTAACTCGATTTCCTCGGAAAACCTCGCCCCATAAAATCAAATTCTTTGATCACTTTGTGTATCTCCAACTAACACTCAAGCCTCCTTTTATACTTTTCCCGTTGAGGAATTAATCACCGAGCTTAAGTCCCTAACAAATGGCTAGGATTAGAACTAGCTTGATCCTCATCACTTAGAACTTTCTCACCCATATTTTATTAATACAGATTAATACTTTTATCTACCTAAGTTTAGACTTAGGAACCCATTAAAAATATTAATTATTTTAATAACTCCTCATCGGGGTGGAATTTATCCAAACGATTTTGGGGTCTTGGAAATCTCATGTGCCTTAGCCTCTTCATCAATTTTGAAGACTAGAGCACATCCGATGCTACCCAAAATCAACACGAGGGTGACGAGACTCCTTTTTGAGGGGAGGAAAATAAATTTGAAAATGGATCTTAGGGATTATGACATCAAGAAGGATGCCTCTATCTCCCTTATTGCATGACTAGAAGGAAGTAT
The DNA here is from genome assembly GCA_031772625.1 of Pinus tabuliformis. Lineage (NCBI taxonomy): Eukaryota > Viridiplantae > Streptophyta > Pinopsida > Pinales > Pinaceae > Pinus > Pinus tabuliformis. The sequence goes on along the minus strand of CM062815.1, from coordinate 1,049,038,381 downwards.
TAGAGGAAATGGGGCATCGTCGGCCTCAAAACCATTGTCTTTTAAACATGCCTTTAAACAAGGTGCTATTTCCCAACCCCCAAAATCTCTTTTGGGTGAGGCCTTTGAGGTGGAGCATTCAACTGAAACCCCCACACCTCAAACGAATGTGTTCTTCACTAATATCAAGATAATTGGTAATGAATGAAGTGTCGTTATTTTCCAATTCAATGGATTCTAACCCCCAACTATTTCCCTCATGATTTGGTTTCATAAGAACTAGACCAAGAACATAGATCTTTTATTCTTTTCCAAAGGATATTTTGTGGTTGTCTTCAAGGACCCTGAAGACCAAAAGAGAATTTTCGACAAGGGGTCCTAGTTCTGGGGTTATGCTTGAGTTTCAAACTAGCCATGGTTTTCGAAGTTAAACTCTCTTTCTTTGAAGTTTGTGGCTATTCCAGTGTGGGTAAGGCTCCAAAACTTACCCCTCTACTGGATCTAGTCAGATCTCCTCGGAGCTATTGGAAACTCAATTGGACGCTTTGTCAAAATTCTGAAATCAGATGAAAAGGAGCATCTTCATTGTTTGGACTATGAAAAATCTACTTTTAGGTGCATATCTTGTGAGTAGCCTCGACAACATTAGAATGCATGCCCTGCCACAAAATGGTTGTCTCGATTCTAGGAGGAGTGAAAACCCAATCACGAATGACAGAATGAGAAGGCAACAACAAGGGTCGAGAACGCAACAAGCCATAAGAAGGTCTTGCTCTCAACACCAAAAGACAACTCCTGATACTTTGGATTCACAAGATCAAGTGTAGACCCCTATGGATCTCCCTCATCCCTGAATAGAAGAGAACACTGAAGAAGAATGAAATCACATCAACATTAATCTTTGTTTCAACGGAGAGGGAGAAACCTCTCACAAATTGGACCATTCAAATAGTGATAAGATATGTCATAGAGATACAACTTTCTCAAAAAAATGAGTACCATTAGAGAAACAACTTTCTCTATATAAAAAATAAATAAATAAAAATAAAAATAAAATGTAAGTAGGAGAAACAACTTTCTCTATATAAAAAATAAATAAATAAAAATAAAAATAAAATGTAAGTAGGAGAAGGGAAAACCAAAAGATCTGTATTACCAGAAATAACCTTTGATGTTTCTAACTTTATATATATAGATCTTAAAATTATATACCGCACATACCAGCATTTCTCAATTTTTTTTACTAATTAATCTATATTTATCAACTTTTTAATATTATTTAAAATATTTTTGGTTGAATAGTGCTATTGTTAACTTTTGAAACTTTGGGAACGATGCACTCCATGAAACGCTCTTGCAAAATATTTGAAGTATCATATTCAGAAACGAAGAAGCCATGGGGAAACGAGGATAGAGATGAGATGCGGACCAGTATATAAATACAAGAGAACACAATAAATGTCCAATAACGTCCCCAGTGACTGTCTGCAATATACGCGCCAATGATAGGAGTGATCCAAACTGTACCAGACCAATTAGCAGCATTGGTTGCAGAAGCGACAGTGCCCTCCTGCATGTTGTGTCCCAGGTAGATCACTAAATTGGCGAGAACTCCATAGAATGCCATCCTTTCGAAAATCTCATAGCCTGCAATATTTATACAACAAACATCCATCAGTCAATACATTAATTACTAATTCCCAACAAGAAATCAAGCACAAAAAGCTCATGAGTAAGAAAGAATAATTTATCAGCCAAATGTTTGGAATGGATCATACCAATAATGAAGGAACAAGCTTTCCATCTTCCAGTTTTGGACTTGAGAACGCGCTTTCCTTTGAGGTCGACGGAGCCATCCATTGCGAATCCCTGAGACTCGATGTTCCAATTCTCTGGGAATTCATTTTGAAATTCAGCCATTGCTGAATCCTTGAACTGTTTCGATGAGGTGGTGGAGCCAATTTTTTTGAGATGATCCCTGAAACTGCTATCAGATCAATTATTAGCGATGGAACTATCAAATATTGACTCAGTTACTTGGACATTGCTGCGAGTTCTGTCTGGATTTTATATTTAAAACACAATCTACGGACCCATGGTAATGTGAGAAGCACGGATCACTTGAAAACCATGGCAACCCTCGCAAGTGGATGGCCATAAATTTATTTCCCTGTACGTTGCATACTATGTGGGTCCTAATTTGCATAGCTTTGCAAGTGGATCTGCCGTTTACACTGTATCTTATTACACTGCCGTTTGCATACAAGTCAATGACAACGATTTTATTGGATTTTAGTTTGCCTTCCTTCAGAAGAAAACGATTTTTGAAATTGTTGTTTGCACGCATTGGCAAGTCAATGCGAGCGATGATTGGATTGCACTTTGCATGGAGTTATATTAAAATGAATTGTATACATTGGTTACAGTCATTTTTATTGCGAGTGGATCTGCCCTTTTCTATCCAAGTAATGTTGAGATAATTTAAATTTAAATTTAATTTAATTATGAAATTATATATATGGGTTTAATTGTGAATGGCGTGTATATTCTTTGTTATAGTGACTAGTGGCTAGGTGTCTAGATTGTGATTTGCATACTATTACAAGTCAGTTTGTGAATGGCGTGTATATTCTTTGTTATAGCGACTAGTGGCTAGGTGTCTAGATTGCTATTTGCATATTATTACAGGTCAATGACAAAGATTTTATTGGATTGTAGTTTGTATGGGTTTATATTTTTATTTTTGTTAAGATTGGTAGATCTTTCTTTTTTATTATTATATATGCAAGTATGTTACAACTACTTAGCCTAGTTAGGTGGTCTTACCCTGCGCGTCGGGAAACTAGGTTTGTTGATGACCTCACCTCATTATACGAACTAGGTTTGTTGATGACCTCACCTCATTATACGCCATCCAGTAGAAAAAAATAGTTAGTCTATCTATCCAATATATTTATCCTTGATTATCATGTCCACAATCATGAACTGTCTTTCTATATATATAAACTAGTGCAAACTAGAAAGTAAATGTTATCCGCATATAAACTTAAGCAAGAAGACTATGACTTCATCCTTCTAGTTCTCATGATCCGTCGAGGCCAAGATACCTAGGGCTAGTTCTTTTGCACTTGGTCCAGTAGTTCGATCGGTAAGAACACACTTGAGAAGTTTTCCTCGATTCGGCCGAGACGAACATCCTATTTCTACAGTTGAGCTTGAATCGTTTGAAAGTCATGCTTGTAGTTTGGAAAATCCTTAATGACGGTTATCCAGATTTGTTCCATCGCCTTCCCTAGGAGGCACTTCAGTGGCCAATACAGGTGTAGAGTCTCTTTATATTGTGTTTTTTTTTTTTTTTTTCCGCGAGTGTGTCAGAGATCAGGAACCAGGACCTTCCACTCTTCCACGTCCACTACACTCGTATTCTCAAATCTCTTGATTTCCTCCTCCCACTTTGCGATGAGCCTTTGAATCTCTTCTTTGGTGCCACCCACCAATCCAACCACCACTTCTTGGATCAGTATGTCCACTGGTTTCCTCCCACAAGGTTTTCCATCATTGCTTGGCTAAGCCTCAGCTGCGCTCCCGCGATCTCCTTCCTCTACCCTTTGATTTCACTCCTCGAGCCATTGTTGTATTGTCTCGTGTCCTTCTCGCTTGTTGTTGATGGTGGCCCGAAACTAGCTTAAGCGCTTTCTTACTCCAAGGGGAGTTGCTTGCTTCAAGAACAAGCAACCATGAATTCCAAACCATTATTTTCATCATATTTGACAGCCACTCATTCTATTCATCCATCATTTCTTTCCCCCATGCAGCCTGCTCAAAGCTCGCAAGCACAAAAGAACCCCACCTAAGACGTCCTAAACACCCTTGCATGCCCTCTGACTGTGCCCATAATGGCCACTATCTCGATCACAAATTGCATGGCTGCTCACAAGCCTAGAGATCCAAAAGCCCAGTTGAGAGGAGCCCCGCTCCTTCTCCCCATTGCCCCTTGTTGTTTGACCTTTTCCCTTGTCCCCTTGACTGCATCTCTGTCATTATTTCCTTGACTCAACTCGTCCTCCCATATTTGAGCCCCTTCCTCGACCAAGTATCCCTCCCCTATTTTCTAAACCATCCCTCACTGCCATCGCAAGTCGACGCCAGCCTCGTCGACTTTCCTAGCATACCAATTCTGTAGTTCCGGAGGACTCCTATCCTAGACACACTCCCCTCTACAAACTTGCTTCGTGACCTTCGCGTCTGCCCTCATGGATGTGAACCTCCATCGAGCTCTAGCCTTCATGCCTCATTCTAGGACATAGACTAGAATTATCTCTACAAAAATTGTTGCTACCCTACCGTTTCCCCTTAGGTTTTCCATGTAGATGAGCAGACAAGCTTCATTCAACTAGCATCATACCCACCCTGTCACTATGATCCCCATGGCCGAGAGGAGAATGCCAAAGCAGAGCGAAACCCCAATAGACCCCATGCATGAGAATGGATTGCCTAAGCAAAGTAATATCCCTGACAAGATTTTGCAGCTTCATTGACTCCCGTCACCCTTCACCTCCCAGCTATTCCAACCACCCCAATTTCTCTCTCTCCCCAGCTTCTTGCCCCCATGCAATCCCAATTCAACAAACCAGATGTTGGGGAGAATAATGAAGTGCAGGTAAAGAACATAACTATTAGCCAATACTTGGGATCGTTGTGTTTCTTTGCCATCCAGGAAACATTGTGCCACCTTTGATGATATCTCCTCTTGGTTATCTCCCTCCTTCCTCTTAACCCTCTTTGTTGTCAACCACCTCTTATGCATGCGTATGCCACCTCCCATCTTTTGTCTTATTAAAATCATGCTCACTGCCACCGTGCCCTATGCTTCGAGCATGTAGGAGGCGGTGGCATTACCTTTGTTCATACTTGTCATAATGACTCCCTTAATGGGTCTGTCATCCACCTCTCACCCCGGTCGGCTGTCTGAGTGCTTTGACCTCTTTTTCTCTAGTTATGTTCCAGGATCTCCTTTAAGGGTTGGAATGTCTCATCTTCTTGTTGTTCTAGCCAATCTTGCTCAAGAGGTGCATCTTGGTGATTGCAACCCTAATTTTCTAAGAAGTCTAATTCTTATTTCCATCCCTCCTAACATGATTTGTCATTATATAGTTGAAGTTTCTAATAAGGGTTCCTATCTCTTGGATTAGGCTCGCTTTTCTCTAGCTTTGGTTGAGCTTTTCCCATTTAGTTTCTTGGTTTAATTTTTTTATCGTGCTTATTACAAGCATTGAATCCCTTTCCATTATAATAATGTTGTAGCTCCTTTTGATTACGACTTAGAGGCCTTTCCTTGTAGGTGCGAATTCAACTTCATTGTTACTAGCAACCCCACAATGTTCAACATAGATGAGCTTGGTGTTGCTTCTGGAGTCCCGAAAAAGTCCTCCAAGGCTAGTTGGTCCCGGGTTTCCTTTCGATGCTCCATCGAAGCTTAGCTTCACAAATCCTTATGGATGTGTTGTAAAATAGTTAAGGGAGGTAGCTCCTCTCACTATTACCTTCCAAGAGGCTTGGTTTACCATGGTCGGCTCTATGTTCAATTTTTGCATGATTCTAGCCTTGTTGGGTGGGACCTGCCAGTCCTCTCGGTACCACTTCTCTGCGAGAATTTTTTCCCTGATGTTCTGTATCATCCCTTCCTACACCGCCTCTTGAGGGAGAAGCTGGTGCTTGAAGATTCAGCGATTCCTTTCTTTCTATATGGACGAAAGAGTGAATCCCAATGCTAGGCCCCGAGCTCTATTTATGACTAGGCTGGAGAAAATGTCTATTCTCTAGATGAGTATGGTTTCTTGAATGATATCCCTATCCCAATCCATTCTTCTGAAAAGTTCTTCCATCTGTCTCCATTTTTGTTCAGCATATGGACAAGTGTTGAGGATATGTTCAAGGTCCTCATTGTTTTCATTACAGAGCTTGCATAGCAACAACCCATAGAATCCCCTTTTTTGGAGCTAATCCCAAGTAAGAATGTGACCTATTCTTACAAGCCATAGGAAGTAGGCCACCTTCGACCACTAGGCCCCGCCCCATATCTTTTTCTAGATCAGGTTTTGTCGTTCTCTAGTTTGGCCAGCTCTTATTCCATATGCTTCTTTTATTGTAAATGTCTCTTTGGTAGTGTATCCCCATCGTAGGATGTCTGGTCCATTAAGGATAGTTATTTTCCTTGATTCAAGATCCTTCTCAAGTTGTGTCCATTGATCTGATTCCAAGGCTTGTGGCCAATCTGTCCTCTTCCTCCACTTCCTCCAACCTTCCCTCTCCTGGTTTGGTTTCGAGAATTGTTCCATTGTATAAAAATTCCTCCCACTTGTATGTAATAGGAGGTCACTTAGGTCTTTTTTTTTTTGTAGTTTCTCTCTTTGTTTCCATGACTCATGCCAAAAAAGGGTTGTTTTCCCATTCCTAATTTCCCAGAAAAAGTGTTGTTCAACAAGGTTTCTATTTTGGGTTGCGAAATTCCATATGGTCAACCATTTGGGGGAATCCCTGTACCTCAGGATGTCTTCCATTCTTACGGGCATATTGTATTTTCTTGTCCATATTTTTTTCCATAGAAATGACCCCCCACTCATCCAGTGCCACCATAATTTTTCTCTTGTTACTTGATTTAGGATGTAAGGGTCCATCAAGCTCAAGCCTTCATCCATCTTATGATTTGTTAAGTTTTGCCATGATACCAGTGCCCATTTGTTAATTTGTCGAGCTCCTCCCCATAGGAACTTCTTAAATGTTTCCATCATTTTTGCACATAAGGTTTTTGGCGCTTCCTTTCGAGAGAGCTGATAGACTAGGATAAATTGGAGGATTTCTTTGAGGAGGACTGTCCATCCTGCTAGATTTAACCATCGAAAAAGTCCAACTGTTGAGTTTACCCATTATTTTTTGAAGGAGGGTTACGAGCAGGATGCCTTGAGGAAGTTTACCATCAAAGGACATTCCTAAATACTTGGAAGGTAGAGATCCAATAGCAAACCCTAGGACCCGGAAAAGGTAGGCTTGTATGCCTCCAAGGGTATTGAAGAAGAAAATGCAGGATTTTTCATTGTTGATCATAGTTCTAGATGCTTACCTGAATACTAGGATTAGTTCTTTGATGCGATGCGCTTCCCGAAGTGACACATGACAAAAGAGCATGATGTCATCTACAAACTGTTGGTGAGTAATAGGGATGTCATTTCCCCTTAACGTCAGGCTTTTGATCTAGGCATTTCTGGCTTCAACCTTGAGGTAGCATCCCAGTACTTTAGTCGCAATAATGAAGAGAAAAGCGGATATGGGGTCACCCTGGTGGAGGCCCCACAATGGGTTTAATGTTTGAGAGGGGGAGCCATCTAGGAGGATAGAGAATACATGGGGTGACACCAAGGCATGGATCAATTTAATCCATCTTTGATCAAAATCGAAGGCCCCAAGGACTTGGCTCGGGAACTCCAAGTTGAGGAAATCACAGGCCTTTGACAATTCTAGCTTAATCATCATGCGAGGGAGTTTTTGGGTTTTGATGGAATGCACAATTTCCTGGGAAGCCACAAAACCATCCAAGATTTCCTGGCCTTCTACAAAACCTGTTTATTTTCAAGGAAAATGAGGAGAGGAAGTAGTGTCTTTAGCCACTTAACAATCATCGTGGATATAATTTTATAAATGACATTGTAGAGGGAGATAATTTTAAAACCTTGAGGCTCGTTAGATTTGGAGGATTTCATAATTATAGCAATGAAAGTTGCATTTAGGCTGGGACATACCTTTTCATTCTGATGTGATTATTCCACCACATTCAGAATGTATAGCCTCATGAACTTCCAGACCGCCTGATAAAATTCTTTTGTGAAGCGATATGGTCCAGGTTCTTTTCTCTATGCCATGCCCTACACCACTTCCTCAACTTCCTCCAGTGTTACTGCTCACATGAGGGCTAGGTTTTGTTCCCTGGAGATGAGTTGCAGAATGTTTCTCAAAATCTATTGTGTAGCCTTAGAGTGATTTTGGGATGGTTCTATTAGAAGGGATTTGAAATGATGGACCAGAAGCCCCTCCATCTCTTCATGTTGTACTACCCTATTACCTTCTTCGTTCTTCAGGGAGTAGATATGGTTCTGTTGCTGATGTTGAATCATTGCTTTATGGAAAACTCAATTGTTACTTTCTCCTTCCTTCAAAGAGTTGACTATAGATTTCGGTTTCCATAAGATCTACTCTTAGTTTCTCCTTTCCTCAAGCTGATTGATTATCTTCCCTTCTTCAACTACAAGGAAATCAAATCTACCATGTTGGATGATTTTTTGTTGTATGTCCTGGCTTTTGTTGTTCAATTGGTGTTGGTCCCTCATTATGTGGCTGGAGTCTTCTCAATTCCATTTCTTGATCTTGTGTTTAATCTCCTTTAACTTCAATTGGAAGGTGTGCATGAAGTTCCTCCCTTCTTCTTCACTTTCCTCCACCATTCTTCGATTTTGTTTACAAGAATGGTGTCTCATAGCAAGAAGGCTTTGAATCTAAACGGGCGATTCCTCAGTCCAATTTTCAAATCGATTTCTAATCGAATGGGCCTATGATCCGAGCCCATTCATGGTAGGATTGAGGCCTATTGATAAATATCTTTGCTGATGTCTTTCTCTGAGGCCAGGAACCAATTGAGTCGATATGCAATCTAATGGGTTGCTCCATTATGATTGTCCGATGTGTACACTCCATTGTTTGTTTGGAGATCCACTAAGTGTAGATCTACTATGATCTCCCCAAAATCCTCCATCTCTGTCTCAGTGCGCCGAGTGCCTCCTCTCTTTTCTTCTAGCAATGTTATCATATTGAAATCTCCACCAACTATCCAGAGGTATTTCATATATGCTTCCCTTAATTTGATGAGGTTCTGTAAGAAGACCCCCTTTTCTCCTGGAATGTGAGGCCCATAAACTCCTGTCAGAAGGACCCAGTCTCTTGAGCCCACATGTCTAAATTTCCCTGATAATATCCTTGGGAGGCTAACCCAATCCTCAAAAGTTACCTCTGCTAGGTTCCACAAGATAGCTAGGCCACCAGCACTGCCTCTAGTGTCCTAGGCCATTACCTCATAAGTTGGGTTATAATTTTGCAAAATTTCTTGAGCTTGCCTTCCGCAATCTTTGTCTCTTGAAGAATCATGATACTTGGTTTATCTTTTCTCAGTCACTCCTTTAGGCACTACTATTTTCCTCTATTATTGAGGCCTCTAACATTCCAGGTTGTAATTATCATTTCAAGGGTTTGTTGAGTTGGTGAAACACCAGTGACAGGGGTATCATGCTTCCCGAGTTACCAACATTTCCCCTACCATTTGAATGGACTCGCTCAAGTTATTTCTCCCTCATTTATTTCCCCCTTTTCCTTGGGTTCCTTGCTTTGTCCCCTGGTTGGCTTGGGACCCCAAGTGATCTAGTTGATCCACTACTATCATACCCTACTTGGCCTGATATTGCTGAAAAGTCTCTTTATACAGTTGTTTTTGATCTTCTGGAATGAATCTCTCATCTAATTGTCTCCATTCACACAGCAAGTGCTTCATCACTTTTTCTTCTAGGTTGAGGTCATCCTTTTGGCTATCGATCTCCATGTTGTCTTAGTCTACTAACTACATGGTTACTTCCTTTTTTTGTGGTTCCTCTTCCACTATGCATTTGGAGTTACTTCCTCCCCTTTGGGTCTGTCAATGAGTTTCCAGATCTGTCTTTGCCATAGGGGTTTCTACACTTTACTCATCTTCTTATAGGATCTCAAAATAGTTATGATTGTGTATGCCCTTTCCATTTTTTCCCTAATTATGGTTTTGAAAAGTCTTCTGGTTGCGTTTTCTTTTGTGGACTTCCTAGAATCCTTCTTCATTTTCCTTAGCTTTGTTATCTCTCACAACTTTAGGGTCTTCTAGAAATTATTTCTTATTCAAAAGGAATGCCCAAAATAGATGACCGTGTTCATGGAACCTACGACATTTAAACGGTATGTTTTTAGTCTAAGGGTTGTTTAAATACCTCATCGTGGTATTCCAGCTCTACGAATTCCGATAGTGGCTCAATTATGCTCATGTAGACATAGATCTTGGCATAGGAAGTGTATTCTCCCTTTCTGGTGGAGTGTACAACCTTGACAAAATTTCTAGTGGAGTTACCTATCCCCTCAAGGATCTCTAGGTCCCAAAATTCCATTGGAATAGAAAATAATATACCAAGATAGGCGCCACTAAGATTTTTTCATGGTCTGGGTTATAGCATTCCTCCCAATGCCTCATAAAGTGACCTGCATTGCTGAATAAGTAAGGCCCTTCTTTGAAGACCCACTCCTTATCTTCCAGTTTGGAAAAAATCACTTTAAAAAAGCCTTTAGAAACCAACTTTAGCTCGATGTGTCCTTTTGACTACCATTTGAACTGGATCCATCTAACCATCGCCTTTTTCGTCGTCCAAGCCCCTATGAACGTGCATATGAGGGCATGGTATTTCATGTACTTCACTTTCTATTTTGTTATTTGGGATGATGAATCTTGGCTTTTTCATGGCCTTGGGTAGGCGTTGTCCCCCCATCCTTGCCTTCCATTAGGCACCTAGAACCAACGGTCCTTTGGTGCCGCCTCCTTGGTGCCCCATTGTTGTAGTCTCATGGCTACTCGTTTCTCATGCCGCCACATCCTTATATGAGGAGATCTCTCCTCCCTACTTCCATACTCATTCTATTTTCAACCGACCTACTCTTGGAATTGTCTGATTAGTTGTGTGTTTGGTAAGGTCGATTATCACAGGTTGTCAGTGTTTACAGTCTGAAACCCTAACTATGACAGTCACCTCAACTCCTCTTTTTGTGATGGCCCTACATGGACTTATATTAAAATGAATTGTATTGTGGATTTTTTTTTGAAAAACTCACATGACACTTTTTAGTCGAAGTGTTCATCTTCACCATAAAATGAATTGTATCCATTGGTAATAAGAATCTCATTGTGATTGGATGGATCCTCTTCCATCCAATAAATGGGATAGCCCTATTTAGCATATATATATATATGGGCTTAATTGTTAATGACATATACTCTGAGTGTTATAATGACAATTGCTTGGTGTCCACATCATTCCAACAAATTATGATTCATCATTATAAAATACATGTTTAATTTTTCCTTCTCTTATTATATTTTAGTATAAATTTTATAAATATTAATATTAAGAACATAAAAGTTTTCATTTTCATATAAATTAAAAATAAAGTTTGGAATAAGAATGAAAGCATTACTATAAATTTTTAAAATAATAAATGATTTTGATGATCCAAATCACAAATCACTACATAGAGTTGGGTTTATTGTCCCATAAAGAAAATCATTGAACAAAGTAGGGTTTCTTGTCCCATAAACAAGGAAAAATCCTCAATCTTAAAATTAAATTATTATCATTATAATACTTTTAGTTTTTTCTTCTCTTCTTATATTTTAATACTAGAATTTTGTAAATGTTAATATTGAAATTATAAAAGTTATCATCTTCATTTGAATTAAAAATAAGCTTTGGAATGAAATCATGAATGCCTAGTAAGCATAGAACATATGGTGATCAGGTGTATTCTAAGCCAATCCATGATGTAAACGTCACTGGTTCCCCATGGGTCATGGTTTCTCAAGCCAAAAGTGGGGTGTATGCTAAATCAATCTGTGATGTAAATGTCACCGGTTCCTCGTGGGTCATGGTTTCTCAAGCCAAAAGTCAAGCACACAACTTGATAAAGAAAAAAATGCAACCATTAATATAATATTTTAAAATAATAAATCATTTCCATAATACAAATCACTACAAGAAAAGTTTTCACTTTCTTATAAATAAAAAATAAGATTTGGAATAAGAATGAAATCATTAATATAACTTTTTAAAAGAATATATGATTTTGATGATGCAAATAAATTCACAAAAATGGGTCCCTTATCCAACAAATATGATAATCTTATACACCAATTTGATGTTGACTCTGAGCTTAAAATTAAATTATTATCATTGTCTCCTTAGGGGACCACTGAGTGGTGGCAACAATGGGATGTTATCCTCTCCACCCACTTGTAGATCCTACTAGGGACATAATTTTCCCCTTTTGATAAGGCTTAAAAAGTAGGCTTCCCACCCTACTGGAGCCTTGACTCTTGGTTAGTGATAAATTCACCATTGTAAAAAATAAATGAATAAAATATATTATTATCATTACCAAATTTTTACTTTTTCCTTCCCTTGATATATTTTAATGCTAAAATTTTATATACGTTAATATTGAAAACATTAAACATTTCATTTTCTTTTAAGGTAAAAAAAAAGGTTTTGAATAAGAAGGAGATCATTGATATAAATTTCTAAAATAATAAACTATTTTGTTTGTGGTGGTGGTTGTTAAAATTTACTAAGGCCAAATTTCAAAATTGAGAGTTTTCTTATTAGCTTGTGCCAAGGCAGGACTCTAGCAGTCCATTTGATTTTGATTACCCATTAGTTGAGATTTGACCAATATATTCTATAATTTTTAACTTTATAAGATATATATATATATATATATATATATATATATATATATATATATATATATATATATATATATATATATATTGTTGGGCAGCAGAGGCCCTGCGTAACAGTTTTGGAGATCAAAGCCCACACTTTTGGTAATAGTATGGTAAAAGGCTCTGTGAGATGCGCGGAGCATGAATTGTAATGAGTCAAGTTAAAGGGTTGTCCGCCCAAAAATAATGTAAGAAAATAGAAAGTGAGTCGAACTACCCATGGTCTGCGGACCATGGGAATGTATATATAGAGCAAGGCTCTAAGGTTAGAAGGCAGTTCTTTGTTTTGATCTTGAATGGTATGGGTTTATGAAGGAAATATTCTCTCTGTGTCTGTAAGTCCAAGTCAAGGGTGTTGGTAGATAGATAGAGGCTCTGAAGCTGTGTGCGCAGAGGCTTGGTAGAGTCCACGACTATGTGCGCTGACCCCTGACTGAGTGCACAGGGTGGCTCTGGTTGTACTGGGAAAGAAATCAATAAAGATAAGCAATTCTTAATCATTGGTTTTTTTTCGCAAATCTATCTGTTGTTTATGTTCTGAGTTTATGCATAGTTTTTCTTGCACTGGGTATTATCGTTAAATGTTTGATTAAAGACCCTAAGAAGTAAAGTAGATCTATAATAAATGCATAATAACCAAAGTGCATTGGTGTAGATCTGCGTGAAAGCCTGATAATATTACAGAGTAGTGTGAGGCTCTAGAGCAGTTCCCTACCCCATCCATACCACATCAAGACATCCCAAGGGTGTGGAAACCTAGTTCTAGCACCCTCCCCTACCACCTCGAGTGACACTTCAGTTTGCGCTCCATGGACTGTTCTCGAAAGGGCCGGTAGCATGGTATATATTTGGCTAATAAATATTTCAAACCTAGGTCATGTTAGGGCCTAAATCTACCTCAGGCTAAGAAAGGTAGAATCTAGGGTAACATCAAACCATGCTTCACCTGGTAGCTAGCCCTACCAGGTTGGGAGAGGGCTCTCTCCTTGTCAATCTCCGAAGAAAATGGTCAATAAGGCTTGAGATGATTGATGTAAAGACTAATTTTAGGCTAGGTATATGCTGAGAGGAGTTTGATCGAGTTTAATGTTGGTTTGTTGGCTCAAATGTGAAAGGCAGATTTGGGTTCGGGGAATGGACATAGTCTTGCAGAGGTTTCTATGGGGCGAGGTAGGAAAATGGTTTAGTACTTAAAATTGAGTGAGATGGAGAGCTTTAAGACTGGTGAGGAGTTGGACAGGGCATGAAAGTCTCATGGATCCTCTTCAAACAGTTGAAAACATAAGTAACTAAACAAACCCTAGGTAGAGCACTGCAACATCAATGAATTCTATCTTTATCCTTGATTCATTCAGTTAAGCTGGACAAGAAGAAATGATGGCATACATAAACACATGTAAACTTGCAATTATAGAAGGAAAAACAATACCAAATAAAGTTGCCACAAGAATCCCAAAAAGTGCTACAAACCCTAGTCTATTCCTTTTCCAAACTCTAGAAATAAATGTAAAATAATGCTCAAAACATTCACAAGAGTCCAACCTTTACCAATGACTGAAAAACTACTAGATATAGGCAACAAACAACTCATGCTAGGCCTTAGGGGTTTAATTCACGAGTTTAGGAGCTGTTTCAACAAGATCTAAACTAAGAACTGAAAAGTAGGCAGTGGAACAGCTTACCTCTAAAACCTAGGAAACTGATTCATTAAGTTGAAAACTATGTTTTCATGATGTATCGACCTCCATGAGTGAAATTTTAGCATATTTACATCAAATTCCATCAAGTTACATCAAATTACATCATTAGATTGACTATGAGGGAGAGAAAGTCAAACTGAGAAAAAACTAGGCGAAAAAATAGAGTTTTTGGGCAAAAAAGTCAATTTTCCATCGTGTGCGTCGCGCCTCTGTCCCTATGCATCGCGCTTTCTTGCAGCCAATATTGGAGGCCTTCCTGTTCACCAAAGTTCCTCCAAGTAATCTTGTTGGAAAGGTTTGACTGTCTAGTTTACAGAACAGGTGGAATTTATGAATTTGGTGTCCATTTGCCCCTCCAAAAATGAGTTCTCCCAACACTGCTTCCTGTGTGGCCAAAAAGGGGCAGAAAAGGGCATTTTTTAGGTGTTTTTGACTCTTTTGGAAGCTCAAAACTTGACAAAATTTCTTGGCCATGTGTGGGAATTCATATTTTTCCCTCAGGAATCTAAAAATGCCAATTTTTCCTCCAAAGGAGGTCCCTAGCAAAAGCGCATGCCATGTGGCGCGGCGCTCCAAGCAGAAAAACCTGTGTTTTGCTCCAAAAATTCAAAATTGACAAAAAGTATCCCAATTTCTTGAAATTTGGGTTGGGTGTCCTGCATCAAGTGCTATGTTGGGCTATGGAAGCCTTAGCAAAAATCTTGAGCTTTTCTTGCTCTTTCCTCTTCCTCAAAGCTTTCCTCAACTTGACCTTCAAAGTCCTAATTCTCGCTTTGCAAACTTTGTTTCTCACCAAATAGTGATAGGCCATGTGCCACAACATGTCCTTATCCTTGTTAGCCTTGTACAATAGCCTCTCCAAGTGCATGTTCATCTTCTCCAACCAAGACTCCTTGTCATTCTCTATCTCTTGTTCAATGGAAGTCAAAGTGACATGGTCCTCTTCGTCATTTTGCTTCTTTAGTTTCAACATTTCTAGCTCCATTAGGCTTTTCTTATCCTCCAACTATTTGTTTTCTTTCTTGTTTGTCATCTATATCATCCTTGTGCATCTTCTCTTTGCCTTTTCTTTGCTGCTTATGTTTCTCCATAGAACTATCACTGAGTGTCTCTTCCTCATAGTGCTTGTCTTAGGAAAATGATGAGATGAAGGTATGGTGGAAAAAATGATGATGAAAGAGGGATGAAAGAGGACAATGGTGATGAGTAGGAAGAGATTTTAATCTTGGGAAATGAAATTGGGGAAAGAAGGGAATAGTTTTGGGGTATTACGGTTTAGTGCGGGATTTAGGGTTTTATGAGGGAATTAGTTACTTTGGGGGAGTGAGATATGGAAAAATAGGATAAATGGAGTGTATTAGGGTAATAAAAGAGTAAAAGGGGGTTTTGATGACGTTTTTGTGGTGATGGAGTGAAATTGGCATAATGAAATGGAAAATAGTGAAGAGAAACTAGGGTTTTAGGGTTTTGTGGATAAGGGGGTAGGATTAGTGTGAATGAGAGAGGGAAAGGGAAATAAAATTTAGGAAGTGTGGTGGAGGGATGTGAAAATGATACAAGGGGTAAAACAACAAGAATTGACAATTTTGCAAACCCTAGGAAGTTTTTAGTGCAACTATGCAACAAACTAGGGTTTGTATTTTCACCTATTAGAACACCATTAAAGCTGATAAAATATCTTTCAAAGACACTTTAGGATGCTTGACTTACTTGAGGAATGAATCTTGCAAGAATTTATAGCTTGGGAGGATCGATTTGGTGAAATTTAGGCTAAGTAGGCAGGTGCGTCGCACCACTACCCATGTGTGTCGTGCCTTTGTGCAGACCAGTTTTGGAGGCCTTCATGGTGTCCAAATTGGGCGTGGGATAGCTTTTTGGAAATCATATTGAGTCTACCTTCCAACACAACTTGAATTTTTTAATTTGGAGTTCATTTTCCCTGTCAAAAATTAAATCTCCCAAGACTGGTCAAAATGTGCAAAATTAGGCTGCCTAAAGGCAAAGTGTTGTTGCAGTCAACTGTTGAAGGTGTTCCTCAACCCCAAGTTGAGCTCATCATAGCTCATTGGAAATATTTTTGTGTATAGTTATTATTTGACCCATCAATTAAGTCATTTGGCCAACCAAGCTAGGATAAATCTTGATTTTCCCAAGGTCACTTCAGAGGTGAATCAATTCTTCTAAGGCAACTATATTTTGGCCATTTCTCTCAAAAAATGACAGCTGTGTAAAAAGTGAAGGAATTTTTTCTTCCTTAGCCTATTGTGGACAAAACCTCTCTCAGTTTTCTCAAACTCATCTTTTCTTGCTTAGAAACATCATTGGAGTAAAACCTATCCCGATGTGTGGAACAGGGGATTTGTTGAAATGAAGTGAAATGAAGGGGATAAGGGCTTATAAATTCTTGAGAAAATTTTGGGAAGTAGGGAGGGATATTAGGAAGTAGGCGAAAGTGGAATTTCAAAGATTGAGTGAGCGGAAGTGATCCAAAAGGAAAAAACATAGGCCTAGCCTAGAAAATTGTCAAATTGTAGCAAGAAACTAGGGTTTGTGTGAAAATGAGGAATTTGAGGGACATCAGTGATGGGAAGTGTTTAATAAGGTACATTAAGGATATGGGAAGGTGTATGAACATTTGTATACAAGTTTTTGCTGATGATTTGACCATCCAAGATACATTACCTTCAAAACCCTAGGAGAGGGAAATGAACCTTACCTAGGCATAATTGAAGCACGAACAAGGTGTAAAATGACCCATTTTAATCTGACATGATGATGACAACCCTCTGAATGATGGTACACTTAGCTGAATGGTGACATGAACCGACATTTGGAAAACTTTGAAAGGAGTGAAAGCAAACCCTAGACCTAATACCTAGTGACCAAATTTTGCTTGAAGACTCACTGAAATGACAAAATTTTACCTTGACACTCTAAAATAACTTTGTAAGAGCATGTTTGATAACTGGAGGAAGGTTTCAAAGACTGACACTAAAATTGGCTCCAATGGGGATGGTAGCTCCTTGGAGGTGCCAAGAACCGCAGATCTTTGGGAGAGCAGACAAGTGCCTTCATCCATTGGGAAATGGAGTCAATAACTTCAAAACACCCAAAAACCAATCACTGTGAAATTTTGACTCAAGGCTCATAGTTGAACTGACTAATTAAAAACTAAAACAAGACTCTCAAAAGCTAAAACTGGACACTCAGCTGAAACTATCTTTAAACTGACTGAAACAAAAAATGACTCAAGACTAAAACACAACTGACAAACTAGAAAATATTCTCAAAATGGAGCTTATTCAATACAACTTACTCTAGTTGTTCCATTCATCACCTGATCAAGTGAAATGAAACGACCAATGCAACCAAGTAAGTATTCTAGCTGCTGTTTGAATTCTCCACAAGTGCTTTCTTTTGAACAACAAGAAAGAACTACTGAAAGGCAACTCCCATGAAAACTTTGAAACAGATCCGTTGAATGATATGGATTCTCTATCTGCCTCCGAAAGAACTGCATAAGGATCTTGAAGTTCATGCACACTAGGACTTAGCTCATCCAATGGATTACCTTTCTTCTCCTCATACCATGAATGCAGACTTTCATCTGAGCTTTATGATGAGACTCCTGCTGAAAATGACAAAGACACCAACTGCTGGGTCAAGTTTGTATCAATAATTTTGTCAAGCTCACAAATAGGAGAAGGACTTTAACTACAGACATAATCCAACACATCAACTATTGGATCATGAAAAACATGAAAAGATTGTTGCAACCCATTTTCTATTGGTTCCGATGAGATTACATGATTTGTTACAGGCTGCTCATTTGAAGATATGCTATGCAGTTTTCCCTTCAAGAACTAAAATGATTAAAAAAAAAAGGTACGGAATCATATTGCATCATTTGATCATATGGTCCAACTTCCAATTCTTCATCTGCAACTTGACAATCAATGGGATTCAGGGGCTACAACTTTGGATGTGAAAAGTCTTGAAAAAGGTTTTCATTACTCTCAAGATGGTCTAGATCAAGACTTATCATCAGTTGATTTCTGATTGCATGAAAGTTTTATCTGATGAACTAAAACGAAGCAAAACAAAAAGGCAAAGATCCTTCACTTAGTTCAAAATTTTCTGCACTTTCCTCCTCATTTCCATAGTGGATATGTGATGGCGGAACATTGTATTCGAGCTGCTGAAAATGAACTTCCTCCTTCCACAAACTAGCTACTAATTTGTCTACAAGATTAACTTCTGTTTCGAGAACATAATCATCATCATACTGATCAAACTGAGGCAAATCGTCAGTAACAAATACATCGTTTAGAAAATCTTCGGCAAAATCACATAACCAATCTTTTGTCGACGCATACATGTCATATCAATAGATCTCTCTTCTCCAAGATGATCTAAAAAACAATCATTACCTGATCTATGACAACTGGGATAAGGAAGAAGATGTTTTGGATCAGCAACTTGTTCTTCTTCAATCAACGAGCCATGGGCTTGAACATTATACTCATTGCTTATGATGATCTTTTGCATCATCTCTTCCACTGCACTTACCAAAATATCAAGCTTTACCTCTAGAGATGTCGATTCCTCTGGATCTATGTTTTTCATCTCTTCTTCCTTCAACTTTGCCCTTATGATCAACAAATGAGTCTCTACATCTACTGCACTGTTATGCATCTCTTCAAGTGTGGAAAGATTCCTTTCTCTTAGATTAAACTCCATTTCTAGATCAAAGGCACCCGAGTAGTGCAAGAGAGTGGATCCAAGAGGAGGCCTTATATTAACCAACATCGAAAATAGACTTGGTTAAATCTAGAAGAAAATTGTTGTACTGTCTCCCCTAGAAATATTTTAAGTTGGTTATACTCTTGTATAATCAAGAAATGGTTTTGTCTAATCATCTACCTGTCGAGGAAAACTTTGACGAACTGTTGGAAATCTGAGATGCTCGCATGAGGTAGGGTT
Organism: Pinus tabuliformis; assembly: GCA_031772625.1. NCBI lineage: Eukaryota > Viridiplantae > Streptophyta > Pinopsida > Pinales > Pinaceae > Pinus > Pinus tabuliformis. The sequence continues at coordinate 1,049,019,109 of CM062815.1, read as the reverse complement.
TTAAACCAACTCTTGACTTTGCCTTGCAAAGAAAGAGCAAAAAGCCTAATGCCGACATCTTCTTCATCAACTTCAAAAAGGTCAAGAAAAGACTCAAAATTCAATACATGTCTCTCAACAATGATATTGTCGCATTCACCATCAAATCTTGGTAGATATAGATCATGATTTTTAGGGAAAGCATGGGATATAGGAGGTAAAATCAGAGGCTTGTATTTATTGGGAATTTTACAAGGTATAGGGGAATGTACAAAAAGTATAGAATCAGTCTTGGTCTCTTGAGGCTCATCAGTTTGAAGATGGTCATCACAAGATTCGGGAAAAGGGTCTTGATCAAGCTCAAAGGCATGCAAATATTTGGTATTCACAATATTCAAAGGGAAGGAATCAAATGCAGGCTGAGGATCTTTTCTCAAATACAATATAATTTGCAAAGCCTTCTTGACATTTTTGTGAAAAGAGAAGAAATAATTTATGAGAAAGAACAAAATGTCTTGGATGAAATTCCAACTTGAATACCTGATCTTTCCATATTGTCCTTTCATGTTTCTAGTTTCTACTGGTCAGGTTCATCCTCCAGTGGAGTCCTTGGATTTGATCTTGAAACTGATTTGGAATCTCGAGGTGAATTACTTCAGCCTTCCAGTATCTGATCGTTGTCCACCATCAACAATCAGATCTAAACTTGATTACATTTTGCTGAGGAAACCAGATGTTTAGTTCATAAACTAAACCGGAGATTGACTGAAGCAGCATTCATCTACTATGCACTTGCAGAGCAAGAGCAGTTCGAAGGCTACCTAGCTAACTTTCGGCTCCATCTGTAGTTTATAAATCAAACAAAAAACTTTTCGTCTCCCCATTATGGTCGCCAATATGTTAGGGCCTAAATCTACCTCAAGCTGACAAAGGCAGGATCTAGGGTAACATCAAACCATGCTTAACTTGGTAGCTAGTCCTACCAGGTCTGGAGAGGCCTCTCTCCTTGTCAATCTCAAAATAAAATGGTCAATAAGGCTTGAGATGACTGATGTAAAGACTAATTTTAGGCTAGGTATATGGTCAGATGAGTTTGATTGAGTTTAATGTTGGTTTGTTGGCTCAAATGTGAAAGGCAGATTTGGGTCCGAGGAATGGACACAGTCTTGAAGAGGTTTCTATGGGGTGACTTAGGAAAATGGTTTAGTACTTCAAATTGAGTGAGATGGAGAGCTTTAAGACTGGTGAGGAGTTGGAGAGGGCATGAAAGTCTCAGGGATCCTCTTCAAACAGTTGAAAACATAAATAACTAAACAAACCCTAGGTAGAGCACTGCAACATCAATGAATTCTACCTTTATCCTTGATTCATTTAGTTAAGCTGAACAGAAAGAGATGATGACATACATAAACACATGTAAACTTGCAATTACAGAAGGAAAAACAATACCAAATCAATTTTCCATAAGAATCCCACAAAGTGCTGCAAACCCTGGTCTATTCCTTTGCCAAACTACAAAAATGAATGTACAATAATGCTCAAAGAATTCACAAGAGTCCAACCTTTACCAATGACTGAAAAACTACTAGATATAGGCAACAAAAGACTCATGCTATGCTTTAGGGGTCGAATTCATGAGTTTAGGAGTTGTTTCAACAAGATCTAAACTAAGAACTGAAAAGTAGGCAGTGGAATAGCTTGCCTCTAAAACCTAGGAAATTGATTCGTTTAGTTGCAAACTACCTTTTCATGATGTATCTACCTCCATGAGTGAAATTTTAGCATATTTACATCAAATTACATCATGAGTTTGACTACGAGTGAGAGAAAAGTCAAACTGAGAAAAAAATAGGGGAAAAAATAGAGTTTTTTGGCAAAAAAATGTGAATTTTCCATCCTGTGCACTGTACCTTTGTCACTGTGTGTCGTGATTTTGTGTAGCTGATTTTGGAGGCCTTTCTGTTCACAAAAGTTTCTCTAATTAGGCTTGTTGGAAAGGTTTGTCTGTCTACTTTCCATAACAAGTGGAATTTCTAATTTTGGTGTCCATTTGCCCCTCCAAAAATGAGTTCTTCCAACGCTACTTCCTATGTGGCCAAAAAGGGGCAGAAAGGGCATTTTTGAGGTGTTTTTTATCCTTTTGGAATTTCAAAACTTGAAAAAATTTCTTGGCCATGTCTGTGAATTCATATTTTTGCCTGAGGAATCCAAAAATGCTAAGTTTTCCTCCAAAGGAGGTCCCTAGCAAAAGCGCCTGCCAGGTGTCGCGGCGCACCACGTAGAAAAACCCGTGTTTTGCTCCAAAAATTCAAAATTGACAAAAAGTATCCCAAATTTCTTGAAATTTGAGTTTAGTGTCCTATGTCAAGTGCTATGTTGGGCTAAGGAAGCCTTAGCCAAAATCTTCAGCTTGTCTTGCTCTTTCCACTTCCTCAAATCTTTCCTCGACTTGGCCTTCAAAGTCCTAATTCTCGCTTTGCAAACTTTGCTTCTCGCCAGATAGTGACAGGCCATGTGCCACAACATGTCCTTCTCCTTTTTAGCCTTGTCCAGAAGCCTCTCCAAGTGCATGTTCATCTTCTCCAACAAAGACTCCTTGTCATTCTCTATCTCTTGTTCAATGGAAGTCAAAGTGACATGGTCCTCTTCGTCATTTTGCTTCTTTAGTTTCAACATTTCTAGCTCCATTAGGCTTTGCTTGTCCTCCAACTATTTGTTTTCTTTCTTGTTTGTCATCTATATCATCCTCGTGCATCTTCTCTTTGCCTTTTCTTTGCTGCTTATGCTTCTCCATATAACTATCACTGAGTGTCTCTTCCTCATAGTGCTTGTCTTAGGAAAGCGATGAGATGAAGGTATGGTGGAAAAAATGATGATGAAAGAGGGATGAAGTTGGACAATGGTGATGAGTAGAAAGAGATTTACTCTTGGGAAATGACATTGAGGAAAGAAGGGAATAGTTTTGGGAGATTAGGGTTTAGTGAGGGATTTAGGGTTTTATGAGGGAATTAGTTAGTTTAGGGGAGTGGGATATGGGAAAATAGGATAAATGGAGTGTATTAGGATAATAAAAGAGTGAAAAGGGGTTTTGAGGATGTTTTTGTGGTGATGGAATGAAATTGGCATAATGAAATGGAAAATAGAGAATAGAAACTAGGGTTTTAGGGTTTTGTGGATAGGGGGATAGGATTAGTGTGAGTGAGAGAGGGAAAGAGAAATAAAATTTAGGAAGTGTGGTGGAGGGATGTGAAAATTATAAAAGGGGTAAAACAACAAGAATTGACAATTTTGCAAACCCTAGGCAGTTTTTAGTGCAACTGTGAAGCAAACTAGGGTTTGTATTTTCACCTATTAGAACACCATTAAAGTTGATAAAATATCTTGCAAAGGCACTTTAGGATGCTTAACTTAATTTAGGAATGAATCTTGCAAGAATTTAGAGCTTGGGAGGATCGATTTGGTGAAATTTAGGCTAAGTAGGTAGGTGCGCCACGCCTTTTTACACTCCAATTTTGGAGGCCTTATCGGTGTTGAAATTGGGTGTGTGATAGCTTTTTGGAAATATTATTTAGTATAATTTCCAAAACAACTTGAATTGTTCAATTTGGAGTTCATTTTCTCTGTCAAAAATCAAATCGCCCAAGACTAGTCAAAATGTGCAAATGAGGCTGCCTAAAGGTAGAGTGTTGTTGTAGTCAACTTTTGAAGGTCTTACTCAACCCCAAATTGAGATCTGGATAACACATTGGAAATATATTTGTGTCTATATATCATTTGACTCATCAAGAAATTCATTTGGCCAACCAAGCTAGGAGAAATCTTGATTTTTCCAAGGTCACTTCAGAGGTGCATCAATTCTCTTGAGGCAACTGTATTTTGGACATTTCTCTAAAGCCCTGACACCTGTGTAAAAAGTGAAGGAGGTTTTTCTTCCTTGGCCTATTGTGGAAAAAAACCTCTCTTAGGTTTCTCAAATTTATCTTTTCTTGCTCAAAAACATCATTGGAGTAAAACCTATCCCTATGTGTGGAACAGAGGATTTGTCGAAATGAAGTGAAATGAAGGGGATAAGTGTCTTCTAAATTCTTGAGAAAATTTTGGGAAGTAGGGAGGGATTTTAGGAAGCAGGAGAAAGTTGAATTTCAAAGATTGAGTAAGGGGAAGGGATACAAAAGGACAAACCACAGGCCTAGCCTAGAAAATTGTCAAATTGTAGCAAGAAACTAGGGTTTGTGCGAAAATGAGGAATTTGAGGGATATCAGTGATGGGAAGTATTTAATAAGGTACATTAAGGATAGGGGAAGGTGTATGAACATCAGGATACAAGTTTTATTGATGATTTGACCATCCAAGAGACATTACCTTCAAAACCCGAGGAGAGGGAAATGAACCTTACCTAGGCACAACTGAAGCATGAACAAGGTGTAAAATGACCCATTGGAACCTGACATGATGATGAAAACCCTCTGAATGATGGCACACTTTGCTGAATGGTGACATGGACTGACATTTGGATAACTTTGAAAGGACTAAAAAAAAACCCTAGACCTTATACGTAGTGACCAAATTTTGCTTGAAGACTCACTGAAATGACAAAATTTGACCTCGACACCTTAAAATCACTTTGTAAGAGCATGTTTGATTGCTAGAGGAAGGTTTCAAAGACTTATACTAACAGGTCAGGCCCCAATAAGCTAACAAATGGCTCCATTTTCGGGACCTGGATCTACGTAAGGGATGTCTAATGTTGGAACACTAGAACCCTATGAAGAAAGAGATTGAAGATTGGTTGGATTAGAAGCTACACGAGTTCGTAGTACAAGAGAACAAAAATCGTTGATATCTGAGGAAAGGTGGCTGGATTGCTACATATACACAGAAATTCACGAGATCTTCTTTGCGACATTCTCACTGGAGTTGTACGAGTGGATCGCGAGGCTAGCTGACAGTGTGGGAAGGTGCAAATTAGATCAATCCATTGCGTGGACTCTAGAATTGGTGCACAGGCTAGAGGCATCTGAAGATAAAATCACACGCATAGTAGATCACTGGTTGGATCGGATAATAGGAGGGTTTATCACTAAGTTCACGATAGACACAACTGTGAGTTACAGCGAAGCAGAAAGGTGATTTCTCCAGGGATAGCAAGTTAAGTACATGAAATCGTTGAATACTTGGATTACAATGTTGTTATGTGAAAAATGGGTTATGCACATCCATTAATGTCTAGGGTAACAGGGAGTGGAAGAGGCTATCAAGGGATTGGAAAATAGTCCATTGATTTCACTCTCATGAGAAAGTGAGGAGGAGCTCGTAGGGTTCTCTCTGAGGAGTGCAGTCTGACTGATAAATAAGCGCATTTCACTAATACCACCATTGTCCATGCCATCACCTACTTCACCTACGTTAAACCCATCTTCACCTACCCCACCTCCGCCACCACCAAGGGTTGGAATGGCAAGTGCGATCAAGTTGCCGGTATTTAGAGGCATAGGAAATGAGGAACTAGGTCAGTTCTAGTTCATGGTAAAGGTTGTATGGGAAGCCCAAGCCCTAACGGATGATAACATCAAAAAGGCTACTCTGGTTAGCGTGCTGCAGGACCACGCATGGACATGGTATATAAGGTACTAAAGCGATCACCCGAATCTGGGAATAGCGGCGAACCAGGATGCTTTGAATAAATAATATAGCTAGCCAAAATTAGAGACGCAATTGATCATCAGGTTCAAGGAGATCATGATGTTAGCTGGTGAAACCTCGTGGGATCTGGATCAAATATTGAATAGTATGATACACAAATCTAACATGACACTGATGGATGCGCAACACTGCATGTGGTTTTTGGCATCTTTGACACCACATCTCAGGATGACGTTGTCACAGCAAAAGATCTCAACCCAAGCTAAATAATTAGAGACAACGATGAGGTTGCATGAAACTCCAATACAGGATATGGGGTTGGGAGTTCAGGAAATCCACGTGCAACTACAAAACCTATTCCTAGAGATGCAAAGTTTGGAACAATATAAGGCACCCCAGTTAGAGACGTGCGCAGAGGTATGGTGCATAAAGTGTAAAGGCCAGGGCCACGATAAGGATCATTGTCCGATATTCATGAACTATTTGGCCAGAGGGGGACTAATGCCATTGCGACTAGGGGCACAAGTGGGGCCAAGAACGATGCCCACACTCTGGTGTGCGATATGCTAGATGGGAGGAAAGCACACCACATATAACTGTCATCTATTGTAGAAACCTATACAACCCCCTCAACAGCTATTTTGCAATTTTTGTAGATCGATGGGCCATGACAAGCGAAATTGACGAAGTTATGAATTGTTGATGGATTGAACACCTGCTTATAGGATGTAGACTGAAGTGCGAGGTCAGGATCCCGCTGCAGCGATAGCGTGGGGTGGATTCCATGGATGCAGATAGGGATGAGAAGGAATGGGACCTGGACAAGGGCGGGGACAATTAATTTGCTACAATTGTGGAGGACCTGGGCACTACGTGCGTGATTGCACGAATCCAACCACAACATGTTACCCATACTGTTACCAATTTGATCACGAAGCAGTAGAGTGCCCCACACTAATTGCACAGATGTGGGAAAAGGTGCTCCTCTCGGCTACTCCCACTCAGAACGTCCAAATGATGAAGGCTGACCTACACGAGGAGGATCCTAATGTGAACATGATGCTTAGAAGTGGTGCAACTACAGGAGAAGATAAGGGGAAGCAACCTGAGGAGGATGCATGGGTTCGCAAGGCCCCTACAAAGCAACCTGAATTTGATTTGGAGCCTGTGAAAGAAACATTTATGGAAGCTAAGAAGAGCTTCGAGGAGGCTTCTACTTCAGGTAGCAAGGATCCAACTGAGCTGGAGATGGATACTTATATGCTAACTACCTTTTTAGAGACATGCATGAAGCTACTACGGGACACTAAAGTGGTGAAAGGATTGCAAGAGTTGATAACTAGGTGCACAGGGGTGGACGAACCGTGCATGGTCCGGAAACTAGGCAAGCGTGCTTTGTGCACCAGGTGAGAAATGTGGTTAACTGCCCAAATTGGCGAAAATGAGATGGATTAGGTCGTTCTGGATTTGGAGTGAGTGCCAATTTCCTACCTAAATAGACCTGGGAGCACATGGGTAGGCCCACACTATAATGGTCTCCTATCCAATTACGGATGGCGCACCAACAAAGATCCTACCTATGGGGAGACTGCAAGGAGTCACAGTGGACATTGAAGGTGCAAGCACACAGACCGATTTTGAGGTAATATAAATTATGGATGATAGTAATCCTTACCCCGCATTATTAGGGATAGACTGGGCCATGGAAATGAATGGGGTCTTCAACCTGAAGAGATGAAAAATGATATTCGAGAAAAAGTCTCTCTGCGTAGTGGTCCCGCTAGATCCAGCTGAAGGGGTGCGATACACTGAGCCTATGCACAATGAGGACAATGAAGATGAATTGTACTTCATCTACCAGATCACAACGCAGGATCAGGATCGGGTGAACTCGACAATGGAGAGGAGAATCTCATGGGAACGTGACAATTCCTGCACATCGGACTTAGAGGAAGAGATTGAACAGTGGCAGAACCGGTTTCATGAGGTCACATCGCTAAATTGTAATATGATGGTTAGATCATTACGCCACATAACAATAGAAGCAAGGAAGTTCCCAGTCGACACAACAAAAATGGAAGAACTAGTAAACTGCTGTGAAAAGGAAATTCTAGAGAAAAAGCAGCAAGGTGTGCATCTAGGGGTGCTGTGCAAAACAACTGCACAAGGGTGGAGGACACGCCAATAGACTAGGAGAACGTGGCGCGGACGTCGAAGGTAAGTGTGTGTCTGCATTAGAGGTCAAAGAGGGGGGAGTGATATAGGATACAGGTGTATATGGTGCACACACCAAACCGGCTAAGAATCAAGAATCCAAATTCACCACAGCGATGCATTCTTCCATCTAATCATGACAAAACCAGTACAAAAACCGGGGGAAGCAGGCACAACGTCCCTCTAGTAAGATGAACTAATAAGAATCTATAGATACCAAGGTTTTGATGGGCCTCTAAACTCAGCATCAAAAGGAGGGGGGCGAAGGTGATGGCAATAACTACTTAGACCGCAAAATCCTCAGTTCACGAGGGCCTGGGCAAAGAAATTTGGCAGTTGCCAGAAGCTATTCAGTGAGGTAGTAGCAGGCTTCGCAAAATAGAGGAAGAACAGGCACGACTGAGGAGGAAAAGTGTGATGTTGGATGAAGATATTAGCAAAATAAAAGCTGGCATCACATAAGCGGGCATCATGAATCTACAAATAAGGGAACCAGGCTTGGTCGGGTCTAGCTTGGTACTAGAACAATCTACGAACCTACTATCATGGCTGCAACCGCACCAACGATGACGTGTCCCATATACGGCAACGCTTGATAGGATAATGGATACGAAGGCACTCAAAAGGTGCCCGCAGCTCGGGCTAGCAAGGAAGTTGAAATCTTGCACCTGGGGTGCGACCACCTGACTAGTAGTGGAAAGCATAGTCTCAACACTCCACATAGTTGAATGGAGGTGTGGGACTATAAACAAGTCTGCAGGAGGCATGCGCGAAGGGAAGGTTCCATGTAGGGCCAGTCGGTCAGCAAGATAATGGACGTGCTGAGGGGGATACACTACCGCGTGGACAGGCTTGGAGGTGACTGTTGCCATCAATATTCATGACAAGAAGTTTGAGTTACAGTAGAAAAGAGTGGGCGGAGGGTCATTAAGACTGGGGCCATGAGCTAGATACGAAAAGATCTGTCACCCAGAAGATATTAATGAAGTGAAAAAGGAGGGAAGGGTTCCATTCAAACTTACGCGCTCATCTAAAAACCCTTGGGCAACACTGGGAGTTCTGAGATTTGAGCCGATACATAACAACAAACATCTAGCTACTAGGCCCCCCATGAGTACCATAGCTAGAACCTGAACATGGTTCATGGTAGAGCTATATCCGACCCAGAAGGAGCCAGAAGAAGTGACTGCCACCCTCAAAGTTACAAAGTCCCCACGCACACCGCGACCCTAGAAAAACAAGAAAACTATGGGACCCGTCCAGGCATCACCGCGACTCAGTAAATTATTAGTGGCCACAAAGGGCAAACCAATCACCACGGAAATGGATGAGGACGAGGAAGATTTGCAGGCCCTGATCACTCAAATTGAAGCACAGGATGAGGAAGAAGAGGATGATTTCCAAATACCTTCACTACCACTGTATATCTCTCCATGGAACGGGACAGCCAAGATACCAAAGGACCTGGATGCTGCAAAGAGTACCCTTCAAACCCCGCTCCTTCCTGATGAAATAAGGTTTGACGATCTACCGCTGGGCTGAGTACTGAGTATAAAGTTTGAAGATTGGGATCTTACAAACAGCGAGAAGTTCCCCTAGTTGGCCGAAGATAAATTATTGCCGCGGAAGTGGTTACTAGGTGTGGAGAAGGCGAGATTACTCAATCTAAGGTGGATACCCAACTATCACCACGCGGCCATCACCATTTTTGTTATCGAACAGTTGCTATGTCTGGTAGGTGATGGGTATCTCTGGTTGGAGGAGTTGATTCCCATCACAGCCGATTTAGTACACCGCATTACTCACCTGCCTATTAAAGGGAACAACCCCACGGACATAGTTGGAACAAGTAGCAATGTTGGTCTTGTATAAGTAATGAAGGATAAATATAATCCGGAAAAGCAAAAGAGCAGGTATGTAATAGCAATCATCAAAGATCGAGGGGTGCGGGTCACCATCTAGTTACTGGAAGGAAAAGTGATGTGAAAATGCTGAGGTAACGAGGTCCCAACAATAGTTGTCGCGCTAGCTGAGTAATGCACAGCAGGGGAATGGTTCAATTGGGCACCGTTCTGTTGTGACGAATTCCTGACCAACTGTAGGGAGGCCCAAGAGGAGGGTAGGACCTTCCACTATGCGTGGTTGTTGTTACCCATCCTTTTGGTTACAAGAAAATTACCCGAAGATAGTCAGTTTCCATTCCTAGACCAGGATTGGCCAAAGGCCGCAAAATACGCATCGCTCTGGGCGACGAGGGACACTGCAAGAATCCGAGAAGTTAAGACTTTTTGGATACTAATGGACGGAAACATCCGACAGTGAATCAACCAACAACCCTGTCTATCTGCTGAGGTATATGATAGTGTGAAGAATGTAGCTGATTTTAAGGCGAATATGCACCATGTATACATCCAGGCACGTAAGGGTCCATCACAATGTGGACCACACTTCCCTTCATTGCCATTGACGAAGTTTTTTTTGCGGTATTGGAGATCTGGCCACCAGAGTGGCGCGGCCCCGATGCGATAGGGCGCGATGAGACCACCATGTAGAAACAGAAGGTTGAGGCCAAGCGCTTAGCACAACAGAAGAAGAACGAGTAGCACGTTGTGGAAGTATACATAGCCCGGGAGGCAACGTAGACTTCTATAGGTAAAGCAGTAGCAGGAGGAGCTGCTACGACAAAGGATGAAAGTGGCTTGAAGGTGACCACAGAGCTGGCCATGGATATAGGGACGGAAGGTACAACGCCAACCACCATCGATTCACCATTAAAATGACCATGCTCGATAGAACGACCAAAGCTGCAAAAGAACACTGAGGCATATAAGTTGGACAGGGAACTTGTCACATTGACTGAAGGTAACCTAGGCGACATAGGGGATACAGTTCGCGATGTCACCCGGGAGGCACTCAATGAAGCCATGATGGAGCAACATACTGTGTTGGGGGCGCTCCGCATGCAACTATAGGAATTGGGAGCATGAGCCCCATAGCCAGGAATCGTCACTACCAATGGAGATATGGGTATGTCAACAACTGAGCAGCTGCTACAGGGAAAACTGGTTAATGCTATTGCACTCCTGGTAGGAGCAGTGACAGCAAAGAATGAGGCAGATAGAGCTGTTGTAGGTCGGCTTACAAGGCTTGGATTAAACTTTTCTACCCTCCCCCATGAAAGCTTATACCAAATCCAGGATGGCGCAACGATGGAGCTCCGCGCTAGGGACAGAGGCATGGTACATGTACTTAGTGAGTAGCGAATTAACATAGAACAGTTGAGCCTCCAGCAGGATGAAGAAGTAACACAAAATCAGCAACTAGAGAAAATTGTGGGGGAAGCATGTTGTCGTGCCCCTAAGCTGGAGATTGCAGAAGATTTACCTATCGGCATACGAAACCACAAGTTGGCTAGTGGGTTCTGCGAAGCAAAGGATGAAGCCATGAGGATCTAGGTGGCCCTCAACTTGCATATCACCAAAGTGAAACTGAAATCATAGCTCTCTATGCCACTAGAGATCATAGAGTAGCAGAGAGGTATGATTCAATCCGAGTGGGAAACAATAGCACGAGCCATGCAGGAGTGCGTCAACTTGTTGGATCAGTCACTAATTATGCTCACTTCACTACAGGAAGACCGAACATTACAACGATTGGAAACGGATGCAAGAGAACTACAACAAGCCTATGAAAATGTCAAGGGGACCACACAGACGGTTGCTATTGCATAATGCTTGGCCAAGATGAGGTAGGCCCAAGCCCTTAAGACACAAGCTGATGCTGCTTAGCAAAAGGAAGCAGTGATTAAAGAACACATCTAGTCGTGGCTCAATGAGGCATTCGCGCTTTCAACCACCATTGAGCGAAAGGTGGCACACATGTAGGCAGTATATGAACCCGGACAAGAAATTGGCACTAATACTAATGCATCAGTGGCTCATTTAGAATAGGTACAACAGATGGCTGAAGATTTTGTTTCCAATGTAAGCGAAGCACAGAAGTTGCTGAATGACCTCTGCGCAAAGATTAACACACCAGCCGAGTGACTCGGGATGAGTCACGATGATCGTGTTGGGGGCCTATTGGGCAACAAAGGCCCTGCATAATGGTTTTGGAGATCAAAGCCCACAATTTTGGTAATAGTATGGTAAAAGGCTCCACGAGATGCATAGAGCGTGAATTGTAATGAGTCAAGTAAAAGGTTTGTCCACCCGAAAATAATGTAAGAAAATAGAAAGTGAGTTAGCTTGCCTGTTTTGATCTTGAATGGTATGGGTTTATGAAGGAAATATTCTCTCTGCGTCTATAAGTCCAAGTCAAGGGTGTTGGTAGATAGATAGAGGCTCTGCAGCTATGTGTGTAGAGTCCTAGTAGAGTCCATAGTTGTGTGCGCGAACGCCTGTAGCTAGTGCACAAGGTGGATCTGGTTGTACTAGGAAAGAGATCAATAAAGGTAAGCATTTTTGAATCATTGTGTGTTTTATCATGAATCTATATGTTGTTTATGTTCTGATTTTATGCATATTTTTGAATGCACTGGGTATTATCATTAAATGTTCGTTTAAAGGCACTAAGAAGTAAAGTAGATCTATAATAAACTCATAATAACCAGAGCATGTTGGTGTGGATCTGTGTGAATTCCTGATAATAGTACAGAGTAGTGTGAGGCCCCAAAGAAATTCACAACCCCATCCATACCACATCAAGACATCCCAAGAGTGCAAAAACCTGGTTCCAACACCCTCCCCTGCTACCTTGGGTGAGACTTTAGTCCGTGCTTCGAGGACTATTGCCAAAAGGGCTGGTAGCGCAGGATTTGTTTGGCTAATAACTCTTCAGAACCTAGGTCAGGCCCCAATAAGCCATATATATATATATATATATATATATATATATATATATATATATATATATATATATATGTATATTGTAATCATCTAATTGGTTCATCTTCTGAAGGTCTTATTTCCATGCATTGGAGCAATCCGATTTTGTGCCACACTCAAGGTTTGTGCAACTTCCATCACTATCATTACTCCTCTTTCTTGTGAGTTATATGCAAGCTATTGAAAGTTATTATGGATATATGTCATATCCCATTATTAATTCCCTCTCGAATTATTTTCTTTGTAATAATAAATTTAGATTTCCCATTTCTTTCCTCCATCGTTCTTAGGTTTTATCCCTTTTTTATTTTTATTTTTCTTCTATGATATCACAAACTCATAAAATCTCTGTAGAAAAACCTAAAGGTTGGTGTTGCTATGTTGAATGAAAGCTTGTTGTATATAGTTGGAAGCTAAGTCACCTCACATGGGGACATGGGACATGTAGGGCACACAAATTCTAGTGTCCAACACATGGCATGTAGATCCCCCAGAACAAGACATGTAGGATACATTATATATATATATATATATATATATATATATATATATATATATATATATATATATATATAGATATAGATATAGATATAGATATAGATATAGATATTTCTTGTACAAATTCTAACTCATAATACCAATTCAAACATAGATCTAGATTCTAGAGTGTAAATTTAAAATTTTTAAGTTGTACAATGTAACATTATGCATACAAATAAACTATAATAGATTTATCAATGATCCAATAACCAAAAGACAAGAAACTACAATGTTTTCAATAGTTCGTCAAAATCAAAATGTGTTACAAAGGTCGTAGCAACGCTAATTGCAAAGATAGAGAACAAATACAAAAAAGGTACAAGGTAGTAGGCAACTCATCAATCACCATCATCAAAATCAACATCACTATAATGGTAACCATTTCTCTCCTTCACTACATCATCCTCCTCTATATCCAATGTAATCTCTACATCTGCTAGTGGAACAACCTTGAATTAAAATGTCATGTAATAAATTTAATAAAAGAAAACTAAGACCAAAATCATGGTACACGTACGTTGAATGTTGGGAAAAACATCCTGGTGGTTATTCCTTTGGTTTATTATAATTAACGGGAAAATGAAAAAAGCAATGGCAAAGTCTCTGGAAAGGAAAGAGGCATTAATTGTTGTTTTGTTTATGAAAATTAAGGAAATTAGAAGAAAATGAAGGTGAAATGTCACAAGTTGCATGTGCAAAGGAAATTGAAGGAAAATAATGGAAATTGAAGAAAATAAATGCCCCATTAACAAAAAGGATTCTAAAGATTAGTTCACAACTTTTTCCAGTGTTAGCTTTTGTAAGTTTAGTTTTAGAGCTCTCTCTCTTTATTCTCTCTACTCTCTCATACTCTTGCACACTTAGTGCATTCTTCGAGCACTATATATTTGGACAAAGGAAGGAAAAGGAAGGACATGGAGGCAAAGGGAAGCAAAGATCAAGCAAGGAAGAGTTGGATCAAGTGGATACAACAAGATTACTTGCAGGTATTGAGTTGCATGTATGATTCCCCTGATAGTTTTTGTATGAATGGTACATGCATGTGTGTATTTGGTTCTCTTCCTGTCATTTTCATGGGTCTTGTTGAAGGTGACAGTGATTTTAGCTTTGCCTTGCCAATTCCACATAAGCCATGGCGTGATAGGGTTTTGCTAAATTTAGATAATAATGGTATGTTCTATGCTTAGCACAATTACTTCAATGTTCCTTTAGCATCCCGATGACAATTTCAATTTAGTTTTCCAATAGCAATCACATTAACCAGTAATCACCTTGATAGTAACAATAGATAGAACATGAAAGAACATGTAGAAAACAAGCCAAGACAAGATGACACTAGATTTGGTGAATGTCAAGGAAAAACCCCAGTGTGGGGAAAACCATTTGATCAAATCTTCTTATTATTTTATCAAATGTCGAGTAGAAAAATAGAGAGTAAAAAAAGTCAAAATTGACTAGCCAACAGAAGATCAAAACAACTCTGCCAAAGTTATGCAATATTGTCCCAGTCAATAGTGGTCAAGTCAACCCTAACCAAAAATTCAAAGATGGTCAACACATCAGTAAAACCTCTCCTTTGAATCTCGGTCAATGGCAGTCAAATTAGGTCTCCAACAATGGTCAAAGTTAACCCTAAAAAGTCATAAAATCTACGATCAAAATTGGACAATCCATAGTCAAATAGGATTTTCATCAACTTAGTTCAAAATATTCCTTTTGCCCCAGTTCTTGTGCCCAGTAATGTGGCCCGCTGATATAAAAATCCACCCTGGAAATCGAAGTCATAGGATTCCCAGAAATTTAGTTAATGTTGATCAAACTATAGAATCTTCTAAGATTTTCGGCCTTGCAATTTTGATTCAACCTCCTTGTCTCGCACATGGGAGAGAGAGAAAATGCCCAATGTTGTATGAACCAAAGAGATAAGGAGAGAGAAAGTGTGATTGATGATGATTCCAAATGAGGTGAGAGGTCAATTTTATTTATACAAGTCATTGAGGGTGAAGAGTCATGTCTATTAGGCTTCATGAGCCTACATGATGATGTGGCTGACCTAAACAATTTGCACATGTGTGGGAATAAATTCAAATCACACTTCTTCTTGTCTAAATGAGATGATCTTTATATAAAATTTGGTCCTCTTGAAAATATGAATTTAATTCAATCATAATCTCCAACAAATGAGTTTCTCCAAGGTTGAATTTTCCTCTAGTTTCCAATTTTAACACTCCCTCTCAACTAGAGATAATTCCACCTACAAATTATTGATCATCATGCCATCCTATCTTCATGCAACATCTTTATGTCTCATCTGATCTGTGATCTATTCAACACTGATATGAATAATGAAGAGGAACCAATCGAGAGTGAGTCAAGAGACCTTATCACTCTCCACTAATAAATGTCAGTCCTGATCCCAAATCAAGTTGTTGAACACCATGCATCCTAGACATAAGGAGTACGATAGGACATGATGTGTCCAACAGTAGTGATATGGTCCCTATTGACGTTTCAAAACTCATTTTCCAAATGAGAGGTAGTTTTCATGAGTCCTAGACTACATCGGTAGGATGTATGTCAAGTCATCAGTAGGAGAAGGTGAACCACTCATCCTATGCATATGTAAATTTTAAGGGAAGGTGAACCACTCACCGTACATACATGTGTCAATCGTAGGGCAAGGTAAACCACTCACCCTATGCACATGTCATCATGGGGTATCATAGGGGAGGATGAACCACTCACCCTATACATAACACCGATAGGGGAAGGTGAACCACTCACCCTATGGTCACTCATACCTCCAAGAAGTACCCCAAGCCCCCAAGAGCCCCTAGACCTCAATGTCCAACTCAAGTGGGCTCCTTAGAGGAGGGTCTTTCGACGATTCCAATTATCTCTCAGAAGGCTAAGAATTTGACCTTCCCTAAGGGCTTTGTGAGGAAATTTGTGACCTACTCCAGTCCTAATGTTTTGGAGACTTATACTTCCTCATTGTACCATATCCGCGATAGGGTGGTACTTGATATGAATGTGCTTGGAGCATTTGTGGAACAAAAGATTCTCTGAAAGGAGAATACCACTTTGGTTTTTTCAGTATATCATGGTGGTATCAAGCACATGCTCAACTATCTCATAGGAGAGTTTCCTCAACCCCATAGCTTCACAACAAGCCATACTAGCTGCAATGTATTGTCCTTGGCTATACTTAAAGCAACCAATTTCTAGTTCCTTGTCATCCATGAAATCAAAGCAAGCCCTAATGAGAAACAACATCTTCATGTGATCACTTTATCCAATACACTACCAACATAGTCAACATCAATATATCCATGTAGCTTCAAATTCCTGGAATTATATCTCATTCCATAGTTGATTGTGCCAGGAAGCTATCTCAAGAGATTCTTAGCAGAAATCCGATGTATGTGATGAGGCTTGACCATAAATTGAATCAATGTATTAACAACGAAGAATATGTTAGGATGAGAGTTTACCAAGAACATCATGGCCCCCAAAATTTGTCTATATTCAGGAGGGTTTACTAATTCAAGCCCAGAAGCACTTCCACATAGCTTCTTGAAGTTGAGTTCCATCGGAGTAGACATAGACTTGCAATCCACCATCTCTCATCTCTCGAGTAGCTTCATAATGTACTTTCCTTGAGAAAGGAAACTCTCACTTGGATTTTTCTAGACCTCAAGGCCTAGGAGGTAGTGCATCAAAACTAGGTCCTTCATCTCGAACTCAGAAGCCACCTCCCTCCTACATTGATAAATGATAGGGTCTATACCTATCAGAAAGAGATCATCCACATAAGGGAAAAAAATGAGAAGCTTGTCCTTTTCAGCCTTGAAGTATAATTTAGGATCAACATTGCTCCTCATAAATCCCAACTTCATAAGATAGTTATTTATCCTGTCATACCAATCCCTAGCGGCTTACTTCAACCCATAGAGGGATTTCTTCAACTTGCATATGTGTGTCCTTGAATCTTGTACTTCGAACCCATGAGGTTATTCTGAATAGACTTCCTTGACATCCATTTGATGTAGCTTCCATCCTTGAGAGGCAACGAGAGCAATAATCAATGGAATAGTAGTATACTGGGAAACTAGTGCAAATATCTCATCATAGTCCACTCCATGTTTTTGAAAGAAGCCTCGAGAAACAAACCTCACCTTATATTTTTTAGCACTTCCATCAGCTCGATGTTTAATTTTGTATAGCCATTTTGAGGTGATTACAGAATTATCCTTGGGTCGAGCCACCACATCCTAGACATAAATTTTCATGATAGATTGATATTCCTCATTCATCGTGTTGTACCTTAAGAAAACGATTTCCTGGCTATGTAGAAATTGTGCTTAAGATATAAATGATTGTAATTATTATCACTTGATTATATGTTGTGTTCTCAAATGAAGGACCTGGAAAACTTGTTTCTTAACTCTTAATATATATGTGACCTAAAAATATCAGAATGCCATTTACTTGTTGAATATAAACAATAAATGAAGAAGGAAGAAGTCAGAGACAATATGTTGTTTTACACAGAATCTATTAACTATGACACTTTGAAAAGTTAAAGATAATATGCTGATCTTTCACAAAAAATACTATCTGTAACTTATAAGATATATGAAGGTGAGAACTGAATCATAGACAATATGTTGTTTAACATAGAACCTACTATCTGTGACCCTTGGAGAAGTTAAATATAATATGTTGGTCTTTCACAGAAACTATTATCTGTAACTTAGAATGGGAGGTGAAGACTTCAAGTGTAGGAGTGCTCTTTTAAGGAACTTTAACTTTATCTACATAAGCAAATAAATACTTGCAGCTTCATTACTATACTTGAAAGAAGAAAACATAAGATGTTACATGAGAGAGAAATTACAAAATTATACCCAACAGTTCATAGAAACTTTTGATTCTTTAAAAGTCAACAGTTATATCAGGAATACAGTGGCCTAGTCTTCGGGTTCTCCAAAAATTGAACAACAACCCCTTCTCTGTAAATTTTCCCCTTCTTATACATTGTGAAACAGTTGTTGATCATTGAAATTGTCAAACTACTAAATTGTTTACCTAACTATCTGAAGTAAAAACAATTACAAAATATTACGCAGAGGGTAAAAGACACCTCAAAGAACATGAAAGAATAGAAAATAACTGAGCTTAGAAGATGACAAATAACTGCTGGCTTTTCGACTATGTTAATCGGCCCTTGAGTTCCTCTGTAGATGCTTTAATAATGATTGATCCGATTTATCCATAATTAACTGCATTAAAGTTTCAGTTGTATGTAGACTGGGGCTTACGTATATATCAGGCGCGCTTATGTTAGCCAAAACTCAAAAGAACCACACTAATTACCTTCCTTTAAATTCCCCTCTAACACTGAATTTTCCCTTTACACAGTGAAATCAACGCAAACCTTTGATTAATATGGAACTCAAAAAGAATTAATTTTTCCTCATAAATCCATTGAATCTGCCTGTTCAATGGTCCATTGACTTTCCATCGCAAATCGCAATCGGATTTCAATTGGTGTATCACTCCAAAACTTAACAATATGTGATATAATGGATGCGACAGGAAAATTAGACATAATATATGTAATATCGGGTCCGGCCTATCACAAATCACAATCAGCAGAACACATATACCCAAACCTTAACGATTTGTGATACGACAGACCCACAAAAATTATAAAACACTTATAATTCTCCATAAACCTTAGTTTAATCTTTCATTAATCCTTCGTTAATTCTTCAATCGGGACTCTATACTCAGCCCTTCATTAAACTCCACCCAATCTTTAATTCCACACATATATAACCAAATCCACTCTATAACTATGGTTATTCACCTTTTCCTTGGTTCTCGGACATTACTTGATGCTTCCCTTTATCACAATATCGCATTATCACATCAGGCCATTACGTGCCTCCTTTGCCTCTCACATGCGATATGCAATTACAACCGGACTTCAAATAACCGAAAGTCGCACCTATAACCTCTTCAATACACCCTTCCAATTCCTTTATTGTGACCTTTCTCCACTGTTGATCTTGTCCTCGATCTGACAGCTAATGTCTATTTTTTATCATCAAAATAGCTCGACACTTTTGTGACTATTGATCTAGATCCGCTTGATCTGACAGTCCAAACGGTGTCGGGTGTAACACTTACACGAGGTTTAACACATTTTTGGACCCAATGGGAATTATAAAATCTCAACCTATAAAATTTCAGGTCCGGCTTTTGAATTAAGCAGCGTGCATCTTCTGACCTAATATCCATTGATTTCACCCATCTATAGATCTGACGATCTAGATTGATTCTCGACTTTCTCCTTTCACCAGCGCTTAGATTGAATCTTCACCGTTCGTTTCTTAGCTCCATCTTATGACTTAATCCTGGTTTCTTATTGCGAACAAATCTCGTCTATTGATCTTCTAGATCCAATGGTTCCTATGCGTTTATTCTTCATCTCTTTGCTACTCTCATACTTGGGTTTTTACGTTGTTCTTCATTGTCTCCTCTGTGTTTCAGGTTTCTTCAATGTTCTGGGTCTTCTGCTATGTCACTATCACTTCTTCCTCTTGCTTTTAGCTTTTTGAAATATTTTCGAGTTCTTGAAGGAAAATTGAATACTATAAGCAACAAAATGCATGTTACAACATCTAGCTCCACTTGGGGATAGTGCTTTTGACACAGAAGCACTAAGAACCATAGATTAGTGCCTTCACTTCGAGCATGGAGTCATATATGACTTCGCATAAATTTAAATTATATGGCATCTGTACACTGATTTCACACTGGTATTTACAATGAAATGACACTTATTCTTGAGAACTAGAAGTAATGCTTTAATTATTTCCTATTGAGAGGTAGCTGTAGAGCTTCACCGTCAATATTGTCAAGAATGAAGGTATTATTGGATCTTACTTCAGCAATTCTAAAAGGGCCATACCAGAGAGGATCAAACTTCCCATGTTTACCCTTATCTTCTCTTCTCGTATCCCATATCAATACTAAATCTGCGACTTTAAAATCAATTTCCTTGTCTTTTCTGTCAAAAATATTTTTCATCTTGGATTGATACATAATCAAGTTGTCTCTTACCTTGTCCCTATTCTCGCTTAGCTCCATCATTTTATTCATTCTTCTTATCAAAGCATTTGGTTCTTCTTTCGCCTCCTGAATCATTGTAATCACCAGCTTCACAAGTTGACCTGGAAACAGAGCCTGAGTTCCATATACTAATTCAAAAGGTGATTTCCCTATAGATCTTCTTGTAGTTACTCTAGCAGCCCACAGAGCAAACTTTAACTTATAATCCCAATCTTTTTGATTTTCTGCAATGGTTTTCTTAAGGATCTTCATCAAATTTTTGTTAGTAGATTCAGCTAATCCATTTCCTTGTAGATGGTAAGCTATTTAATGGGAGAAAATAACATTATACTTGTGAAAAAAAGAAATGAACTTACTTGAATTGAAGACTTGAGCATTGTCAGTTATAATTTTGATGGGGCATCCGAACTTGCTGAAAATATTCTGCTCTAAGAACTTCATTACTATCTGATCATTTTCTTTCTTAGTAGGTATAGCCTCTACCCATTTGGGTGAAATAATCAGTTGCTGTGAGAACCCGCTTGTGTTGTCTACTTGAAGGGTGATTGATTTCTCCAAAAAAGTCCAATCCCCATTGTCTAAATGGCTCCTCTACAAAAACTGGAGTCAAAGGTAAAGGGGCTAATCTCTTTTTCTTGGCAAAAAACTAACACTTCTGACAACTTATAACAAACGTATATGTATCACCAAATAAAGTAGGCCAATAAAATCCTGCCTGAAGGATCTTATGTGTAGTTACTTTCCAACTGTAATGTCCTCCACATAACCGCTCATGATAATATTTGATTGTTTATGTAAATTCATCCTCTGTTAAACACACCAATAAAATTCCAGCAAGATCCTTCCAGTACAATTTGCCTTCCACAATCATATATGGTTGTGCCTTGATCTTTAGTGCCCTATACTTTGTTATATCTAAGGATTGGGGACAGGAAAGAAAGCACAAATAATGAATTATATGATTATACCATCCTGAACACAAAAATTTATACCTGATCTTCATACCTAGATCTTGCTTTCCTTCGCTTTCTTCAGCTGCCTTTTCATCCACAGGTGCGAGCAAGTTCATTCCCAATGCCTGAAAGTTTGATTATGTCAACATTTTTTCTAATCCTTGTCCTTTCACCAACTTTGTGGGTTTTAAGTCCAAATCATATTCTTGGATCTTGGCTATCCATTTTCCTCTTCTGCCTTCTACATCTCCCTGTATTAATACATCTTTCACTACATCATTTGGCACATAAGCAATGATTTGTGACTATAGCACATAAATTCTAAAATCTTTTAGGGCTTTTACCAAAGCATACCCCTGTTTCTTAAGAATATTATATTTCAGTGCATAATCCCTAAGAATATTACCGAAGAATGCAATTGGTCGTTCTTTCTCCATCATTCTTCTACAATAAGACAATAGCTATTAAACTTGATGATGCGAATGAAAAAACTTGGAAAGGCTTTTGATAATCAGGGATAATTAAGACCAGAGCTACCTGTAATTCCTCTTTAATCTTAGAAAATGATTCTCTAGCTTCTTTGGTCCAATTCACTTCATTCTCCTTCTTTAGCAAATTAGTAATTTCTTTTACAATTTCTGCATAGTTGGATACAAATCTTCTCAGGAAGTTTATCTTTCCTAGAAACTTTTGAATATCCTTTTTACTCCTAGGAAATGGTATTTTTTGCACAGCTTGTACTTTGGCCAGATCTATCTTCACTCCATCTCTTGAAACAATGTGTCCCAATAGTTTTCCTTCTCCCATAGAAAAATGGATTTCTTGGGATTTAAGGAAAGTCCAAATTTTCTACATTTGTCAAAAGTCCTTTTCAAATGATCCAAATGTTTTTCATCAGACTTTGAGAAAACAGTGATATCATCCAAATATATTTCTACAAACTTATCTCCAACAAAAGCAATTTCCATACCCCTTTGAAATGTAGTACTTGCATTCATCAATCCGAAAGGCATTCTAGCATACATAAAAGTTCCCCAGGGAGTTGTGAACGTTGTTTTCTTTTGATCCTCCTTATCCATAGCCACCTGGTTATAACCAAAAAATCCATCTAGCATTGACATTCTAAAAGATCTTGTTACCTTTTGCAGCACATGATCAATTTTAGGCAATGGATAATTATCTTTCAAAGAAGCCTTGTTAAGATTTCTGAAGTCCACACATAACCTTATTTCTCCATTTTTCTTTCTCACAGGCACTAAATCAGCCACCCAATCAGAAAACCTGAGTGGAACTATTATTTTGGCATCAAGCAATTTTTTGACCTCTGTCACACGGAATGAGTCGATCTTGCGGACAAGATAGACCTTCCTAGAATCTAAAGAAGACCTAATGACAAGCAAACCAACCAGACACTATCTTTCTCTAAATATGCTTTAATAAAAAATAGAAAACAAGTGTTTTTAGGGCCTACCTTTGGTCCAACGCAAGCTTGTGGATGCCCTCGCTCCTTCGATCCAAATGAGCTCCTTTTTGCGAATCTGCAAACACAAACAAGGCAAACAAATTAAATAGCAATTGAAAAACCAATTGCATAAAACATGTTTAACATGAAAGTCAAGGAGTCCATGAAACAAATAACATAAGGTACTTGTTGAGAAAAATGAGTTTGATTGTATTCATTCAAAAGAAAAAGAACCTTACAACCTTTGCCTTGACGCTGTACAAGCTCCTCCCAGGGTCCAACAAGAAGTCTCCTCTACTTTGACAAGTTTCACTCACTCCCCAATGAAGCCAAAAAGGTATGTGATCTCTCCTCTTAAGCTCAACTAGGAAGTCTTAATTTCACCAGCATTTACCCTCAAAATGTTCAGCTTCTAACCTCCCTAGTCCTCACCCCAATGCCTGTATTTATAGTGCAATGGAGAGAAGTTACTAGGTCCTCCTCCAAAGGGATAAAGCCCTCCTTCAAAGGGATAGCTCCTTTAGTCAAGGGATTATCTCCTTCTCTTTTGGGATGCATGAACCACCTCAGAGCGAACAATCCACGTCAAAATTCCTTCTAGAAAACTCTAGAATTAACCCAAAGTGAGTTTTTTAAGATAAAACTTGAGCCTTTTGACTTTCACAAGGGTCTGCACCTACACCGCTAGGGACAGAGCGGGTAGGTACGCAGCTTTTGTACACAGAAGGTGCGAGACCGCAGGTGACCATGAGAAAAAGTGTGGAACCAGAGTTACATTGATTTTTAATGTCTTTCTCCCATTTCCAAAGCTTGATTTGAAGAGCTGAGCTCTTAGACTTACTCAGGAGGACAGTACAAGTGATGATAGACCCATACTGACTGCAAATAATCATGGTGACGATATTTTTGTGTAACAACCTCCTTTTCAATTGATGGTAGAAGGAACGGATTAATCTATCTAAGCTTCTGTTTGTAGGGTTTAATTCCTTCCTTCAAGAGAATCTTGTGGTGAATAACATTTACATCATAGGTTTTGAGACATTCATAAGACCATGCAAAGACATCAACATAATTCTTGAAAAGTTTAATATATCTTTCTTGGAAATTAGATGGAACTCCACTGAATAATTTCACTAACCTCGGATTCTCTTGAGTTCCAATGTTGTGATCCTGAATATATTCTTCCTGTGAAATTTTCCTTGAGTCAATAGCCACATCATTGGGATTAAAATGTCTTTCAATGGGAACAAGTCCATTTGGCATAATATTATCTTTCAGTTGAAAGATATTCTGATTAGCTATTGTTTCTTTTAAACCGTTGACTTCTGAAACTTCTATTGTTCCTTCTACATCCTGATCAATTTCTGTGCCCTAAAATTCTTCAACCATAGTAAAAAAACTCTTTAATTTGTTGATCATCCTTAAAAGCTTGCCAATCCTTAACATTATCAGGAACAGAGGATCCGTGTCTCATCTCTACCTCGTATCTTAGTCTTGGATTAATAGGATGCTTGAAAATACTAGCAGCCACAGCCAATGAATCTGCTAATCTATTCTCATCTCTAGGAATAAATTGAAGATTAAAAGCTTCAAAAAAGTTCTCAATCAAATCCGCACCCTGCGAAGCCTCGAAATCCTTGCACTAGGAAGTGCAAGCCCCTCTGGGACCTTGCCCCTTCGTCTGATGTCTACAGTTCGGCTAGAGTGGATCCCCCCTTTGGCTGGCACTTTCCCTCATAGCCGAGCCGATCATGTTGGGGTGAAGCGATGGGCTTGACCGACCCTCTTTGGTCCATTAGGCCCCTCCCATAGTGATTCTGCAGGGTGTGTAAGTATGCTCAACTGATAAGGAGAGGGTGAGCATGTCGAACTCTCGACCAATGGGAGAGGAATTCCTATGACCAACTAGTTAGTTTCAAAATGGAAGGGATGGTGGGAAGGATGCTAAGGGTGCTGAAACCACTGCCTCTGGATCTGCATCTATCTTTGCTCTTGGTCGGAACTAGACTTCTTGGATCACTTGCTAATATTGTAACACCACCTATAGGAGCTTAAATTGACTCGGATTCTTGATGGATTGACTTCCTTATTTCTATATGCCCTAAGCCTAGGGTGCTTTGTTTGGCAGTGATATTTTATTTTCTTAATAATTAGCTCTGAATGTCCAAAAGCAAAAATTGACTTAACTCCCATCTATTTAGTTGTTTGTAAAGCAATAAGCAAGGACTCGTATTCTGCAACATTGTTTGTTGCCTCGAATTCTAATTTAAAGGAAAAAGGGAACATATTACCGCCAGGTGCAATTAGATGAAAACCAACACCTGTTCCTTCCTTAGAATAAGCTCCATCAAAGAAACATTTCCACACTTCTTCAGTTTGTAGCTCCATAATTACATTGGCTGAAGCAAGCTGCTTCTGATTATCTTCAGCTAGCTTTGCATTCTCATGCAGCATGAAACAAGAAAATTCGTCCTTCTCCTGGCTATATATAGGTGAATTACTTGCTCCATTTTTTGTTATTATTTTTTACAAATCTAGTTTCTCTGTACAATCTCCTCTCTTCCACACCAAAACTTGGTATAACAGCATAAGTAAAATCTAGCTTCAAAACACCACCCAATTTAGCCCACCGAAACCTAGATAGGAGCATTCCAAATCTAGCAGGAATGTCTGCTACTACTACATCTATGACCAAGCTTCTAGCTGGAATTGAGCTAGTGACACTACAAGATCCTTAATGACCCCAAGACACTTGACTTTGATTGGATCAAAAGAATACAAGTCCCTATAGGGTTTGGTAACTTGTATATTTAGTTTCTTCATTACTGGCAAGGCATAAGATTGTGGGAAGCTCCCAAATCAAACATACAATTATGTAAAGAGGAAATCATGGAACAATAAATAAATATAAAAGGCAGTATTGAAGAGTTTATTTCCTCAACATGTGGACCAAAAACCACTACTGGTTTGTCTTCCTACAAATTTATAGTGTTATTTATAATCTCATTTTCTTTCAACTGAACAAATTGAACAATCTCCTTTTGATAAATAAGTATTCTTGCCAATTCTGTAAGAGGAACCTGAATTCTTACCTTTTCCAACTCCTTAGTAAGACTAAACAAGTGACCCTATTTAGCAGTCCTTTCGTTATCCTCTTCACATTTTTTCATGACTGGAAATACTTGAGGAATTGAAACAAGCTTCTCCAAAGGAATTTTTTCAACTTGATCTTGAAAAGACTCACCTTGAAGTATCTCTATCTTGCCATTTGCATTCTGTTGCTGCTTTCCTTTATTCACTTGTTTTGCAGGTTTAGATTCTTATGGAGTCACCTTTGGTGAGGAAGTTGAAACTTGCTGCTCACTTTCATTTTCTTTATTTCTTGATCTTTTCCTCGATCTCAAGTCATATTTCTTATGTAGTTCAGCCTGCATAAAATCAGAGAATTGCTTCCAATATTCATCAATTTATTTTCATTGTGAATGGCATATGTTTCATCATATTCATACTCTTCTTCTTCGATACCAAGTTCATCTTCATCTACTACATATAATGTAGAAATTTGATCTTCAGTTTGCTCCTGTTCTTCACCAGGATCTACTTCTATATATAATGGTGCTTGAATCTAATTTTGATCTTTTCTTTCCCTCTGCAAGATTTTCAAAGGCTGTCTTCTGTATTGGGGATTAAATTTCTTATTATATTGTGTTTGTTTCTGAAAATTATTATTTTCTAACTCTAATTTATTTAACTTATCTAACAAACTTTTAATTACATTACACATATCCTCCAATGCTTGACTTTGAGAGGATTCCATCATTGCCTTTCCCTTGTCTTGGATATGCTATGTCTCTGGTGCTTTTCCTGCAGCCACCAGATTTTCTTCTATCTCTAATGCATCTGTTTGGATTTGATCAAGGGTTGGATATCTTCTTTCCCTTAATGTGAATCCAAAATTTGATTCAAAAGCCCCTGCAAAAGTTATTTTTTCACCAGGAGGAGGAGGCTTTATCTCCACTGGAAGACTATTGTACAATTTGTTAAATCTTCTGACAAATTAGGCCACAGTTTTATCAGACTTCTTCTTTATGGCATTAAACTTTGTTAATGAATACCCACGGTCTTTTTTTTTCTCCCCATTTATGAGTGAATAAATGTTCCATCTCTTCCAAAGAAGGAATAGAATTGTTGGGAAGTCCTTTAAACCATTTCCTTGCTTATCCATCCAAGGATTGAACAAAAATTCTTAGAACAACATCTACATGTTCAACATTTTTGTTTTCTACAAAATTGCAAAATACTGACACATGATTCTCTGTAGTTTGTTCATCTTCCCCTGTAAAACGAGGAAGAATCTTGAGGTATTCTTGTGGCATTTGATTTAACAATTGTGGCAATTGAATAGGTGCATACCTATTCATCAAGAATGTAGGTAATGCCATGTTTATAGAACCTTGATTGCCAACAAATGAAGAACCTAACTTAGAAGTAAATGGTGTAGGCAGAGGTCATAATGTGGTTATTGGTTTAGGTTGAATAATTATAGCAGCTAAATGAAAAGTAACGGACTCTAAAGATTTCTCTTGACAGTTAGGTTCCTGAAATGAAGATGATGAAAAAGATGACTCTTTATCAGATGAATGTTCAGATAAGTTTCTGCCTGATAAGAACAATGTAGGAATTGGTGTAATTGGGATCTTAGACTTTCCAACCCTCCTAGAAACTAGCCTTTCATGATCTGAAAGAGCTTGAACCTTCTATTGTGAGGTGTCTGATCTTGTATAGGGTCTTCCTGAAGCCAAAGTTATTGCTTTGATTGAAAACAGCCAAATATTTCCTCCTCACTGAACAACCAGATGAAAATAGTGAAAACACAGGGAAAAGTATTCTTGTCTTCTCTCCTCGGAAATGATGCCAATTAATGTTGTACCTTAAGAAACCAATTTCCTGGAAGTGTAGAAATTGTGCTTAAGACATTAACGATTGTAATTACGGTCACCTGATCATATGTTGTGTTCTCAAATGAAGGACTTGGAAAGCTTGGTTTTTAACTCTTAATATATATGTGACCTAAAAATATCAGAATTCCATTTACTTGCTGAATATAAATGATAAATGAAGAAGGAATAAGTGAGAGACAATATGTTGCTTTACACATAATCTATTAACTATGACACTTTGAAAAGTTAAAGATAATATGTTGAACTTTCATAGAAACTACTATCTGTAACTTAGAAGAATTATGAAGGTGAGAACTGAATCATAGACAATATGTTGCTTAACACAGAACCTACTATATGTGACCCTTGGAGAAGTCAAAGATAATATGTCGTCTTTCACAGAAACTACTATCTGTAACTTAGAATGGGAGGTGAAAACTTCAAGTATAGGAGGGCTCTTTTAAGGAACTTTAACTTTGTCTACATAAGCAAATAAAGACCTGCAACTTCATTACTATACTTGAAAGAAGAAAACATAAGATGATACATTATAGAGAAATTACAAAATTATACCCAACAATTCATGGAAACTTTTGATTCTTTTGTATATCAATAGTTATATCAGGAATATAGTGGCCTAGTCTTCGGGTTCTCTAAAAATTTAACAACAACCCCTTCTCTGTAAATTTTTCCTTTCTTATACATTGTGAAACAGTTGTTGATCATTGAAATGTCAAACTGCTAAACTGTTTACCTAACTATCTGAAGTAAAATCTATTACAAAATATTACACAGAGGGTAAAAGACACCTCAAAGAACATGAAATAACAGAAAATAACTGAACTTAGAAGATGAAAAATAAATGTTGGCTTTTTGGCTCTATTAATCGGCCCTTGATTTCCTCTGTAGATGCTTTAATAATGATTGATTTGCTTTAGCCATAATTAACTGCATTAAACTTTGACTTGCATGTAGACTGGGGCTTGTTATCGGGAAATCTAGTGTCTATGCAGAGCTGCTAGTCCCACTAAGGCTGGCAGCTACCTTAGAAACAAAAAAACTAAAACCACTTTCGTTTTCCTTTATGAGAAGTAGATAAGAGGGGAATAAAGGAGACCAACCTCTATCTTGCGCTTGGTTCCTTGCTTGATTCCTCTCCCTTCTGATAGATCTTTACCACTCGCTTCCTCGTCTACCCAGCTTCAAAGAGCACATGTAGGATCAAAGCAGCATAACACTATCCAAGAACATAGATCTACTATCGTAAACAATATAGGACCAGATAGATATTGACCACACAAATGCATATATCATCAATAATACAAGAATGTGGAGGAAAACTTGAATATGTTTATTAATAATCAAGAATAGCAAAGAGGATTACAACCAATGGTTCTGACCCAGCATCATCCTCTCTACAGGAAAGCCCTTCTTCACCTCATGAAAAGCTTAGATCACCCAACACTATGATGTTACACCAAGAAACCAGTAGCACTTCCTTACAAGATACAAAATTCCAGCCTCTGGATCTCCGGGATGAGGGATCCATATATAGATGTTTGCAAGGGGGTGAGTCAACTTTTGAGATTTGATTAGTGTCCTCTCTCTGATAGTTCTTGATTCCATTTGGAGATTAATGATCTCTTACTCATCTCTGGGTGAATGTTGAGAGGCAAGTGTCACAGGAGAAGTTTATGGAAGATTCCATGATCCTCCACCTTGCAAATTGACCCTGCCATTTGTCCACTCTCGCCGATCGCACCCCATAGAAGGTATTTTCAGTATGTGTCGCACCTCCCGTGTGTATTTAGGTGGGATGCAGTGCACTTTGACCATGGAGCAGGTGAGATGGTCCAGTTTTGACCAATTCTGAGCAGTTTTTCATGGAGAACTTCTAGGAGAAATGTAATCAGTTGACCTTGTTATTTTAGGGGTTGAAACAAAACTTTTAGGGACTTAAGAGCCCTTTTTTATGGACATTTATGATTGGGGTTACAGTGCCCAAAAATGTCTATAACAGTTGCCCCCTAAAGCATGAGGTCGTTAATCATTTTGATGTCAGGTGAAATGCTTTATCATGAGGATCCGAAGTTTTTTCGAGCTGGAAGGCGACCTGTAATAAGATACAATACAATACATTATCTTCATAATATTTTCATTTTCTAGCTGAGGCGGAAATTCCCATGCTCAGCTTTATAAATTCATTTTCATGTACATCAGACAGACAATCATCTGTGTGCAGATTGATGATTCTGGTAGAGCCATTATCCCTTAGGTTGGATGATTATCTGTGCAGCAATGATGTACATTTGATGTCTTTATTTTCCTGAATATATATCGCAGCTCGGATGGATGAAACTAGATCCGGGGTCTTCAATCTCATTTTATCTTCACTCAAAGTACAAGTCAATCCATGTGAGAGATGTTCTGGAGTTGAACACGGAAAGACATCGCCTGATTACCAGCCAATGATGTAAGTTGTTAACAGGCATGAGAGGAATCACTGATAATGATGATGACCCTCAAGGTACTACAGTACAATTCACGTGGTGTGGATAAGGGACTTGGAATCGAACACCATGTAAAATCTTTCGGTCGAAGGCCATTGATGTAAAACCTGCCACCGGAAGTGAGAAACTTGCCATTGAGGGATGCAAGCTTCAAAGTACTGAAAGGGTTGTTCCTAGATCGAATTCTTGGATAATGAGCTGATGTCGACAAGAAGTGATATGTCATAGGAGGGCCTTAGTGAATCCCACATCAATGACAGAGAACGGAGCAAATGATTTTAATGGAGGTGAAAATGATCTGATGATATAAGGTTCAGGGTGGCGGTCATGAAAGGATGGAGTGTAAATGTATTGCAGTGGATGAGACACAGGTGAATTCTCTGAGCGACTTCTCTTGAACATATCGGTGACACTGACATGATGGATTGGTAATTTTAACCCCAAATATGGATGGTGTGATGGACCCATGGTGATATGACCAGTGAATGGAACAACCAAACCCGAATCGGATGCAGAGTGAAAGTGTCATGTTCAAGAGTGACTTGCTACCAATAAAATTTCTTCAAGTTTTCTTCCCAATTTTTCTCCAGTCATTGCTGACCAGTACCTCTTTAATTTTTTCAAGCTTGAGGAGGATAACATATGCTTGTTCTATAATTTTCCCTTCGGGAAAACCCATAACTATGTTTTAATGAGCCTAGCGATAGTGAAACTCGTTCTTCTTTGTATGGACAAGTTTGTCGCTATTCGGTTTTAACGAGTTTAACGACAATGATAACTCGGTCCTCTTCAATTTTAGAGAGTCTAAAAAGGGACGTAAAGAAAAATCCAATAATCCTTTTTCGTCATATAATCCCTTGAGTCCGAAAAAGTATAAAACGATACAAAAGGGATGAATTTTCGGTACTTTTAACGAGCCGAACAAAACAAGCGCTCAATCTTTTTGTGTAATAATCCCTCAAGTCCAAAAAGATTAAAATCTAAAGGAGGGATAGCACTTCCGGTCACTTTAACGAGATGGAGAGGCCAATTGCTCGGCAATCTTTTCATATTTTACGAGTCAGTTGAAAAAGAGCTTAAAGGAGACTCGTTTTTTTTTACGAACGAGTGATAAATTTGGGTAGCAGCTAATTCCAGGTAAGGTTTGGAATTTTCCGATCACGACAGTGTCACAAGGATGGCTAATAGGATCACTCTTCGCAGCTGTTCCTCAAAAAGGGTAAACAATCAAATGGAGGTGAATGATCGACCAATACAGAGTGGAGGTGATGATGAGAACACGACCAAGGCTTCAAAGGTTGATGATAATACATTCACGATGTTTATTTACCGAAAATTGGTTCATTTTTTAATGAGATTAAACTTTGGGGGAACATTTGCTCATTGCTTATGTTTATTTTTTAACGAGCTTGAATTCTGTGTTAAAACTGCTCGATCCAGTTGTATAATAAGGATGTCTCATTTAAAAATGGAAATTTTTCAAAGCTTTGCCCCACATCCTTTCTTTATGCAAGTTAGTAAACGACCAATCCTACAAGTTTAAAGGGTTAGAGGACCTACAAATTTTAAAAAATAAATGGTCGCTCTTCGCTTGCATGGCAAAAGGTTTGCATGCCCCCAGGTATAGTGAAGTAGAGTTTCCAGGTTACCCCTCAATTTGCAGACAAAACATTTGTTTTATTGGGAAAGGCCTACGTTTTAACAGAGGTATCTTATTCCAGTCTAACCCCATTTTCCTAAATGGACGGGTGTGTCAACCAGTCATATATCCTTCACGAAAAGCTACCCTATACCCAAGGTTTTCCTGTCGAAACAGGCCAGGGTGCATGCCCCCTGGGTTTTAGTCATATCCTCGGAATCACTCGCGCTCATCAGGAGGATAGACTTGGGATTGATGAGGCATTCCTTGCATGAAAAGACCATTCAAGGATGGCATATGACTATTTGCTATGTGTGAACCGGGGAATGAAAGCTGGTCTACGAGCTTGACCACTCTTCCTTCATGCGGAAAACACATTACTCTAAAGAGTGAGGAGACAATGGCTCCCATGCAATAAATATAGTCACGTCCAAGGAGTAGATTATAATCCAGGGGTCCTTGGACTAGCATTACGTTCATGTGAACGATTTTCCTTCTCAATGTTATCGGCACATTGGGAAGGATCCCTAATGGTCGACTGGTTCCTTTGTCAAAGCCTGTTAGATTTCTCATTTTAGGCAAAAGTGGTGGCAAACCAAGCGCTTTCCAAGCAGTTGAGGAAAGGATACTCACAGAAGCCCCTTCACCTATGATGGTATCGGCCATGACCATTCTGTATATTTGAGCAATGATTCAAAATGGTACACTAGCTGGTAAGCGAGGTCTGCCTAGTAGATTCCAATCGAAGGAAACAACAAGGTTGCTTGGAAGTGGGACCGAATAGACGGCCAGATATGACTCGAACGAACTTCCTTCCTGCGGTAAAGGAATGGGTAGATTGCTCCCATGTTCATCGGAGTCTGTGCTTACGAAGAGAATTTGGACGGTGTCGTTCTTGTTCTCCCCAGTGACTATATCATCTGAAGATGGATCCTCTGAAGGCAAGACCGGGTCAACTACCACCTGGACCTCTTGACTTTCGTCTTGTGTGGATTCAGATGGTTTATCTTCAATGATAGACACTTCGGCTGACCACAATGGCGTGTTAGCTGGATTTTCAACTAGTGATGAACTCGACAAGAGTTTCTTATATCCAGGAGGAAGTCGTAACGGTGAAACTGGACGGTCATCCAAAACTCTTTTAGCCTCATCTAAGAAAGGAAAATGGTGGACGGCGTGATCGCCTTCACACAGTTTATAAGGAAATTTACATTTTCCTTTTTTCCAAGGCTTCACTTTCACTAGTTGACAGTGTATTTTCAACATGATCATCAGAGGTTGATGACACCAGATTGTGCAAATGAGGAGACCAGTCCCTTAAGATCCAAGGGATACAAGGACAATCTCGATGATAGTGGTCTCCTTTGCAAATGAAACATGGCGATTTAGGCCTGGACGGTGCAGTGTGTGGATTTTCGCTAGAAGATGCCTGGTTGCCCATTTTCACCTTTGGCTCCTTCTTCTTCTTCTCTTTCTTCTTCTCAGTTACTTGATTTTTGGCTTTACCAGCTTGATCAAGCAAAGAGGAAGGAGGAGAGGGAGAACTGGATGAAGTAGAAGGTTGGGGGGTAACTTTGGTATCGTTTAGTTGCTGACTTGATTATTTAGGAATCACGGTGTTCTTAACGACAAAGATCGAGAGGAGCCATGGGCAGGCCGATTGTCAATCCTAGAAGCGACAATGTGGCCATATGGGGTGCACCAACATCTCCCCAAGAGGAGAAAGGACTAGGATTTCCTCCAATGGGAAATCCTTGGTTGATGGACTCCATTTTTCTCAACCTAAGACCAACGTAGGAAAGGTGATGTTTATTCTGATTAAAATAAATTTTAGACGCTTTGACACAACTTCCTTTTTCAATTTTTAAGAGTCGAGAAAAAAAAAAGATGACTGTAGTCGCCTTCGATTTTTAATGAGCTTGAAGTGACAAGTGCTCAGATGTACCTTTTCCTTTAAAGAGTCTGAAAAGGAACGAAAGGGACTGCTCTAGAAATCTAGACAGAGGAATTACCAAACCAATCGCAAAACTGCATAATACTTTTTACGGTATGGCAATCAATTTTCCCGAATGCTGTGTTCAGTGCATTGCGATCGATAGGGCGTTAGACACGGATTCCTATGGATAAAGGATAAAGCCTATTATGGTCTCCCAACATATACTCAATGGTACGTGGGAGCACAAGTCCGTACTGGCACTTATCGTCTCAAAGTGGAGGAATCACCCAACCAACAATGAAAACAACAGTTATCAGGCTTTACGACGTCGAAATACGTCTCTAGCCTAGACTTCTAAATGTTGTGCATTAGGTTCCAAAGCATTTTTAGATTCATTAAATTTATTTTATAGTTGATCTTGCTTAAGAAATTTTCCTTTCAGGTTCACCTCTTGATGTAGACGTACAATTCCTAAAATGAAATCTAAGATGATAAACAATCGTTTAATCTTCTTTTATGCAATGAAAATCATAGCTACTAGGGAAAGAGAGACGATATTGTTTCAACATAGAGTAGAGAGCACACACTATATGCACTATCCTAAATCAAACCAACAAACAGTCTAAATGCAAATGCACATGCATGTATTTGTTTTGAGCCTCCTTAATTTTTGAATGATAAAAATAAAGCTAAGTGCAAATCTGAATTATTTTTCAAACCGACATTACTAACAAGTTTCTTTTCAAGACAAAATGAAGGCAATGACAACACTTTGCGATTTGGAATTGAAAACTTGCTTTCGACACTTGA
This sequence comes from Pinus tabuliformis, assembly GCA_031772625.1. NCBI lineage: Eukaryota > Viridiplantae > Streptophyta > Pinopsida > Pinales > Pinaceae > Pinus > Pinus tabuliformis. The sequence continues at coordinate 1,048,984,453 of CM062815.1, read as the reverse complement.
AAAACTACTAATTCAAATCAAATACAAGAGTAACAATGTAATCGACTATCAAGAACAATGGGATTCTCTTCTATGACTGAAAACGACACTTGCGACACTTCCAAATCAAGAAACGAGAGTTCAATTATGCTACTTCTTTGTAAAAGAGAACTGGAAATGGATCACAATATATAAAAACATTTATAGTTCATTGGACAATGGAGGCGGAATAATCGTAAGGAAGGCATTTCCAACAGAGGTATACTGACTACAGACAGGAAAACTCCTGAATAGAGCTGAAAAGAGTGACACAGAAACCAAAATCTAAGAGCAGAAGAGGCCTTGTCTGATCAGTGCACCCGTAACACAGGGAAAGTGAGATGCAACACACCTACTACACTCGGTAAGTGCGATGCATCCATATTCCAAAGAGACAGTGCGATGGTCCAGGGACGAGACTTAAACTGGGTTCCGGGTCGCAGTTTGTAGCTCAATTCAGGGATTTAGGCCGAGCAAGTGGTAATTAGTAAATAAATCATAGGGGTAGATCTAAGGAGGTTACTAGAGCCACCACAAGGGCAATTAGAGAGCTTGTAAATTGATTGTTCAATTCATAAACAAAACTCGGAGATAGACTGAAGCAGCATTGATCTACTTTGCACTTGCATAGCAAATGCAGTTGGAAGGCTAGCTAGCTTGACTTCAGGCTCCATATGTATGTTTATAAAGCAAACAAATGTAGACAAACAAACAATCTATTCGCTCCCCAGTGGAGTCACCATTTTGTTATCGGGAAATCTAGTGTCCATGCAGAGCTGCTAGTCCCACTAAGGCTGGTAGCTACCTTAGAAACAAACAAATTAAAACCACTTTCATTTTCCTTTATGAGAAGTAGTTAAGAGGGGAATATAGGAGACTAACCTCTGTCTTGCGCTTGGTTCCTTGCTTGATTCCTCTCCCTTTTGATAGATCTTTGCCATTCGCTTCCTCATCTACCCAGCTTCAAAGAGAACCTATAGGATCAAAGTAGCATAACACTATCCAACAACATAGATCTACTATCATAAACAATATAGGACTAGATATATATTGACCACACAAATTCGTATATCATCAATCATACAAGAATGTGGAGGAAAACTTGAATAGCTTTATTAATAATCAAGAATAGCAAAGAGGATTACAACCAATTGTTCTGACCCAGCATCATCCTCTCAGCAAGAAAGCCCTTCTACACCTCATGAAAATCTTAGATCACCCAACACTATGATGTTACACCAAGAAACCAGTAACACTTCCTTACAAGATACAAAATTCCAGCCTCTGGATCTCTGGGATGAGGGATCCATATATAGATGTTTGCAAGGGGGGTGAGTCAACTTTTGAGATTTGATTAGTGTCCTCTCTCTGATAGTTCTTGATTCCACTTGGAGATTGATGATGTCTTACTCATCCCTGGGCGAATGTAGAGAGGCAAGTGTCACAGGAGAAGTTTCTGGAAGATTCCATGATCCTCCACCTTGTAGATTGACCCTGCCATTTGTCCACTCTCGTCCATCGCACCCCATAGAAGGGTTTTTCAGTATGCATCGCACCTCCCATGTGTATTTAGGTGGGACGCAGCACACTTTGACCATGGAACAAGTGAGATGGTCCAGTTTTGACCAGTTCTAAGCAGTTTTTCATGGATAACTTCTGGGAGAAGATGTAATCAGTTGACCTTGTTCTTTTAGGGGTTGGAACAACACTTTTAGGGACTTAAGAGCCCTTGTTTTATGGACATTTATGATTGGGGTTGCAGTGCCCAAAAATGTCTATAACAAGGATTACGTATATATCATGCGCACTTATATTGGCCAAAACACAAAAGAACCACATGAATTACCTTCCTATAAATTCCCCCCTAACACTAATTTTTCCCTTTAAATAGCGAAATCAATGCAAACCTTTGATTAATACAAAACTAAAAATGAATTAATTTTGCCACATAAATCCATCGAATCTGCCTCTTCAATGCTCCACTGACTTTCCATCACAAATCACAATCGGCTTTCTATTGGTGTATCAATCCAAAACTTAATGATATGCGATATAATGGATGCGACGGAAAAATTAGACATAATATATGTAATATCGGGTCTGGCCTATCGCAAATCAAAATCGGTGGAACCCATATACCCAAACCTTAACGATTTGCGATATGGCGGACCTGTCGAAATTATAAAACACTTATAATTCTTCATAAACCTTAGTTTAATCTTTCATTAATCCTTCGTTAATTCTTAAATCGGGACTCTGTACTCATCACTTCATTAAACTCCACCCAATCTTTAATTCTGCACATATATAACCAAAAATACTCTATAACTATGGTTATTCACCTTTTCCTTAGTTCTCGCACATTACTTGATGCTTTCCTTTATCGCAATATCGCATTATGGCATCAGGCCATTACGTGCCTCCTTTGCCTCTCACATGCGATATGCGATTACAAACGAACTTCAAATAACTTAAAGCCGCACCTATAACCTCTTCCGTTCCGCCCTTCCAATTCCTTTAGCGCAACCTTTCTCCACTGTCAATCTTGTCCTCGATCTGAGGGTTGATGTCTTTTCCTGATCACCAAACTAGCGCGACGCTTTTGTGGCCGTTGATCTAGATCCACTTGATCTAACGGTCCAAAATGGTGTCGGGTGGAACACTTACGTGAGGTTTAACACCTTTTCGGAGCCGATGGGAATTATAAACTCTCAACGTACAAAAGTTCGGGTTCGGCTTTTGAGTTAACTAGCGTGCATCTTCTGACCCGATATCCGTCAATTTCGCCCATCTGTAGATCTGATGATTGAGATCGATTCCCAAATTTGTCTTTTCACTAGTGCTTAGATTGAATCTTCACCGTTCATTTCTTATCTCTATCTTATGACTTAATCCTCATCGCTCATCACAAACAAATCTCATCCATTGATCTTCTAGATCCAACGGTTCCTGTGCATTTATTCTTCATCTCTTCGCTACTCTCATACTTGGGCTTTTATGCTATTCTTCAATGTCTCCTCTGTGTTTCGGGTTTCTTCAATGTTATGGGTCTTCTGTCGTGCCATTATCACTTCTTCCTCTTGCTTTTATCTTTTTGAAATATTTTCAAGTTCTTGAATGAAAAATGAATACTACAAGCAACAAAATGCATGTTACAACACATCACATCCTTCCATACTTTGTGTTTTACAACATCTTTGAATGTACATGTGTTAGTGAGAGAAAACTCCCTGAGGTAAGGGTTGAAAACCTTAACAGAGCGAAAGAAAATTATCAACAAGAGGCACTCATTGAAGCAAGAACACTACAAAAACTAGTAAAGTGGGTTGAGGAAGAATACCCTGAGGTCCTACCTGTGATGTAGATCCCATAGGGTCAAACACTCTGATTCCTCCAATACATTCTGTGGAGCACTTGAAAGGTATGTTTTTGACAAACAATTTAGTGAATTTTCAGTAACATTTGTAACCTTTTCTGCATCATGAACTCAAATAAATAAAGAATTCTAATAAAACGAGTAAGAACTAACATGGAAAGCTTAATCGCTAATAATTGTCATTTTTCTATGCAGGGAAAGGTGGAAACGAAGAGCTACCATTCAAAAGGGAAAGACAAATGAGGAATAACTGTTGTCCCTCTAGAAGGGAACCGGATGCAAACGAGATCGAGCAGATCGAAGCAGAACAACCCAGGAAAGGAAGAAGGGATACCAATTCGGCGGAAAAGGGAAAGAAAAGTAAAGGATTAACAACTTGGCGAATCCCTCAGGATCTTTGATCCTGAGGGATCGATGTTTTACTTATTTTGTTACCTAGATATCTCCCCCGTTACTTTTATAAAAAGGAACAACATCATTAAGCAAAGGGACTTTTTATGTAACTTTCAGTTTCAGACTAAACTTTGATCATCGAGTCTCACTGAGACCTGGTTTACTGTACGTTTGTTGATGCGTTAATATAAAAGACTTGGTGTTTATTTCATCTCTGCGTCTGGAGTAATCTAAGGCAGTGTACCATTGGAAGCTAAGGGCCCGGCTCCGAAGGACACTTGCTTTTGTATCATTATAACTTGATTTCTGCGCGGTTTGCTTATCTTTATTGTTCGGTAATCTCATATGCTTTTCATGTGCTGTTCTATGCTCTGCTACGATTAATTCATTAATGGTTCTTTCAGGAAATCCATGTAGTGACTCTGCATTGCATGATTGAATCTTTTCAGAGTTGATTGCTAAACCAGCTATTTCTGTTACAGAGCGTTTGTACTGAATATTACTGTTATTGGATTCATTTGAAATCCCGATTATTGGAATCCGAAAGTAATGTTATTTCGAAACACAGTCATATTCTCCTTAATCGTCAGATTACTATATTAGCGTGTTGTGTGTATATATGATTGACCTGCTATTCCATAATTCATCAATGAGTGTTGTTCCATAAAGTACATTCCATCCAATTTTCCTTAAGAGAGAATATTGTTATTTTATTGCAGAGTGTGAGTTTGGTTCAATAGAGAAAGTTTGGTTCTGACTCGCGAGACATAGTTCATTTGATTGTTGTTCCATTTACTGCTGTTCCATTTTAGACTTGCTGATCCATTTCCTATTTGTTGTTCCATTTTACTTTCTGTCATTCCATTTACTTGCATTTGCTGCTTTGGTGTGAGAGAAGGTCTAAGGCTGTAGTGAGACTCAGCAGTCGCTGCCTAGCTCCCAGACCTATGGTCCATGCTCTAATTTCCTTTCCATCAGTTTCTAGAGGGATGGGTTATCGTTTTCGCACCCTTGACTGATAAGCTGTCTTGTGTGATTTTATCCTTTTGAAGTAATAGTTTAGCATCTGTTTACTCTTGTATTTTCTGAACGCAGTACTACTAAGCATTACTCTGACGAATAGCCTCGGATTGAGATACTCCTTGCAATAACAAAACGTTCCCGAATTGACTTGTTAATGTGGGATAATTAGAGGTGAAAGAGACCCTTGTTACAGCTCCACATTTTGGCGCCGTTGCCGGGGAAAGAGTATAGCCATTTGTCTTTTATAGAGTAGTGTACGAATCTGCTAGGGGAGAGTTGGATTTTAAAAACGAAAGGTAAGAAATTGCGTACGGAGCATGTAAAAGCCCTGCTCCACCGTCCGCTTTCCTAGCAGAATTGTTGGTTGAATAGGATTTAGTAGTTTATTAGAGTGCATGACTAAGCAGAAAAAGCCAGAAAAGAATATCAAACCTCCATTCAAACTCGAAAAGGCCAAAGGGCCGGTGACCCTTGGCCGAACAACCTTCATAGACAAAATCTATAAGAAAACTGAATCTTAGCCATCAGTAGGCCCCAGGAAAACCAATTCTAAACAACCTACTAGCTCCCTTCAGGCCACAGGATCACCATCTGTAGCCTTCGCTGAGGTGCATAGTCAGACTGATGAACATGACTTTCAAGAAATTGAAAATTCTATTCCAGAACGACTGCAGGAAGGGAATCTAAGAAACCTTTGTGAAGGAGAAGGGGAAACAGGGGAAGTTGGGGAGCCAAGATCTCCTCCTAGGATAATTCAGCCATTAAATAGCCCAGATAAGGGGAGCGCGGTAAAAATTATTATTGAAGAAACCCCATTTCCTCAGACAGAAATTCCAGATAGGGGAAGTGCTATTAAAACTGTTCCTGTTAAAAATATTCTTCATCAACCTAGGAATACCCTCTTAGATCTTCCGGAAGGTTATTGGCATATATTTGACCTAATGGCTCAAAATCCGCCAAACACCCAAACTTCTACATTACAATATCCCATAGTGGATTCCGCAGCAAATGCTCCTATGAAAGCAACACCCCTTCAACACATTCCTACATTTCACGGACTTACATCAGAGGACCTCGATGCATTCTTATTTGAATTTGATGTGCTATGCAGAGGATATGATTACACCACTGACCCCTAGAAATTAAAATTGTTCCCCTCCACTTTGAAAGGGGTGGCTTTAAGATGGTTTATGGGTTTAGGTGGTGGAGTTATAAATAACTGGGAACAAATGAAATAATCTTTATTAAAGAAATATCAAGATTACTGTAGGTCTAGAGAACTGAAAGATGAGATATTTCAGATGATAGCTAGACCAAATGAAACATTAAAAGAATACGTAGAACGTTTTCAGTATAATTTACAAAGATCTCCCTATGCATCACTACCTCTGCCTGATAATGTGTTAAAAACTGCATTGATTAGAGGCATGAAGGAACAGTGGATTGAAACATTAAATATCATGGGAAAAGGGGATATTTATAAAGAGAATTTTGCTGACGTCATTGATTTATGTATCGGGAGTTCGAGAGGCAGCACAAGGATAAAACTAGCAGAATATGATCGGTTTGTCAGAGATAACAAAATATCAACAGAAGGAGTAACACGTGTAGAACTTGGAAATTTATTAGAAAATTTTAAAATAGATATTCTGGGGACATTAACTACACAACTTGATATTGTGCAGGCTAAACAGAAGCAGATGGAGGCAGAACAGAATTTGGCGATCTTCTGCCCCCGATGTAGAAGAAAACATAGCCACAAGGAATGTCCACTGGATATAGTTCAAACATGTGCTATCTGTACAAAAGATCACCTTACTGAGAGCTACCCCTCACTTCCTGGATTGAAGGCAGTATATAAGGAAGCGGAAGAAGAGCCAAAATCAGCATACTTCATTAACCAGCGTCGCCAATGGCAACCAAGGCAATCTGGTATGTTTACAGACCCAACTTCTTCTTTCCAGCCTCCGTAGTATAATGCTCAGCAATATAGTATGTGGCAAAACCAATCTCAACCCCCATTTTCAAACTGGTCACCACAGTCGTTTCCTTCTCCAAATCCGTGGATGAATCAGACAAGCCAATTTGGTTGGCCGAATTTTCCTTACGCCCCACCATATTGGCAGAATAACCCATATCCTCCACAATGGACTCCCCCTACTTCACAAGGTTTACCCTGGCAGACGAACTGGCCAAAATCGACATATCAGCCAGCAGGAACTATTCCGCTCCCTCAACCAACTCTGCCAGCTTTACAACAAAACCCCCAGTCTAATCTGAGACCGCAACTCCCAGCCCAACCCAATCCCAATCCAAATAATAGACCGGTCCAATCCCTCCAAATCATGGAATCATCAGAAATCGGACCTGACCTGAAGGAGTGCAATGATCTTCAGTTAAGATCTAGACGTATAATAGAAACGGAGGGAGACAAGACAATTCACATTGAAGATCAGTTACGAATAGAACAACCGTCAGAACAAGAGGGTGTAAATAAGGAGCAGACCCATCATCAAGCAAGTACATCCTCTCCTCCCTTCCCAGAATGATTAGTCATACCACGACCTATACAATATCCAGACTTTGACATTCTGGGAGAGTTACAAAATCTGTACATAAGAATTCCATTCCTCCAAGCCATTCAAGACATCCCTATATACGCAAAAACTATAAAATAATTGTGCATAAAAAAATCGAGGAATGCAACCACTAACCCAAGAGTCCAAGTAGTCGGTACTTTATCTAACCTGTTATCAGGAAAAGAGACACCCATTAAATATGAAGATCCGGGAAATCCAATCGTAACTATTCAAATCTATGGTTAGACCCTGACTAATGCTTTAGTTGATCTAGGAGCTGCAATTAATATTTTGACAACCTCTACTTGCCAAAAGCTCGGCATTACATCGGTAGAACCTACTTCTAATTTGTTAGAATTGGCCGACCGATCTGTAGTTCAACCAGAAGGTACTCTATACGATGTCATGGTCTCTGTAGATTCCTGGGAATACCCAACCGATTTCCTGATAATTAATCCAAAAACCCGACTCGATGGACACCCGTTAATTTTAGGTAGACCTTGGCTTGCTACCACCGATGCTTACATTGGTTGACAGCAGGGAAATATGACTATAACCAGAGGACCAGATATTAAAAATCTAGTTCTATACCCTCTAGCACAGCCAAGTCTTACAATGATAAAAACTAACCAATGCCCTGTGTCATACCTTACTGACAATATCAGATCCCCATTGACTGTACAGAAGGCTCTAGACTTTAAAGACCAAACAGAAGACGATGCCATCAATAATTTCATTAGTCAAACGGAATCTAGATCTCACACACAATGTTTCATGATAGAAGCAGCATTCGATAGTGAACTAGAAGAAGATCCTTTGAAAGATGCGCATGACCAAACAATACCTGTGACTTCTGTTGCCAACAGTAAAGTAGTGGAAATTGAACTGGGAAAGACCCTAAATATCAATGCCAACCTTACACCGGACCAAGAAATAAAGCTCATCCATCTGTTACGAAAGTATCAAGAAGCGTTTGCGTGGGATTACCCTGATATGAAAGGGATTGATCCCCAATTGTGCACCCACCATATTTATATAGAAAAAGATGCAAGACCCATTCGTAAGCCGCAAAGAAGACTCAACCCTCATCTAAAATATGTTGTAAAAGCTGAACTTCAGAAACTTTTAGATGTTAATTTTATCTATGCTATTTCTGATAGTAAATGGGTCTCTCCGCTTGTGGTGGTACCCAAGAAGAATGGGAAATGGAGGATTTGTGTGGATTACAGGGAGATAAACAAAGCCACACAAAAAGATCACTTCCCTCTCCCATTCATAGACCAAGTATTGGACACTTTAGCAGGAAAGAAATTCTTTTCTTTCCTGGATGGCTTCAGTGGATACAATCAGATTCAGATTGCCCCTGAAGACCAGGATAAAACTACTTTTACTTGTCCTTGGGGAACGTTTGCCTATCGAGTTCTACCCTTTGGCCTATGTAATGCTCCTACCACATTCCAAAGGGTTGTCCTTAGCATCTTTGCAGATTTAATAAATGATGGACTTGAAGTGTACATGGATGACTTTACACCATATGGAGATGATTTTGATCCAGCTTTAGACACTCTAGAAAAAGCCCTACAACTTTGCATTGCTACCAAGCTTTGCTTAAGCCACGAAAAATGTTATATGATGATGACTGAAGGGCTCATTCTAGGACACTATGTTTCAGCAGCTGGCATTCAGGTAGACCCGGCCAAAATTCAAATACTTTTGCTTATCCCCACCCCCACTACTCAAACAGAGGTACGCAGCTTTCTTGGATTTTCTGGGTATTATAGACGATTTATAGAACATTATTCACACATTGCTGCACCTCTATATTCACTAACTGGTAATGTTGATTTCTTGTGGACAGAAAAATGCGACCGTGCTTTCAAGGAATTAAAGAAACTTGTATCAACAGCTCCAGTCCTTCGAGGACCAAACTGGAATCTACCATTCCAAATCTCATCTGATGCCTCAGATACAACAATCGGTGCAGTCCTTGGGCAGGAAGAGGATAAAAAACCATATGCTATCTATTATATCAGCAAAAATTTATCCCCTGCTGAATTAAATTACACTGTCACTGAAAAATAATTCCTGGCTGTAATACATGATGTCAATAAGCTTAGACATTATATCACAGGCTATCCCGTTATTTTATATACAAATCATTTTGCTATCAAATATTTAGCAAATAAGCTTGTTACAAATGCTGGAATAACTAGATGGTTGATTTTATTGCAGGAGTTCGATATCACAATCAAGGATCGACCTGGCAAGGAAAACCCTGTAGCTGATTTTCTCTCACGAATACCAAAATCAATTGAAGCAACAGCAGTGGAAGATCAATTTCCGGATAAGCACCTGTTTGATGTTGCTGTTCAAACACCCTGGTATGCTGATGTTGCCAATTACCTTGCAGTAGGTAAGCTACCAAAACACTTAACCCCTAATGAACATAAGTAGATTGTTCAGAAGAGTACTCGATTTTCGTGGATTGGGGGCTATTTGTTCCACACAGGGGCAGACATGCAAATTAGGAGATGTATTTGAGAAGATGAAATTTTCGACATCTTAAAAGCCTGTCATGACGGACCATGTGGGGGACACTTTGCTGAACGAAGAACAGCACATAAAGTATTGCAGACAGGATACTACTGGCCTAAAATTTTCAAAGATGCGAAGAAATTTGTCGAAGCTTGTGATAGCTGCCAGCGAGCAGGACGACTTGGTCAAGCCGACAAAATTCCTCTGAGGCCACAATTAGTCATTGAACCATTTGAACGATGGGCTCTTGATTTCGTTGGACCCATCAACCCATCATCAAATCAGAGAACATATATCTTGGTGGCGACAGAATATGTCACCAAATCGGTTGAGGCCGAAGCGTTGCCTAGAGCTACAGAAGATTCTGTAATACAGTTCCTGTTCCATTTGTTTGTACGTTATGGCCTTCCGAGAGAAATAATTACAAATGGAGGACCACAATTTGCCGGAAACAAATTAGCTGCAACACTTAACAATTATCACATCCAGCATAAAATTACTACCCCATATCACCCACAGGTGAATGGGCAAGTAGAAAGTAGCAATAAGGTAATAGAATCAATTTTAACAAAAACCATTGCGTCACATAGGCGTGATTGGGCTGCCCGATTACCCGAAGCACTGTGGGCTTATAGAACCACATGGAGAAGTACCACCGGTTATTCACCCTATCAATTAGTGTTTGGAAAACAACCTATTTTCCCCATAGAATTCGAAATCCAAACGTTACGAACTGCACAGGAAGTTGGCCTAGATCTAAATGAGGCACAAATTAATCGATTACAGGAGATTAATGAATTGGACGAAATCAGGCTCTCTGCATTACAGAATACAACACTTATTCAACAACAGCGAGCTAAATGGCATGATGCACTCATCAAGAACAAAGTCTTTCACGAAGGAGACTGGGCTCTGTTATATGACTCTCGGTTTCAGGACTTCCCGGGGAAACTTCAGACTCGTTGGTTGGGACCATACGAAATCCAGAAAGTACATGATAATGGGACCCTCACTCTGATCACAATCAACGATTCTGGATATGCATTCAAGGTAAATGGCCACCGAGTTCGTCTCTATAGCAAGCCACTCACTCGGGAATCCTTCTGTCAGCAGCTACGTCGAGACACTGATATGGAAATTTTAGGAGAGGAAGCAAAATCTTCCTCACCTATAATTCAGTAAGGAATTCATTTTTTTTCTATAACTTGTACATAAGTTTTTTGTTGATCTTTCTCTTTTTTTTTTTCAAAATTTTGATTTTTGCATTCTGCGTGGCTTTGCTGTTCCTTTTCCAAAAGGAACAACATTTGCGTGTTTATGTGTTTTTGCTGTTCCTTTTCAAAAGGAACATCATTTGTGATTTTCTGCTGTTCCTTTTCAAAAGGAACAACATTTGTGATTTTCTGCTGTTCCTTTTCAAAAGGAACAACATTTGTGATTTTCTGCTGTTCCTTTTCAAAAGGAACATCATTTGTGATTTTCTGCTGTTCCTTTTCAAAAGGAATAGCATTTGTGATTTTCTGCTGTTCCTTTTCAAAAGGAATAGAATTTGTGATTTTCTGCTGTTCCTTTTCAAAAAGAACAACACTTGTGATTTTCTGCTGTTCCTTTTCAAAAGGAACATCACTTGTGATTTTCTGCTGTTCCTTTTCAAAAGGAACAACATTTGTGATTTTCTGTTGTTCCTTTTCAAAAGGAACATCATTTGTGATTTTCTGTTGTTCCTTTTCAAAAGGAACATCATTTGTGATTTTCTGCTGTTCCTTTTCAAAAGGAACAACATTTGTGATTTTCTGCTGTTCCTTTTCAAAAGGAACAACATTCGTGATTTTCTGCTGTTCCCTTTCAAAAGGAACAACATTTTTGCTCTTCTACTGTTCCTTTTCCAAAAGAACAACATTCTTTTTGTTGATTATTTTTGTTGTTCCTTTTAAAGAAACGGCATCTCAAGTATTTGTTTGCATGGATTCTTCTCTGATGTTCCTTTTTCAAAAGGAACACCATCGGCATGTTTTTGCTCTCTTTGATGATTTATATTGAGTATGCTTTTCGCCCATGTTCTCTCCAGTCTTTAAGATACAGCTATGCACTTATGCAATGAACATAAATCATGACATACCGAAATCAGCGGATCATAGATCGCTATCTTTATAAGGCCTAGTATTGATAAGAGGACAAGAGGAGGGACACACTTACTTCTCATCTTTGTTGTCATTGTCTTATTACTGTTGCTCTGGTTGGTTATCTTTATCATGACGATTTCCCTAAAAAAAAAATTTTGATAATTACTTAGGAATAAGAGCAGAGGATTTATATCTTCCTGTTGGGATGATAAGACTTCTTCCACCATTCCCACTCTTAAGGAGTGCTGAACCACCCTTATCTGTAAATAAATAAGAAAAAGTGCTTTGCAAGAAAAAAAGAGAGTAAATATGGATTATAAATTGTCAAATGCAGGGTAGGGGGTCTCATCAAGAGCCAGCCTACCATGATCATAAGGATGGAAGCGAAGTGGCATTCCCATTATGGCCACCACACCAGGGATATGGTCCAAAAGGTACACTAAATAAACAGACCTTGGAACAGGGGGTCTCATCACGAGCCGGCCTGCCCACGTTTCGCACCTTCCTTGTGAATGGCATTATGGCTACCTGGTTACCAAGCCAGCATCATGGCCTACATTTTGACAAAATACTCTTCAAAATACACACAAAGGATCATGGTTCCAGGGGTGCAATAAACAACTCTGCCAAGGTTATGAACACCTGTTGGCAGCAGAGCTCTCTTAATGGTATTGAAGTCGTAATGGTTACAGCAATAGGTATGATATCAATACTTCTTTGTCTCTTATATCCTATGAATAAATCATATTTTATGTCCCGATGTATACATCACATGAACAATCATTACCACCAATCATGGCAAAGGAACTGACAATGACCTCTGGATATTTCGTACGATTGACAGACGTCCCATCCCCCGGCCTCGCATCATATCACGCAGGCTCTTATGTAAAACCCGATCCACCTTTTTGCCTCGATTTCGGTATTTCGTTGTCCATCTAAAACATGGCATAATTTCATATGTTGTTCCTTTATGACTTGGTTACAGAATGGTTGCTGCTCCTCTATTTGACGACTAGGACAACCTATCATATTGCGGGGGGCAAGGTAACCTCATTACTCCACGAATTATGTGTCAGCACACCATTCGGGGAAGATAGTGTACGAAGGTATGTCATGGTTTAACGGTATGATAATTCTATTTTTACGAAAGTTGCCATCCACAATCCATTTTTGTTGCATACTCTGTGTTTTTTTCCAAAACCTTGCGACGATCACCCTCTCTGCGTCTCAAACAGCACAGGCAGTTGCTGTTCCATTGGGAATTCTTAGTGGAACCATGGGGGGAAAGGCAATCCGAAGCGAACCTCAGGAGTTGACAGTCTCCGCTGCTGCCCGGGAGATCCTGGAAAAGGCAGGGTGGCTGAATTATTTCAGTCGCCTACAAGAATTGAATGAAACAGTGGCGTTGGAGTTTCTGCAAAACCTGCAGGAGAACTACTCCATAGTAAGAGAGAGGCAGATAGCGGTCACTGATGATATAATTGCAGAAGTCTCGGGACTACCAGCCGTCAGACCTGTATGGACGCTGAAGAAAGAAAGATTACAAAAGATTATGGAGATTTTCCAGGATGAAGGCCAAAGCTTGACAGTTAAGGGGAAGGGAGTTCTGCCAGCAACGTTAGGAGAACCCTGGACCGAATTAGCAAAGATAGTGCAGAGCTACATCACTTGCGAAGGAAGGAAAGACGTGGTAAGACCACGTCATCTTAAACTCTTAGCTGTTTTGAAAGAAAAATGTTCTGTAAATCTGCCTGCACTTTTAAATTCATTATTGCATGATGCGGCCCGAAGCCTGAAAAAGGCACAGCACGTAGAAACAGTTGTTAGCCACCATGGATTGATTCGATTGATAGTGAGCCATAGTCTCACTCAACAGCAGAGCAGCTGGGAGGAGCTCATTGCAATGATCGAGGGGGGATTGGCTGCACCATCCCCAAAACCTAAACATTCCTCTAGCACACCAGAACGATCAGAAAAACGCAGAGAATTGGCAGCAGAAAAACATGTTGCTCCAAAATGAAAACATTCTTCAAGTACACCGGAACGACCAGAAAAACACAGAGAATTGGTAGCAGAAAAACATGTTGCTAGTACACCCAAACAACCTGAGAGACCAAGGAAATCAGCCCGGCTAGCCCGGATACGAGCAAGGCTGGAAAAGATCCAGGAGAGCACGAGCTAGCCAATCGAGATTACGAACGAACCTCTAGAACCAGAACGAGGACCTTCCGAAGAAAATGCTGAACAATCTGGGGGCGAGGCTGAGCAGCCCGGAGAAGGAGTCGAGGAGGGAGACGAGCACTCCGAAACAGAAACAGAAGCTGAACACTCCAAGGCAGTCACTGAGCAATCCAATCAAGAGGAGGTAGTAGTACAGCTGGAGGGCAGCCCGCCGCGGGACTCTGTGGGTGAAAACAAATTGGCCGCAATCCTGGTCAATATGGGGGAGTATGGCCAACCCTCTAGCCTAGCAGGCCTCCCTGATGGACCTTCGGAGGAAGACACACCTGAGAAATCACATGCAGAAAAGGCAGGAGAAGAAAACCTGCCCGTTCATGATGAGGAAATAAGAGACACCAATCAGGAACAATCTGTTCCCAAGACACCAGAAGAAATTCTAGACGGAGTAGGAGCATATTTAAGGGCCAGTCATGAGCCCTCTGCTGAGGCAATAGAAATCAAGAAATTAAGGAGGAAACAGCAGAGGTTGTTGAACACTATAGCCCAGCTCCGACAGTAAATTCGGATTTTGAAAGCCAACCTGAGGATACGAAGGACCACAAGGAAAAGAAAAAGGGCCACTGCAGCAAAATCCCATAGGACAAGAAGACGAAGGACTTATAGCCGCCCTGTTGGTCAAAACCCCATTGGAAGACCTACTGCCATTCCAAATGACATTGAAGAACAGACTGCTATTCCAAATGACATTGAAGAACAAACTGTTGTTCCAAATGACGTTGAAGAATAGACTGCTGTTCCAAATGACACTGAAGAATGGACTGCCGTTCCAATTGAGGCAAAGGAACAGGATGATGTTCCATTAACAGGGGGACCACATCAACCTTTCATTCGTGTTAAGAAAGAAAAGGAGAGTAAGGAGATCCAAACAGAGGCACCACCCTCAGGGGTAATTGGGGTTCTGAACTCCAAGCAGCATAACAAAAAGGTTCAGGTAAAACTCCCGGCCTCTACGGCTCTATGGAAAAAGGATCCGAAAACAAGAACCTTGCACAAGATGATGAAGCAAGCTCAGCAAGAAGCTGAACAACTGAGAGAACAAACAGTACCCCGGGAGAAATATGAAGAGTTACAGCAGCAACTTCGGGATATTAGTCAGTCGGAGAGCTAGGCCTTCGAAGGATGGCAAAAGGAGCAAGAAAAGGTTGCCAAGGTAACTTGTCGATTAGATATTTTTATTAGGCAGATGGACACTGTGTGTTCATTGTATAATGACGTTCTGACCTGTAGGGCCCCTGCTAAAAACTATGCTTTATTTTTGCTTGAACGATATTTACGATTAAAGATAAAAGCTGTTAGGGCAGGTGCCCCTATACAAATCAATACTGTTAATGATTTCATAGATTGTTGCAAGCATTATGGAATTAAGGTTCAAAGATTATTGTGTGAATTTTACTTGCACAACCTCGTGCTAGACCAGGAAACTGACTTAAATCCTGGCCCTTTTGTTGGGGACATACAATTGCAAGCCTTCGTTTCATTTTGGGTTAATCAGCTGAAATGGCTCAAAGCTTATAACACTTTTCAGAGACAGGAAAATAGCCTAGACTTGTGGGTGAGAGCCGAGCCTAGAGACCCAGTGCTGTTATGGAGAGCACATAGGAACCTTATGAGAACCCCGGGTGTCATGGAGACATTAGGACCAATGCACGAGGACCTAATCCGACACAGTCTGGAATATTTTTTGACTATTAAAGACCTCGCCATTGATGCTGCAAAATTCTGATACCGGATTTCTAACCCAAACATCTAGCTCAGGGAACCATTCAAATACGAAAATTTTGAGTTGGCTGCTAGCCGATTGAACCTTTATGGCGAGCGTATTTTGCAAGCAGGGCCATCCTGGTTAGGGTATCGATTTCGTAGTCCAATCATTTGGCACCCTGCACCCAGATATCAGGCCTTGTATGAAATGCCTGAAGGTCAAACAAATCAGTTCTTTGATGATCTAGTTGCTCATCACGGTTGTAGGCCTCCACACGAGGTTCCCTCTCCGGCCTATTCTCTTACCGCCTTGCATGTCAACTATAATGTTTTCATGAGGGCATGAAACAGGGTAAGCAGGGGGTGTGTGGAGCACTTGAAAGGTATGTTTTTGACAAACAATTTAGTGACTTTTCAGTAACATTTGTAACCTTTTCTGCATCATGAACTCAAAGAAATAAAGAATTCTAATAAAACGAGTAAGAGCTAACATGGAAAGCTTAATCGCTAATAATTGTCATTTTTCTATGCAGGGAAAGGTGGAACCGAAGAGCTGCCATTCAAAAAGGGAAAGACAAAGGAGGAATAACTGTTGTCCCTCTAGAAGGGAACCAGATGCAAACGAGATCGAGCAGATCGAAGCAGAACGACCCAGGAAAGGAAGAAGGGATACCAATTCGGCGAAAAAGGGAAAGAAAAGTAAAGGATTAACGTCTTGTTGTTTTACTTATTTTGTTACCTAGATATCTCCGCCGTTACTTTTATAAAAAGGAACAACATCGTTAAGCAAAGGGACTTTTTATGTAACTTTCAGTTTCAGACTAAACTTTGAACATCGAGTCTCACTGAGACCTGGTTTACTGTACGTTTGTTGATGCGTTAATATAAAAGACTTGGTGTTTATTTCATCTTTGCGTCTGGAGTAATCTAAGGCGGTGTACCATTGGAAGCTAAGGGCCCGGCTCCGAAGGACACTTGCTTTTGTATCATTATAACTTGATTTCTGCGCGGTTTGCTTATCTTTATTGCTCGGTAATCTGACATACTTTTCATGTGTTGTTCTATGCTCTGCTACGATTAATTCATTAATGGTTCTTTCAGGAAATCCATGTAGTGACTTTGCATTGCATGATTGAATCATTTCAGAGTTGATTGCTAAACCAGCTATTTCTGTTACAGAGCGTTTGTACTGAATATTACTGTTATTGGATTCATTTGAAATCCCGATTATTGGAATCCGAAAGTAATGTTATTTGGAAACATAGTCATATTCTCCTTAATCGTCAGATTACTATATTAGCGTGTTGTGTGTATATATGATTGATTCCTGTTGTTCCATAATTCATCAATGAGTGTTGTTCCATAAAGTACATTCCATCCAATTTGCCTTAAGAGAGAAGATTGTTATTTTATTGCAGAGTGTGAGTTTGGTTCAATAGAGAAAGTTTGGTTCTAACTCGCGAGACTTAGTTCATTTGATTGTTGTTCCATTTACTGTTGTTCCATTTTAGACTTGTTGTTCCATTTCCTATTTGTTGTTCCATTTTACTTTCTGCCGTTCCATTTACTTGCATTTGCTGCTTTGGTGTGAGAGAAGGTCTAAGGCTGTAGTGAGCCTCAGCAGTCGCTGCCTATCTCCCAGACCTATGGTACATGCTCTAATTTCCTTTCCATCAGTTTCTAGAGGGATGGGTTATCGTTTCCGCACCCTTGACTGATAAGCTGTCTTGTGTGATTTTATCCTTTTGAAGTAATAGTTTAGCATCCGTTTACTCTTTTATTTTCTGAACGCTGTACTACTAAGCATTACTCTGACGAATAGCCTCGGATTGAGATACTCTTTGCAATAACAAAACGTTCCTGGATTGACTTGTTAATGCGGGATAATTAGAGGTGAAAGAGACCCTTGTTACAGCTCCACACATTGAAACCTACAACACAAACCAGAGGATAAAATAAATAGAAAATGCTTCAAAGAATGTGCATATTAGACATGTTAGGTGATCAATTATAGATATAGAAATCATAGTATGTTAGAAACGAATTATACAAACATGAGATCAAAAAATTTTAGGAACAAGACAAAGCTTCTTTTACTAA
Source organism: Pinus tabuliformis (assembly GCA_031772625.1). NCBI lineage: Eukaryota > Viridiplantae > Streptophyta > Pinopsida > Pinales > Pinaceae > Pinus > Pinus tabuliformis. The sequence continues at coordinate 1,048,966,361 of CM062815.1, read as the reverse complement.
TACCAGCAAATAAGAGTGGAAGAATATAACCTAATCCATTCACAACACCAACAAAAATTCCTCTACATCCATTCAACCCAAGCCTGAAATATCACCTCAATATGTGCGAAAGGATGTCATATAATGGAATATGAACATCTCTGCAAGGAAACAAGGGTTTCCTATGACTGGAAGTGCAGGAGGCACAAGGGAAATCAAACTTGATCGACGGACAAAAGGGATATAATGTCGATATCCTATCTCCTTCTATGAATTAGGCCTTCCCATGAGGTGTATAAATACCACCATAAATCAGCTAATTTAGTTAGGCCGCAGGCTGCTATAAGTGGGCTTTTGGTGAAACCCGTAAACCCCGCCTGAGAAATAGGAATTTTTTTCTTCATATTTTAAATTATGTACGAAGGTTTAATATTTTGGTACCCACATGTACACACCCTTTTATAAGGGTAGAGTTGCATATCTATATCTATATCTATATCTATCTATATATATATATATATATATATATATATATATATATATATGATCAAGTCTGAATGTGAAACGGCTTCCCAAGGCCATATAAAAGCATCATTACTACATGAGTGTTGATTAATGCCATAACAACATGGAGATTGAAGAATAGTACTCATATAAATTAAGTGCCCTTGATACCTCTTTGACTTCTAGCTTTCACAGAATGTCTCTCTTGGAGCAATATGTCTCTTAGCATCTTCTAGAGTATCCTTGAGCCACGAAGGTCTTTTCCTTAAGGTATAGGGATCACTAGGTGGTTGATGAATGGCATCCATCGGACATTCAACATTAGGCATATCTTCTTCTATAGGAGATTCATCTTATTTTTCTATAGAATAATCATTATTATCCTTTGTTGGAATGGGGATACCTTAGGCTTTCCCATGGGTAGTATCTTCATCGAAGGTGACATCATGGTTAATTTCCACATCTCTTTGTCTAGGCACATAAATTCTATATGCCTCTGAATTTTCACTATATCCTATAAATATACCTTTCTTCCGAGATGCTTCTAACTTGTTTCCTTTCTCTTTAGGCACACAAAAATACATGGGACAACCAAATATTATAAAATAAGAAACATCAAGTTTCTTACAAGTGAAAACTTCTTTAAGTATCTTGAAATGTAGTGCTTGATGCAGGCTTCTATATTGAACATGCATGAAAGTTTTGGCGTCTTTTCCCCATAATAACTTTGGTAGACCTTGATAATGAAGCATAACATGAGTGGCTTCCATGATTATTCAATTCTTCCTTTCAGCAACACCATTTTTCTCAAGAGTGTATGGAATGGTTGACTCCCTCTTAATGCTAGCCTCTCTGCAAAACTCATTGAATTCATTTGATTCATATTCAGCTCCACTGGTAGTCCTCAATATCTTGATCTTATTTCTTGTTTGATTTTCCACCATGGCTTAAGAATGAAACCATTTGAACACTTTTTCCTTATTCTTCAAGAAGTAATTCCATATTTTGTGAGAGAAGACATCTACAAAAAATGTATAATATGATTACCCTCCTAATGATGTTACACGAAGCCATAATGGGCCAATTGAATAATATTGGAAGTTTGACTTTCACTTTAAAGGAATAGTCCCCTTCTAACTTTCCTAGGTTCACAACCTTGAAAAACTCCTTCATGGTTCATGTTGAACTTAGGAATACCAATAAACATCTTCCTTACCCTAGGTAAGTCTTTGTAATGAAGGTGAGCAAATATTTGGTGCCATAATTCAGATTGAAGAGAGGTAATGCAAGTCAAGGCTCCAAAACGACTTCCTCCAAATTGATAGAGACCTTTAACCCTAAATCAATGTGTAAAGAATCTTTGGGGAATACACACCTTTCCATCAATTCATGCTATCTTGAAGCCTTTATCTTCCATTTAAAAAATGGACACGAGGTTCTTCTTCAAATCAGGCACATACAACACTTATTGTAGATGATTTGTTTGAAATTTATTCAAGTGAAAAGTGACAATACATAATCCTTCCACAAGATAGGTGGAATTATCTCCAGGTATGATTTCCAAATTAGTCTTCTTTTCAACAAAATTTTAGAGCGACTCCTTGTAACCAGTGAAGTGCCTTGAGGCTACACTATCAATAAACCAATGATCCAAAGTACCTGGAGGAGAGGCATGAGATAAAGCAGAAATAAGATAAAATTCTTTCTTCTTTCCTACAACATTACTTTCCTCATACCTGGAATTTCTTGTCCTTTTAGGAGGCTGACCATTTCCATCTCGACTAATGGGAGCATTCCTCTTTCCTTGATTGTTGAACATGTTGTTCCTTTTATTTCTATTTCCTTTGAAGTTGATGTGGCTATTTTTGTCATCATCCCTTGGAGTGTCCTTCTTATGAGGACACTCTCTAGCATAATGTCCAAACCTGTTGCAATTGTAGCACCTTCATTTTATTACTTCATCCAAGATTTGCTTGAATCCTTGACACTGTTTTCTTGGACTAACATTATTCTTACTCTTAGCATGAGCGGAGAAGGCAGTGGGATCATTTCCATTTCAGGGCTTGTCTCTCTCCATCATCCTTGTCTCTTATTGAGTGCATCTAGCCAACAATTCATCAAAACTAGGAATATTGTCATTGTTAAGAATGGTTGTGTTAAACACGTCCCATGATCTTGGAAGACCTCCAAGTGGAATGAGAGTGATCTCCCTATCAATAATATGTTCTCTAATAGATATAATGTCATTCTTGATTTGAGTGATCCTCATGAAGTAAGATTGGATAGAATCTCCTATATCCATCTTGATGTCATTCAACTTGTTCTTGAGAAAGAGGATTTGATTTGCATTGTTCACTTTGAACATCCCAAGCAGCTTATCATACATCTCCTTGGATATTCCTAAATAAGAAATATGCGCAATTTGAATGGAGTCTACATTAATTCTTTTAGCTTTAACCTTGCCTTTATTGTATTTTGTCTTTGCAGCAACAGGTGCATTTGAAGGAGGCTCCACCCCTCTTCCCTTCACATAGTGCATGGCATCATGCTCTTCAAAGGTCAAGTCCAAATTCATGCTCCATGCATGATACTCAGATTTTTCCTTGAGATTATCCTCATATTTAAATTAAGATGTAGAAGCCATTGAAGCTATATCAATAGTCTTGACCAACAAATATCTCTTAGTTATTTCTTTTCTCTCTCTTGCTTGGACTTTGTCTTCACTTGTACTCTGATACCATGCTAAATTTAGATACCAGTGTTTTGTTCAATGCTTAACATAATTACTTCAATGTTCCTTTAGCAACCTAATGAAAATTTAATTTATTTTTCCAATGCAAATCACATTAACCATTAATTACATTGATAGTAACAGTATACAGAACATGAAAGAAAATGCAGAAGACAAGATAAGAAAAGAGGACACAAGATTTGGCAGATGCCAAGGAAAAACCCCAATGTCGTGAAAATCCTTTGATTAATTCTCTTTTATTATTATATAAAATGTTCAGAAGAGAGAGGGAGTATAAAAAGTCAAAATTGACTTCCCAATATAAGATCAAAAAAATCCTGTCAAAGTTCTACAATACTATCCCTGTCAACAAGAGTCAAATCAGCTCTAACCAAAAATGCAAAGATGGTCAACGCAACAGTCAAAATTATTCTTTGAAACACGGTCAAAGGTAGTCAAATTTAGCCTCCAAAATTGTCAAATTTAGCCCCAAAAATTCATAAAATCTACAGTCAAACAGGCCTGTGCTCAATGCAGGTCAAAGTCCTCCTTTTGCATCCATTGTTGTGCCTAGTAATGTGGCATGTTGAGACAAAAATCCACCCTAAAAATTGAAGTCAAAGGATGCCCAAAAATTAAAATTCAACATTTGTCCAACTGCATAATTTTTTCAGATTTTCAGCCCTGCAATTTTGTCTTATAATTTTACCCCCTTGTGCCACACATGGGAGAGAGAGAAAATTCCTAATGTTGTATGAACCAATGAGAGAAGGAGAGAGAATGTGTTAGTGATGATGATGCCAAATGAGGTGAGATGCCACTTCCATTTATACAAGTTGTTGAGGGTGAACAGTCATTTCAAATGATGTTGCCAACTTGAACAATTTGCCCATGTGTGGGAATAAATTCAAAATTACAGTTCTACTTACCCAAATGAGATGATCTTTATATCAATTTTGGTCCTCTCGAAAATAGGAATTTAGTGAAATCATCATGTCCGTCAAATGAGTTTTCCAAAGGTGTGATTTGGCCCTAGTTTCCATTTTTCATAGGTTCTTTCATTTGGCGGAGCTAGATTGCTCAATGGTTTTGGAATTGGGTGAGGTGGCCTCAAGAAAATTCTCAAAGGCTGAGGAATCCCTTGACTAGTAATGGAAAGATACACAGTAAAGCTTGAGGGTGGAGACAAGAAAATTCCTCAAGGTATTGGTGAAGAAATATGGAGGCATCCATGTTTTTTTAGGCTTAGTAATCCCTTTGTCGTTAATGGAAGGATTGCGGTAAAGCCTGTATTGTATGTTTCTTAGTTTGGGCCTAGGAATCCCTTGATCAGTAATGGTGGGATACACGGTAAAGCCTGGTTGTATAGATGGGGGTAAGTGAATGGTTAATCTATGATTTAATAGATGATAATGCAGCTATTGTGAGAGGGAATCAAACTTTCTTGATGAATCTCAGATAAGTATGAGGCCCTATTGTTCATATGTGTATTTATGACTTGCACATTACATGTTCATGATGTTTTTGACGAAATTCCTGTCATGGTTAAGATGAGTTAGGTCAGTTCCTTTATCAAGTTATTATTTATAGGACTTGTCACCTTATTATTTATCATATCTAAGAGGCTCACTAAGTTCTAGGTAGAGGCTTGGGACCTAGCCCTGAAAGAGTGTCTCAAATCTTGGGGTCACTGGCACAATATTGAGTCAAAAAGGCTCCATTCGTTGGGATGCAAGCTCATGAGAACTACTGAGGGGTCTCAACTGTTGGTGTGCCTTGTCAAGGGAGTGACTGAGAGACAAGGTTAGTGAAAAGTGAAGTTAACTCAGGCATTGGGCACCTGGGGTGGTTGGTTAGCTCTTAGGGGTCTTGTAGAACCCGAAGGAGGTCTATAAAGTTTTAGCTGGTTGGTTCCACTTCCTTAATTTTCTTAGGCAGTTGAATCATGTCATAGTAACTCTTCATCACATATTTACCTTGGTGGACCGGTAAGCTTGGGTGAGTGTGGGACGAGGGCATTACAAATTTGTATCAAAGCATGATTCAACCCTTGGGATCGATGATCATAATGTGTTGTCATGCATGCATGTAGGTTGTATATGTGCTTGATGTGTATGTATGGTGATGGTCATTTTTATATTTGTGTTATAATATAGAATTTGATGATGTTGTTATTGGGATGCGTTTGTCGTGAAAGCGTGTCGGTGATATATGAGTTTGTTATACATGTGAGTGTCTATATGTTATTATGCATGCATTGTGTCTAATTAGTGTTATAGTTGTGGCATCATGCATGGTAACTGGGATGATTATCGAGATTATTTATATATATTGTTATGATTATGATTATACACGTATTATACTAATCTAGATTGATCTTGTAGACAATAAATCCTCCCCTAAGCTATACTGAGGTATGTTGGTTATGTTTATATTTATCTTTAGTCGACATGATATACTTGTAGGAAGAAGAGGATTAAATATGACTAGAAAAATTGTGGATTATAGTTCAAGAGGTTATCCCTGTAGATCATATTAGTAGCATGGTGATGAGTACTCCCCTCACATAGTGAACAATTTGAGAATTTTGAAGGAAGAAATAAGAATTTGCAAAGAAGATAATGAAAAAATCATTTAGTCACAATAGAGACTTGCCAGGGGACAGGAGAAAAAAAAGTTCAATGCAGTTATTCTTTAGAATTTTTCATAATTGTAGAGACAGGGACCGCTTACGATCAGTCATGGACTGAGGATAGGACTAATGGATCATATGGTAGCATACCTCATGATGGGCACTTGTCAAATAGGGATGATACTGTCAAGGATGGAAGATTCTTGGATACACCTGATGGGAGAGGTAGTGGACATAGACCTTGTTCTAGTTCTCATTTGGATAGGTACCATGGTCATCATCACTATCATCATTATAGGAGGAGTGACATGGGATTTTTTCTAGATGAGTTGAAGAAATCCAATCCACCTAAAATTGATGGAGAAATGAAGATGTCACAGGATGCATAAGATTGGTTTCTTGGGACGAATAAGTTTTTCAGATTACACGACTATTCAAAGAGACATGATAGCCACCTTTAGTGTTAAAAGTAAAGCATACATTTGCTGGGAAGACATGATAATGTTAGAGGCATTCATGAAGAGGAGTTGACTTGGAGGGAGTTTGTTAAGTTATGGCATGTTCTATGCTTATAATAGTTTACTTATTTTTCTTATTATATTCCACAAATTAGCAATCACATGTACATAAAGTAAAGTGCAGATAGAACATTAAACGATCGACAGAAAACAAGCCAAGACAAGAGACACAAGATGTGGTGGCTAGCTAGGGACAAATAGTACAAGATGTGGCGGCTAGCAGAGAGAAATAGTACAATAAATCTGATTCATATCAGCAATAGCAAACCCTAGATCAACAACATCAGCATTAGTGGCTTCATTATCAAACTATGGCAGACGATATCTCACAAACCGACCGTTGGATTAACTTCATTCCACCACCAAAAGTTTTGGCTTCTAGAGGAGGTTTAGATGAACCTACAACGTAGTTTAGATGAGGAAATCTTCTAGGCCACGTAGGTCAATCTTTACTTCTGCAGTTGCAACTTCAGTTTCAGCAGTTTCTGGCTTCAAACTAGGGCAGTCGATATCTTGCAAACCGTTTGTCGGATTGACTTCATTCCACCACAAAAAGTTGCATCTTTCAGAGGAGATCCAGATGGACCTATAGCATAGTTCCAAAGAGGAGATCTTCTAGTCCATGCAAGTCAATCTTTATTTCTGTAGTTGCAACTTCAAATTCAGCAGTTTCCGGCTTCAAACTAGGGCAGTCAATATCTTGCAAACCGTTCATTGGATTGACTTCATTCCACCACCAAAAGTTGTGGCTTTTAGAGGAGGTTCAAATGAACCTACAGCGCAGTTCAGATGAGGAGATATTCTAGGCCACGCAAGTCAATCTTTACTTCTGCAGTTGCAGCTTCACATGTGCGAGAGAGAGACCCATTTCAGCGCAGTAGAGAAGAGACTCATTTCTGCGTAGTAGAGAGAGAGAGAGATGTGATGAGATGAGTGAGTCCAAATGAGGAAAAGTCCTCTTATATTTATACACAACGTTGGTGGGTGAATAGATGCGACTGTTGGGCTTCTGAGCCTACATGAGTTGTAGGTCGGCTTGATAATAATTCCATAATCAAAATAAATTCATATCTCCATGAATACTTATCGGAATCAGATGATCTTTATATCAATCCTACACCTCTCGATGAGAGGAATATAATAAAAATATTATCATCCATGAATAATATGGCCCACATGAAGTTTTTCCTTGGTTTCCAATTTTAATAGAGTTTGAAAGATTTCTCAAGAAGAAGTATCTATCTGAGAGATACTATGATGACAGGGTGAAGGCGTTCTATGAGTTGAAGATGGGGTCTATGACTAATGATGAGTATACTATTATATCCTTGGAGTTATTGATGTATGTGCCTTATCTTAAGGAGGAGAAAGTGAAGATTCATAGATTTATAAGCAGGTTTTCACTAGAGTTCAAAAACAAGACTAAGTTTGATGACCCTATATGCTTTGAGGAAGCCATCGAAAAGTTGAAACATTGTTATGAGCAATGGAAGTGTAAGATAGAGTCTCAGCATGTTTTGAAAGGGATAGACAAAGTTAAGGGAAAGTGGCCACTAAAGTGAAGAAGGCCTCAGGTTTTTAGGTTCTTAGGTTTGTAGGTTTACATGTTTGTAGGTTTGTATGTTCACAGGTTTTTTTGTTTGTAGGTTTGCGGGTTTACATGTGTGCAACTTTGGTTGTTTATAGGTTATTTATAGGTTTGCAAGTTTGCAAGTTTGTAGGTTAGGTTATTTACATGTTTGAAGGTTAGGTTTCTTACAAGTTACGAGTGCAATTACAGGTTACAGGTTAGTGCAGTTGGCTACATATACTAATAGAAGAGTTCGCCATTAGGTAAGTTCTTGTGCATTTGAGTTCAATAATATGCCTACATTAGCGCATATAAATGTACTTCCATTGGGGGCATACAATATGTTTCTAGGTATAGATTGGATGTAACTTCACAAGACCAAAGTAGATTGTTATGAAAAGGCTATTGAGTGTTTGGATGAAAATGGAGAACATAGAATCTTGTAGGGTAATAAGAAGGCAACGTTAATTAGAATGGTTATAGCTATGAAAGTATAGTCACTAAAAATGATGTGTATTGTTTGCAATACATATTTTGAGTGATAAAGGTGAAGATGCCAATGATGTGAAAGTCTTCAAGAAGTATCTGGTTTTGCAGTAGTTCCAGGATTTATTCCCAGTAGATATTTCAGAATTGCCACCTCATAGGGAAGTCGATTATTTTATTGAGTTTGCATGAGGGGCAACAACAACATCGAAGGAACTATATAGGACAAGCACTCCATAGCTAGTGGAATTTAAGTTGTAGTTGAAGGAAATGCATCACGAAGGGTACATTAGGGCAAGTGTATCATCGTGGGCCGCACCGATATTGTCTGTGAAAAACAAGAATGGTACTCTTAGGTTGTGTATTGATTATAAGTAGTTGAATAAAGTGACGATAAATAACAGGTATCCGTTGGCAAGGATTGACGACTTATTTGACCATTTGAAGGGAGCAATTGTGTTCTTGAAGACTAATTTGAGATCGATATATAATCACGTATGCATTAAATAAGAGGAAATCTAAAGGACCGCTTTCTGGACCAGGTATGAGCATTATGAATTTTTTGTGGTTCCTATTGGTTTGACTAATGTTCCATCTACTTTCATGTTCTTGATGAATAGTGAGTTGCATCCTTATCTGGACAAGTTTGTTATTGTATTGATTGATGATATATTGTTATATTCTAACAATGAGGAAGAGAATGTAGAACACTTAGAAACAATATTGATATTGCTAAGAGATCATCAGTTGTATTCCGAGCTTAGTAAATGTAGTTTCTTTTAGACATAGGTAAATTACTTGGGACATGTGGTTTCCAAGGAAGGCATAACAGTGGATCCAGAAAAGATAAGAGTTATCATGGAATGGGAAGCTCCTTGGAATGTGGATGTGGTCAGGCCATTTATGGGACTAGCATGTTATTATAGGAGGTTGATGAGGAACTTCTCATGGATATCCTATCCCATTACATTATTGTAGAATAAAGGAAAGAAATCTCAATTGGCAGAGGAATATGTAGAAAGTTTGGAGCAGTTGAAGAAGTTGTTGAAAAATGCTCCAGTTCTCAAGATTGCAGACTGAGATAAAGATTCTGTGGTGTGTAGACATGCCTACAAGAAAGGACTTAGTGGGGTTCTAATGCACGAAGGATAGGTAGTGTGCTATGAATCAAGGGAATTGAATGAGCATGAGCAGAATTATTAAGACAACCCTAGTCAAATATTCATGTAATAATGTTAATAAAGGAAAAATAATAACCAAGGTCATGTGACATGTATTCCAGCCTATGTGTTCGGAAAAACATCCTTGTGTGGGCATTCATTTGGTTTATTATGGATAAGGGAAATTGACAAAGGAAATGGAAAAGGCTTTAGAAAGGCATGAGGCATTAACTGGCATTTTATTTATGAAAATAATAGAAATTAGGAGAAAAGGAAGGTGAAAGGACATAGGTTGCAGGTGAAGAGGAAAATGAAGGAAAATAATGGAAAATTGAAGAAAATATAGGCCAAATTAATAAAAAGGCTTGTAAGGATCATTTGGTACATTTTTTTTTTCCAGTTCCATTTTGGAGATCTCTTCTACTCTCTCTTTCTTTCTCTTGGACACTTAGAGTTTTCTTATAGCACTTCATCATTGGATGAAGGAAAGAAAAGAAGGTAAAGAGAAAGAAAGAATAAAAAAAAGAAGAGCAGGATCAAGTAGCTACAACAATATTACTTGCAGGTATCGAGTTTCATATATGATTTCCTTGCTAGTTTTGGCATGCATGGTTATGCACGTGTGTTCTTGGTTCTCTTGTTATCATTGACATGGGGTTTGACATGTGTGACAATGTTCTTCAACATTTTCTTGCCATTTATAGATAGCTATGGTGTGGTGGGTTCTCTTGTAGTTGGTTGACATTGATTTCTAGATGGATTCAAATCTGAGTGGGGTGGTCTTAGGATAATTCACAAAGAATAGGAATCTCAGGATGGAATATATGGTAAATTCTAGATGTGGAAACTTTGATTGAGCCTAGGAATCCATTAACCTGTAAATGGCGAGATACATGTAAAACTCAGTAGTGAATACCATGATTGGGCTTAGGAATCCATTAATCGGTAACAAATGGATATACGGTAAATCCCAGAGGGTGAACACTATGTAGGCGTAGGCATTGTTGGACCTATAATGGAGACATACAAGGTAAACACGAGCAAATTCCTCATGATTTAGGCGAAGAGATCCAGAGGAATCCATGCTTGTTTAGGGCCTAGTGATCCAATGAGAATTCCAGTACAACCTAGTTTTATTGATGAGGGTTGAGGTGGTTTGGCCTCAAGAAGCCCTGGTTAGTTTTGTTATGAGTCCCACACTGATGCTTGGAATCTGCCACACGGGTGATTGACTGAAAGAAAGATTTGGTTCAACTAATCTATGGTTGGGTGGTTCGCAGAAGTCCCACAACTGGTTGGCCTATGTATTCATTAATATGAGCTCATTCTCCTTGGCATTTCATTTGTAAATATACTAGTTCATATGTGATTCTTATGGTTGTCACATCATCATTATTTCTGTTGGCTATATGTTGGTTATGATAGACTTGATGTCTTATGATAGACTTGATGTATGGCTCTCATCATTTTGATTAACAAGTAGATTTACAATGAATATATAACCTAATAGATGATAATTTAGCTATTGTAATAGGTCAACAATGCTTCTTTATAAATCTTAGATAAGTATGAGACCCCTATACTTAGATTTGTTGTTATGACCTTTAGATTACATATTTGTGACATGTTTGGCAAAATGATTGTCATGGTTAGTAGGGGTCAAATCAAGAAATTGTAAGGTTAAGTGCATTAGTAGCCTTATTCCATTGTTATTATCATTTTTGAAGGTTTCATGAACTTCTGGGCAGTGGCCTACGTATTGGCCCTAAAAAAGTGGCACAAAATTTGCAATCCCTCACTCATAAATATCTGAAAAATCCCATAGTCGTTGGCATGCCTTGCTATGGGAGAGACCAGAATGCCTCAGTTGCATGTATGGATTGTCATGGGAGTGGATTGGGGTCCATATCAATCAAATTTAAATTTCTCTCATGGGTTAGTCACCTGGAATAGTTGGTTACCTCTTGAAGGTTTTGTAGCATGTGTGGAAGGTCAGCTTGGTTTGGTTTTGTCAGTTCCACTTCCTTAACTATACATGGAAAGTTGAATCACATCATAGTAGCCTCTCATCACATGTTTACGCCAGTGGACAGGTTAACTTTGGTAACTGTGGGAGGAGGGTGTTACAATTATGTTACAAATGATCCTGAGTTGGAAACAATCATCCATGCATTGAAGATGTGGAGACACTATCTTCTTGGCAAGAGGTTTGTATTGATGAATAACCATAGTGGATTGAGATACCTATTTCACTAACCGAATCTGAATGCCAAGAAAGCTATATGGCTGGCCCCGATCACTGAGTTTAACTTTGAGATAAGGTATGTTAAGGGAAAGGAGGACACTATTGCAGATGCTCTTAGTAGAAGAGTACATATAAATCATATATCAACTATGAATTGATATGTGATAGATTCAAATGATTGGATACTATAAGTAGGGCAACAGGATGACACCTATTAGGAGCTTAGGCACAGGTTACAACAACATGGTACAGGTGATCAAGATGTGGACTATTATGTCACATTGGATGGTTTGGTAAGATTTAGGGAAAAGATCTGTGTGTTGGAAAATAGTGAACTCAAGAAGCTTACCTTCATATAATTTCACGTTAAGCTATATTTAGGCTCTCTGTGATATCATAATACATTGACAGTGGTGAATAAGTTCTACTATTGGTTTAATCTAAAGGAAGAAGTGGGAGAGTTTATGGCTAGATGTTTGGAATGTCAACAAGTAAAAGAAGAGTGTAATAAGTTGGGTCATCTACTACAACCAATTATGATTATAGAGTGGAAATGGAAGGTTGTTACCATGGATTTCAATACAGGTTTTCCGAAGACATCTAGACAATATGATTATATTATGGTTGTGGTTGACATGTTGACAAAGGTAACACACTTCATTCCGGTGAAGTCTATTGATTCAACTAGTGATGTAGCACAATTTTTCATAACAGAGATAATGTGATTTTATGTTGTTCTGAAGAAGATTATGTTAGACAAAGATGCTAAGTGCACTTCTACGTTTTGGAAGGAATTTTGCAGGTTTGGGTAAAGAATTGGCCTTTAGTACAACTTATCATTTTAATACATATGGACAGAAAAAAAAGGTCAACAGGATTTTGGAGGACATGTTGAGAATGTATGTTATGCATCAAAAATGGAAGTGGGAAGAGTATCTTCCAGTAGTAGAGTCTTCTTACAACAATGGGTATCGAGAGTCACTAAGGATGATTCCATTCGAGGCAGTCTATGGGAGGATTTGTGATACTCCAATTAGTTGGAGTGATCCAGTGAATATGATGTTGTTTAGATTGGAAATGTTTGTAGAGATGGAACAAGAAATCCAATTTATCAAGAAGAATCTAAAGGTAACACACGATAGTCATAAGAGCTATGTAGATTAGCATATGGAATTCAAGGAGTTCTGGGTTGGGGAGCATGTGTACTTGAATATCAAGTCCAAGAAGAGCTTCTTAAGGGTTGGGTCATGTGCGAAGTTGGCACCTTGATATTGTGGGCCTTTCAAGATCCTTCAGAGGACTGGACCACTGGCATACAAACTTGTACTACCTTCGACACTGAAATTCCATGATTTTTTCCATGTTTCATTACTTAAAAGATATGTGATTGATGTTGACCATGTTATTGGTTGATGTGTATTACAAGTGGATCTAGAAGGAGAATTATAGTTGGAACCTCAGTGCATATTGCAGTGAAAGATGCTCATGCTTCAGAATTGAGAAATCAAACAAGTTAGAGTGCAGTGGAAGCACTTTGGGCGCAATGAAGCTACATGGGAGATGGTTGATCAGATGTGGGCTATGCATACCTCATTATTTTTTGGTGAAGGAAAATGAATTTTTGTATATGTACATATTTATGTATGGTTGTTATCATAAATATTGCAATGAGCTATGTTATAAAGCTCCAATAAGTGGTATGGGTGTCATGTCGTTATGTTGTCATGTTGATTTTATTTTTAGTAGGTGGATCATTGTAAATATTGCATTGAGCTAAGTTATAAAGTTCCATAAGAAATATGTTTTGATTTTTAGTGGCCTTTCTATTCATAGGTGTCATAGAACATCGAGGATGGTGTTCCCCTAAGGGGGAGAGGTTTGTAACATCCCCAAGTTAAAATTTCATGTAACAAAGTTAATAAAGGAAAAATAATATGAAGGTCATGGGATACGTATTCCAACCTGAATGTTGGTAAAAACAACCTAGTGGGTGTTCATTTGGTTTATTATGGCTAAGGGGAAATTGGAAAAGGAAATGACAAAGGATTTGGAAAGGAAAGAGACATTAATTGACATTTTGTTTATGAAAACAAAGGAAATTAGGAAAAACATAAGGTGAAAGATTATAGGTTATATGTGAGGATGAAATTGAAAGAAAATAATGGAAATTGAAGAAAATAGAGACCTCATTAATAAAAAGGCTTCCGAAGATCAGTTCACAGCTTTTGCCAGCATTAATTATTCCCAATTGAGTTTTCGAGCTCTCTCTCTCTATTCTCTCTACTCTCTCATACTCTTGCACACTTACAGAGTTCTATGAGAACTCTAGCTTTGGAGAAAGGGATGAACAGAAAGGAAAAAGAGGAAAAGGGAAGAAAAGATCAAGAAAGGAAGAGTTAGATCAAGCGCCTACACTAAGATTCCATGCATGTATTGAGTTGCATGTATTATTTCTTTGCTAGTTATGGCATGCATGGTACATGCGTGTTTGTATTTGGTTTTGTTTTTATCATTGGCATGGGTGTTGCAAGGGGTGAAAGTGGTTTTAATATTACCTTTCCATTTCCAGATAGCCATGGTGTGATGGGGTTTTTTCATTTGGTTGAGATGCATTGTCAGATGGTTTTGGAACTGGGTGAGGTGGTGTCAAGAAAATTCCAAAAGGCCGAGGAATCCATTGATCGATATTAGCAGGATACACGGTAAATCCTGAGGGTGGAGATGAGAAAATTCCTCCAGGTATTGGTGAAACTTTCTGGAGCCATCTGTTAGTGTCAGTATTTCCAACCTTCCTCCAGTGATCAAATATGCTCTTACAAAGTTATTTTAGAGTGTCAAAGTCAAATTTTGTCATTTCAAAGAGTTTTCAAGCAAAATTTGGTCACTAAGCATTAGGTCTAGGGTTTGCTTTCACTCCTTCTAAAAGTTGTCCAAATGTCATTCTATGTCACTATTCAGCTGAGTCTATCATCATTCATAGGGTTGTCATTATCATCTCAGTGTCTAATGAGTCATTGTACACCTTGTTCATGCTTCAGTTGTGCCTTGGCAAGGTCATTTCCCTCTCTTAGGGTTTTGAAAGCCAATTTCTCTTGGACGGTCAAGTCATCGGCAAAAATTGTATCCAGATGTTCCTACACCTTCCCCTATCCTTACAACACCCTATCAAATGCTTCCCATCCCTTAGATCCCCCAAAATCCTCATTTTTGCACAAACCCTAGTTTCTAGCTACAACGTGGCAATTTTCTAGGTTGGGCCTGTGTTTTGCCCTTTTGGACCCCTTCCCCTCACTCGATCTCCGCGATTTCACTTTCCCCTGCTTCCTAACATCCCTCCCCACTCCCAAAAATTTCCCCAAGAATTTAGAAGCCCCCTATCCCCTTCATTTCGCTCCATTTCGACAAAATTCCTTGTTTCACACATCGGGACAAGTCGCACTCAAATGATGTTCCAAAGAAATAAAAGATGAATTTTGGAAAAATGAGAGAGGTTTTTGTCCATAACATGCCAAAGAAGAAAAAACTCCTTCACTTTTTGCACAGGTGTCATGGTTTTAGAGAAATGTCAAAATTGCAATCGCTAGATCCAAGGAGGTTGGCCAAGGCACTAAAACGACGGAAAAGGCCCGATCCACTCCACATTTTGGTCAAAGCCTCTTTGACTGAGCATGGTACTTTATTTGGGACTCCCAGCCCAAATTTCAAGAAATTTGGAGAAAATTTTATCATTTGTGAATTTTTTGTGCAATTTACAGGTTTTTGTCCATTAACGGGTCTCACCCCCTGCGCGACCCTTCATCCCGGCAACTCCATTTTGCAAAAACTCAGCATTTCCAGATTTTGCATGAGAAGTTACATATGCTCATCAATGGACTTGAGATTTTATGAAGTTTTGGGCCTCCAGAAAGTCAAGAAACAAGCAAAAATTGACTTTCTGCCACATTTTTGAGTTGTAGAAAGCAGTCTTGCGAGATTGCAATTTTGGAGGGGCAAATGACCACCAAATTCATAAATTCCAGTTGGGTTGGAAAGTCGACTCACAGAAATTTCCAACTAGACTATGCTTACTCAATTTGGCCACCTGGAAGTGCCCCAAATGTGGTCCCATAGGTGCGCGACCCGTCAAGCAGAGGCGCGCGACCCGTGAGGCAGATTTTTCCAAAATGCACTATACAGCTCAGAAAAACGCAGTTTGACCCAGTTTGACTTTTTGGGGTGAATTATGATTCTCTTTGATGTAATTATTGTAATTTTAAGACACTTTTACTCTTATGTAATACTTCTAGAAGATTCATTCATGAAAAGGGTAAATATTAAATGAATGAATTGGTTTCCTAGCTTATAGAGGCAAGTTGTTTTGACTGCCTAGTTTGTAGTGCTTAGTTTAGAAGTGGTTGAAACAGCTCCTAGGATAGTGAGCTCGACCCATGGAGGCAGGGAAAGAGGTTAGATCATCTATATTATGTACTTTCTTGCTCATTTTCATGGTTGGACTCTTGAGGGAGAAGCTATCATTGTATTATTCACTGTATCTCTGCAATTTTTGGCTAAGGAAGACCAGGGTTTTGCAGTCCTCTTTGGGATTCTTGTGGACTCATGTGTTGATGGTGTGTTTCTCAATGTAATTTTAAGATTTTTATGTGACTCATTTCCTTCTTTTATTTCTGCACATTAAACAAATGAAGTGTTAAAGTAAGAATTCATGCCTGCCATGCTCTGCTTTTAAGTTTGTTTAATTTCAATGTTTTCTACTGTCTAAGGAGAATTCAAAGTTATTGTTTGCTCTCTTTAGCTCCTCACCCTTCATTCCTGACCATTCACCTCAATCAAAGGCATCAATACTGTCTCCTACCTCGCCCCAAAGAACCCCTTGCAGAAACTGTGTCCAATCCCTGCACCCAAAATTGCCATCCCCTCAATTTGCCACCAAAAACCCTAAAAACCTCAAATCAACCTTTTTTATCAGTTTACTAGCCTAAATTCAGTGTTACCCTATTGGTTATCTCATCCATTGAAGATTTTATCGAGATAGATCAGAGAGAGCCCTCTCCTGCCCCGTAGGGCTAGCTACGAGGCTAAGTGGTTTGATGTTGCCTTGAGGTTTACCTTTCTCAGCCTGAGGTGAAATTTCAAGCGCTAACATATTGGCGACCATACTGGGGAGAACAAACTAACCATTTTCTCATTGACGTGTTATTTCATAAGTCTTAGACGGAGCCTGAAATTACGCCAGATAGCCTTCGAAAACGCTATTGTTTTACATCAGCGTTAGTAGATAAACGCTGCTTCAGTCAATCTCTGTGAGCTTGTGAATACAACACTTCGATTGTATTTCACCCCAGTACATGTATCAAGTTCAGATCTGATTGTTGATAGTGGACAACGATCAGACACTGACAAGGCTGAAATCATTCGTTGGCGACTCTTTCACTGAAGAATCCAGCGATCAGTGCTTCATGGTGACTTCACTGCAGAGAGATCAGTAGCTTTGAGATTTTCAAGATGGATCGAATCACAAGAAGATATGCTCCCTTGAGCCGAGATCACATCCCTAGTTTTCCAAATAAAATTCTGAAGGTAGATTGGTCAAGGAATCTGCCTATATTTAATGATGATGGTAAGAAGGATGCTGCTCTTCATCTAGTTAGATTTCATATGCATATTCGCAAGTTGAAGGTGGAATTTCCTGAAGATTGTTTGATGAAGATATTCCTGGCCACTCTGGAAGGTGAAGCCCGATCATGGTATGAAAGTTTGCCGCCTGCTTGTATTTACTGTTTAAAGGATTTTCATGCCTTGTTTATTGAAAGATATCAAGCATCTTATCCATCATTAAATTTAGTTCATGACTGTTGCAAACATGCTTCAACTTTTATTGAAAGCCTTGAGAAATATTATGAAGATGATAATTTTATGGATGTTGAGATCATGGAGGCTCTGTATGAGAATCCATTTCAGCAGCACACAGAAAACTTAGAGGATACCCATCAAGATGATCAAAAAATTTTGCAGCAGAACCAAGATCAGCAGGCTGAAGATTTCCATATGGTTGAAAATGAGGAAAGAGAAAATGTTGTTTCAGATCTGTCCATAGAAGAAGACAGCATGCAGGTAACACAGGAAAGTAATGTTCCAATCTCAGAAAGTGATGATGATAAATTAGATCGGGAGATAAATTGTGATGAGGCAAAACATGTTGTTCCAGATCTCATAAAAGAGAGTTGTATTGTCACGACTGCCTCAAATGAAGAAAATGGAGTAGCAGACCTAAATGCTCTCATCTCACCAGTACTAGATCTTCATGAGGAGGTAGTTTCTTGCCTCTGTGAAAAACAAGACAAGATCTTCATTCAAGTAAGTGAAAAGGTTTCTCTGGATGAATCTATGATAGCTGATAGAAATGTTAGTGTTGGGTTTCACGAAACATCTGAAAATTCTTTTCTCATGATTGATCAATGTAATGAGAATCTGGCTGTAATATCCTATGAGGATGACCTACCATGTTGTCAGACTACTGAAGATCAAAGCATTCAGGATTCCATTTCAGATTCTTCCTCATATGTCTCATGTTTTGAAATGTTTTTACAAGAGGAGATCCGCTCATCTACCTGTTCAGAGTTTTTTGAAGCCCAAGAGCATACTTTTACTGAAGTACATGATAAGGGCAGATCATAATTTGAAACAAAGGACACCTTGATCTTTCAGCAGGAAGTGGCAAATATTCATGTTTTTCAAGATCCAATGGCAGATCTCTTGCAGTCAACAATGAAGGTGATTATTGCAGTATTCAGTGATGAAGGAGAACATGGTCAACTATGTTTTGGATGCCCAGTGATAGGTTTATACTGTTGACCAGAAGATCTGATAAGAAGAATCAATCAAGAAGGCATCTGCTTGATTGGTTGCATTGGCATTTTGATATAGTTTGATGTATATTGTCTTGTAAGAAACACAGGTGGTTGTCATCATGATTTCACATCTTGATGGACTGCTGCCCTTCAATAAGCTTTGTAAGTTCTTGTTTTAGTTAAGTCAGTCATGAGTCATTTGTGAGTCAGTTTTCAGTCATGTAGGTTTCATAATTGTGTCGGCTTGAGTCAGGTTTCAGTCAATAAATGAGTCAAAGTCTTGTATTTTTTGTCAAATAATGACTCCATTGCCCAATGATTGAAAGGCACTGGTCTGCTCTCCCAGAGGTCTAAGGTTCTTGGCACCTCCAAGGAGCTACCATCCCCATTGGAGCCAATGGTGACTCCGCCGGGGACTCGGTAATTATCTCTTTTCTTGAAAGTAACATATTGTCACGTTTCGGCTATCCACATAAGTTGATTACAGATAATGCAGCAGCATTCAAATCGAAGAAAATGGTTGATTTTTGCTATAAATATAACATCAGCTTGGGGCATTCAACCGCCTACCATCTGCAAGGTAATGGGCTGGCTAAATCTTCGAACAAATCTCTAGTGAACATCATAAAGAAATTGCTGGAAATAAATAAGAAGAGCTGGCACAAAAAGTTAGTAAATGCATTATGGGCTGATCGGGTAAGTCAAAAGAAGTCAATTGGTATGTCACATTTTGAACTGGTTTATGGAGTAGATGTAGTGTTTCCTACTTCACTTAGTGTTCCAGTAGCCAAGTTGTTTCAAGAAGCTAGTGGCGAGGAGGATCCTATGCAAAGGCGGATCAGTCAAATGATTCATTTACAACAGACACGAGAAGAGGTTCATCAAAATTCCCTTAAGTTGCAGGAGCGCATAAAGAAAATCTATGACGAAAAGGTCAAATCAGATGATTTTCAGATAGATGATGTTGTTTTGAGATGGGATGCCCGCAATGAAGACAAAGGGAAACATGGAAAATTCGACAACTTGTGGAAAGGTCCCTACAAAATTGCAGCGTACCGTGGTCCAAATGCTTTTCTTCTCAAAGAAATGAACGGTGATGAATGTCTTGGTGGGTCGGTGAATGGCCGGCTGCTCAAAAGATATCATGCTTGAACATTTTCTGCTCTAATCACTCTCATTGTAATTACCATTTTACTTTTATTCTGCAGCAAGTGTGAAACTGATCTCCCATCTTCAGTTTGGGGCCCGAGGTGAAGGCTATAATTCTGAAAATGGTGATTAGTTGGTGTGAGTTTTTAAAGTTGTTTTAGTTAGTCTATTTTCTGCGTAAAGTGAGTCGGTTTATGTCAAAGTTAGTTTAAATTTCAGTCAAATTTCATAGTCAAATAAAGTTGTCAAAATTTGGTCACATGTGTAAAAGTTGACTCCATTGCCCAATGTTAATAAAGCATTGGTCTGCTCCTCCAGAGGTCTAAGGTTCTTGGTACCTCCAAGGAGCTACCATCCCCATTGGAGCCAATGTTAGTGTCAGTCTTTCCAGCCTTCCTCTAGTGATCAAATATGCTCTTACAACGTGATTTTAGAGTGTCAAAGTCAAATTTTGTCATTTCAAAGAGTTTTCAAGCAAAATTTGGTCACTAAGCATTAGGTCTAGGGTTTGCTTTCACTCCTTCTAAAAGTTGTCCAAATGTCAGTCTATGTCACTATTCAGCTGAGTCTATCATCATTCATAGGGTTTTCATTATCATCTCAGTGTCTAATGAGTCATTGTACACCTTGTTCATGCTTCAGTTGTGCCTTGGCAAGGTCATTTCCCTCTCTTAGGGTTTTGAAAGCCAATTTCTCTTGGACGGTCACGTCATCAGCAAAACTTGTATCCAGGTGTTCATACACATTCCCCTATCCCTAAAATACCCTATAAAATGCTTCCCATCCCTTAGATCCCCCAAAATCCTCATTTTTGCACAAACCCTAGTTTCTAGCTACAACGTGGCAATTTTCTAGGTTGGGCCTGTGTTTTTCCCTTTTGGACCCCTTCCCCTCACTCGATTTCTGCGATTTCACTTTCCCCTACTTCCTAACATCCCTCCCCACTCCCAAAAATTTCCCCAAGAATTTAGAAGCCCCCTATCCCCTTCATTTCGCTCCATTTCGACAAAATTCCTTGTTTCACACATCGGGACAAGTCGCACTCAAATGATATTCCAGAGCAATAAAAGATGAATTTTGGAAAAATGAGAGAGGTTTTTGTCCATATCATGCCAAAGAAGAAAAACCTCTTTCACTTTTTTCACAGGTGTCATGGTTTTAGAGAAATGTCAAAATTGCAATCGCTAGATCCAAGGAGGTTGGCCAAGGCACTAAAACGACGGAAAAGGCCTGATCCACTCCACATTTTGGTCAAAGCCTCTTTGACTGAGCATGGTACTTGATTGGGGACTCCCAGCCCAAATTTCAAGAAATTTGGAGAAAATTTTGTCATTTGTGAATTTTTTGTGCAATTTACACGTTTTTGTCCATTAACGGGTCTCACCCCCCGCGCGACCCTTCATCCCGGCAACTCCATTTTGCAAAAAATCAGCATTTCCAGATTTTTCATGAGAATTTACATATGCTCATCAATGGACTTGAGATTTTATGAAGTTTTGGGCCTCCAGAAAGTCAAAAAACAAGCAAAAATTGACTTTCTGCCACATTTTTGAGTTGCAGAAAGCAGTCTTGGGAGATTGCAATTTTGGAGGGGCAAATGACCACCAAATTTAGCATTTCCAGTTGGGTTGAAAATTAGACTCATAGACCTTTCCAACAAGCCTACTCTTGCTCCATTTGGCCACCTGGAAGTGCCCCAAATGTGGTCCGAAAGGCGCGTGACCCGTCAGGCAGAGGCGCGCGACCCGTCAGGTAGATTTTTCCAAAATGCACTATACAGCTCAGCAAAACGCAGTTTGACCCAGTTTGACTTTTTGGGGTGAATTATGATTCTCTTTGATGTAATTATTGTACTTTTAACACACTTTTACTCTTAAGTAACACTTCTAGAAGATTCATTCATGAAAAGGGTAAATATTAAATGAATGAATTGGTTTCCTAGCTTATAGAGGCAAGTTGTTTTGACTGCCTAGTTTGTAGTGCTTAGTTTAGAAGTGGTTGAAACAGCTCCTAGGATAGTGAGCTCGAACCATGGAGGCAGGAAAAGAGGTTAGATCATCTATATTATGTACTTTCTTTCTCATTTTCATGGTTGGACTCTTGAGGGAGAAGCTATCATTGTATTATTCATTGTATCTCTGCAATTTTTGGGTAAGGAAGACCAGGGTTTTGCAGTCCTCTTTGGGATTCTTGTGGACTCATGTGTTTATGGTGTGTTTCTCAATATACCTGTAAGCTTGTTATGTGACTCATTTCCTTCTTTTATTTCTGCACATTAAACAAATGAAGTGTTAAAGTAAGAATTCATGCCTGCCATGCTCTGCTTTTAAGTTTGTTTAATTTCAATGTTTTCTACTGTCTAAAGAGAATTCAAAGTTATTGTTTGCTCTGCTTAGCTCCTCACCCTTCATTCGTGACCATTCACCTCAATCAAAGGCATCAATACTTTCTCCTACCTCGCCTCAAAGAACCCCCTGCAGAAACTGTGTCCAATCCCCGCACCCAAAATTGCCATCCCCTCAATTTGCCACCAAAAACCCTAAAAACCCCAAATCAACCTTTTTGATCAGTTTACTAGCCTAAAATCAGTGTTACCCTATTGGTCATCTCATCCATTGAAGATTTTACCGAGATAGACTGGAGAGAGCCCTCTCCTGCCCCGTAGGGCTAGCTACGAGGCTAAGTGGTTTGATGTTGCCTTGAGGTTTACCTTTCTCAGCCTGAGGTGAAATTTCAAGTGCTAACAACATCCATGCTTGTTTAGGCCTTGTAATCCCTTGACCAGTAATGGTGGGATTATGGTAAAGTGTGTAGTGTATGTTTCTTTATTTGGGCCTAAAAACCCATTAACTAGTAACGTCACGATACACTTTAAATCTTGGCTGTATAAATGAGAGTTTCAAGCTTGGGAATCTCTTAACTTGTTGGTTTTGTTGTGAGTCTCATGTTCATGCTTTGAATATGTAAACACGTTGATTAGGTGAAAGAAAGATTTTGTTCAGGCCACTCTATGGTCGGGTGGTACTTGGCAATCTCTAACTTGGTTGGAATTGCATATTTTAATAAGAACTCATTTCTTCTTGTATTTCATGAATATTTATGTTTGTTATTATGTGGATTTAATGGTTGTTTTGTCATTGATATTATTATGGTTATATGTTGCCTATAAGCATGGTTCTATGGCAAACTCTAGATATGGCTCTCATCATGTTTCCATTAGTAAGTGAATGGTTAATGAACATATGACCTAATAGATGATAATGGAGTTATTATGATAGGGCATCATACCTTCTTGATGAAACGCAGATAAGTATGAGGCCCCTATGTTCAGATATGTATTTATGACATGTACATTACATGTTCATGATGTGTTTGACAAAATGTCTGTCATGGTTAGGATGAGTCAGGTTAGGTCATTGTTTAAATTATTCTTCATAGGCCTTGTCACCTTATGATTTATCATCTCTGAGAGTTTTGTTAATTTTTTGGAAGATGCCTTGATCCCAGCCCTAAAAAAGTGGCTTAGACCTCAGGCTCGCTTGCACAAAACTGAGTGAAAAATCCTACATTCGTTGGGATGCAAACTCATGAGAGTGACTAGGGGGTCTGACCCATTGCCTCTCATTGTCAGGGGAGTGACCGAGAGCCTATGTTAGTGAAAATATATTTTAACTCATGGGTTGGGCACCTGCGATGTTTGGTTAGGTCCTAGGGGTCTTGTAGCACCTAAGGGATGTCTGTAAAGTTTTGGTTCATTGGTTCCACTTCCTTAACTATACTTAAGGTGTTGAATTATATTATAGTAACTCTTCATCACATATTTACCTTGGTGGACCGGTAATCTTGGGTAAGTATGGGAGGAGGGTGTTACAACTGGTGTGGATGATGACCCCTCGAGAGTATCACCATCATCAAAAGTAACAAGCTCTAGCACTGGGTCATTAAGATGCAAGTTGGACAATGCCAACCCAACATTGTTTTCCAAATCCATATCATTAGGAAAGGCATCTGACATCTTTGTCTTTCCCTTCAAACACTCATCCCTCTACATGTAAATAAGAGAAATGCTAGTGTTCACATACATGATTGTCGTTGCATTGGGCCGTTGAAGCTTGCCCTTCTTAACACTATATAAATTTCCATATGTACTCCAATTCCTCTTGCATCAATATGATGAAGTCACCCGAGGGAGGAACCTCATGTCTAACTGTTGTATAGGAGGGCTTGCTTCCCCATGAGTTTCCCACCAAGAATAAGGTTTCTTAGCCCCCCTATCTCTAATTGTTGTGTGTGGAGCATGATTGTTCAGAGGTCTTTGTTTCAGTCGGATGTATACCCTAGGAAGTTTGTACACCCCTCCACGCGGGGGGGTGCGGGGGGGACTTGTCCCCCCCGCGGGGGTCCGGGGGGGGGGGGGGGGGGGTGCCGATCCCCCCCGGCTGGGGGATTCGGGGGCCAGCGGTCCCCCGGCGAGGGCTCGGGGGCAGCGCCCCCGAAGCTAAAAACAAATGTAAAATTGCCTTGTAAAAGTATAGTAATTTCTAGTCAATCTGGGCCGTTCATTAGGCAGATGATCTGACGGTAGAACTTATGTTTATTTTAGGGTTTTTTTCCCTATAAGGCAACCCCCTCTCTTTGTATGAGGGCATTGTATTTGAGGCTGAGATATAGATGTGTATTCTGTGAGCGAGAAACAGAGAGGTGAGACTGTGAGAGAAAAAAGAGGATATTACAGCGGATTTGTTGTAGGTTGTGTCTCTTCATTTTGCTAGATAATAGAAAGGAAGGACTGGCTGTTCGGGTGGACGTAGCCCAAACTGGGTGAACCACGTATATCTGTGTCTCTCTCGTTTTGTGCGTTTTCTGTGTTTATATTTTTGCAATATTTTATGTGTTCCATTGCTCCATAATATATAATTTTCTAACACTAATCACATCATTGCCTACAAATCACCCAGTGCTAGTCGAAAATTTTGGAAAGGCAATCCTACACCCCAGCAAGGGATGCTCTATCCTGAAATATCCATCTCAATGCATCCTTCCTCCCCTATGAATTTTCATCATCCATGTGAGGAGGGAAACTGTGGGAAGGTCCACCATTCAGTCACTCACGGTTGTATTATTTTGGGTTGAGTAAGTTAGCCAAACAATGACAAATTGTATAATTATTGTCCCATTTGCTCACAAGAATATCATGTATGGTGGTAAAGAAGGCCTTTTATTACTTAGGGCACTCACTCTGTAAAATAATGTTCCTTATGAACTCAATCATGAAATCCCATCCCTCATAAACCTCACCTATGATGGGTTGGTTTTTATTTGGAAATCATAGCAAAGAAATGATAGGGTCCATGATCTGAATAATGAGCTTTACCCTCTCCCACGAAGCATCATCTAGCACTATGTACTTTACTATTATTGAGGTTTCTTGATCTATCTTTCTCCAAAATGACCAAAACAATAAAATAAACATGGCCCCAAGAGCGGTCCTGAACTCCCTCAACCTATTCAACGAGATGAATGAAGAGGAAAACCATGTATCTACAATATTCAACAATGATATATGGGTGTACTCCTTGTACATTGTGAGGGAATTCATATGATTTTGTACAAAGTTGCATATATGTCATACATCCTCAATAATATTCCCAATCCAAGGCACATCAAAAGCAAGAGTTTGAAGTGCTAAATTCAAGGAATGGACAATGCAAATTATCTAAAATACTTATGGATATTTAGCTTCCACAATCATGCCAAAATCTTGCAAACAGGTGCATTGTCTGTAATGAGTTTCATGCAAGAATCAAAACCTACATCTTCAATAACTTTAATGAAGAACTCTCCAATATATTATGAATCCTTGTGTTGTCCAATTGCATCCACTCATTTCAAGAAAACTGGTCCATTTAAGAAAGACACCATTAAGTTGATGAGTGGGTGGTGTGTAGGATTTTTCCATCCATTAGAAATAATACTCACTCCAGATGTTGGCCATGCTAATTTAATAGGCTCAAGAATTTTGACAACCTCTTTCTTTTGCTTAGTCAACATTGTGGTTCTAAGCTTTTCTAACCTAGGAGGCACATACCATGATGGAGCTGCTTGAGTTACAGCTCGGCACATGTCAATAAATAAAAGTGAACATGCAACATTAAAGAATATGAAGTTCAAATAGAAAAAGAATGCAATGGTGATATCAGACTCTTCCCATCTCTCTTTTTGAAAAATCTTGTACATTTGACCAAATGCCACTACCTTTGTTTTGGATTCTTGACCCACACCCCCACTAAAACTCTCAAAAGAAATTTGTTGTTGGCTTTCCTCAATAATGAAATGGGATCTTCATTCTTGCCTATTTTAGATGATGCAACCACCATTGCCACACCAACATTGGCCTCTTTTTCCATTCATTTCCTCTTAGATAAAGACACATTTGCACATGCTCCAATTCCACAACCTAGTAAGGCCAACAATTGAGCTTTTGCAAAGTAATAAGTTCTCTTGAAATGATTGTTGCAATAATTGCATTTCCAAGTATCATTGCCTCCTCCCTTCAACTTGTTTTCTAGACCTTGATCTCTTACAACATACTTCCACAAACGATATTTTCTTTCTTGAGCCCATTGTCTTTCTAAATTTATTTTTCCCTCAACATTTGAAGATGTTGCTGCAAACCCACTTCCAATAGACAAACACTTGCAGACCCTCATGAAATTAAAACATGAAGGGAATTAATAATGGCGACATTCTTCCCCTTCCTTTGCCCCTTCTTTGTTGTCCTTGATTGAGCCATGAATGCTATAAAAATAAAGAAATAGTGCATTATCTTGTAAAAGAAATGGACACGTAAACTGTTGTAGAAAAAATGCAAAAAAATAGAAGCAAAATGTAATTACCTTGTTTCAATCACCTCCAAAACGCTTCCAAACCATTTGCTAGTCACTCCCACACACTCACAACTTGAGAGACACTTAAGAAAAAGTGAGAAATGGGCCCAAGTCAAGTTTTAAAGGTTTCTAGATGATGCAGGGTCACCCCCGCTTACACCAACAATATGCATCTAGAATGCATAAATACACTGGTCCTAGGAATTTTAACTCTCTAAGAAGTCAAATATTCAACCATCAATGGTTAAGGCCCCATTAATCAAGTCCTATGTGAAATGATTTACTAATCCCCAACATAGGCTAACCCTTAGGAAATATCCACTTATCGGGGCTTTAATCCTTATACACTTCATTCACTTTAATATCGGGACTCATTCCACCCCGCTTAAACCTTCATTAACCCTTTATTAACCTTTAAGCCGCATATATATCAAACCCCACTTTCCTTTGTTAAACCGTCTATTGGCGCTTGACTCATTATAAACCTTTTATAAGGGAAATAAGCAGAAAACATATGATTGATACCTTTTCCCCTTTAACTTGGGTTTGCACTCTTCCCGATGCACCCTATATCGCCATCGCAATCGACATCCTCCATGGGTTACATTAACATGTGTTCCCCATCTCCTGCGATATGTGATTAACCTCCGAAACTCAAATTATTAAAAGCCGCACCTCAACACTTTATCGGGTCTGCTCCATCGCTCATGGCATTACTTCTCTGCCAATACAACTCCATTCACAGTTGCGATCTGACTTAATCTCCACCATTTCTCTTCTGCCATCAGATCGACAACAGATCTCCTTTCTTGTTCACCAAACTAGTCGGACAATCCTTCACCGTGGATGTGCACTCAACGGATCCAATAGTCCACGATGACTTCAGGTGAACAAGTAGTACGGGGAATACCCACCCGATAAGGCATTTTTCGTCTCTCCTCGGCTGCTACGTGTCGCGATATGTGTGGAATAGGGGACAATGAGAGAAATACCACTTATGGCCTTCACCTCGCCTAAAATCCACTTATGTGTATAAGCCCGCCTTTCTTCATTAAATTTCACCGATGTAATGCTTCAGCACTGCTCTATGGAACATGATCCGGACCATTGATCTATGGGATCCAACAGTTGTTGTGTATCACCATTGTACTTCTCCGCTCTTCTCTTTGCTTATGTTTCATGATATTTCTTCAGCGTTTTCTTTGTGGTTCGGGTTTCTTCAAAGGTTCTCATCCTTCCACCATTCCACTGCACACTCTCTCCTGAGCTTGCCTTTTGTGAATTCTCACTTCGCTATCTCCCTAGAGCTTCACTCTAATCATTCAATTGGATTTCAAAGACCCAGTATGATTCCTCTGAATCGCTCTCCCCCTTTGTGTATTTCTTCAGAACTCTGCCTACAACCACTATTATAGAACCTATGAATTCACACATAAATCAATCATTAAATACTCTATTCACACACTTATACAGTTCTAGGATAAACCACTATATAAACAAGCATAAACAATTGATTACATATCAAGATCCTCTGTCTCACAAGCTTGATCTTCAATATCAGTGGCCTCTTCCTTTACTCTGTCTGTAGGCTTACATTTATACTAGAAAGGTTCTGTTGAACTAATTCTAGTTCAAATCTTAGATCTACTGAACTGAATCCTAAATGTCCTCTATGTCCACTTCTAACATCAATTAATTTCTAAGAACTCTCTCTCGTTCCTCAAATCATGAAACTACCTTTAGAGTTATAATTGACTTCTAACTCTCTTGTCATTATTAACCACTCATGTTCTCCTTTATTCTAGAGTATTTATAGACATCTTCACACATCTAATTAATTCCTATTCTAATCACTTAAAAGCCTAAATATTACATTAATTTGAGACTTATGAAACCAACATCCTTAAAACACATGAGCCCCCTATGTCTACTAAAATACAATGATTTTCCTTGGGTTGAATGCTCTTGCATCAGACTCCCAAAGTAGAAAATATTCATGATCTCCTGATCATGTATCTTCATGTGTGGATAGAAAACCTCCAAGGTCACAAACTTTAGTTTGTAACTGTCTGAAAGATCTGCACCTTTGTTGTTGTTCTATGTCTACTATTTTCTATTTCATCTTCCTCTCCTTGTCAATTAGGTTCAAATTTTGATTGATCATGTTTCCTGCTGCTATCATTTTCCTCCCTATGGCATGTTTCATCATTAGTTTCCATAATTCTTCAATCTCCATCTTCAGTACATCCTTGGACTGGTCTATACTTTGCCACTTACTTCTGCCTCCTTCTCTTTGTTTCAGGTTGTTGCTGCTATCCACCAACTCTTCAATATGTTGTTCTTCTTCTTGGTGTTATCGAATGCTATCACTTACTCTTACTCTTCCTCCAATTATTTCTTGTTCTGTTATTCTTACTACCTCTCTTTCATCCTTACCCTCTTTCATGATTATTTCTTTCTGCACTGAATCATGACTTTCCAGTATTCTCTCCAGCAATTGAGTGTCTCTATTCCATGGATTGAATTATTCCATAGAATCTTCTTCTTTCATATTTATTTTGCTGCTCATTTCTACCAAATTTCCTTCAACATTTGCAACAAAACTTGCACTCACAAAACACTTGTTAAAATAAAAATCATAAGCCTTTTGTGCCTTATCTTCCTTTGGCAACAATTCAATTTGCTGCTTCGTTTGTTTCTCCTCTGTCATCACATCAGTTTTTTGTTTTGAATTCTCAAAAGAATTCATGAGACTATCAACTAGTCTCTCCCCCACATCATCTGCTCTAATGATGTCTTCCTATTCTTGTCCACTGTAGTGAACTCCTTCTTCTGCAATCACAATGTCATACTCTGAATTTTCAAGCAAATATTCCAGCAATGCAATTTATCTGTGACTCTTCATAAGTACTTCATCATCACTTATAATTCTTGCATTTATAAACAAATTATCAATTTGAAAATCACAAGGTTCAATAGTCTCAATTGTTGCTTCACATATCAGCTCTTCAGACTCAATTTCATCTCCTTTTTTCACAAGAAATTCTTCCTGTGTTGTCACAGTTTCAAATATCAATGCATTATTAAGTTCTTTCTGCTGCAATAAATTACTGCTTTTCTCATCTAAGAGACATTCTCCATCATCCTTTACTTCAGAGTTTTTATCTTATGAAAGATACTCTTCCATAATTCTGACAGCTTCAAAAGATTGCTCATCCTCTGCAAAACACTCCTTTGTTAGTGTTCCTTCTCCCAAGGTTAAATCCTTTGCATGTTTCTTCCTTCTTAACATCTTTCAGTAGATGTCCTTTTTTCTTACTCATTGTCTCAACAGTTTCCATGACTATTTCCACTGTGCCTATCATCATAGTGAATTGATGATCCTTTACTATGTTTTCAGCTAACATAGTCTCTTCTTCAAGTTTTCCTTTAATCTCTTGTTGTTTACCTTCTCCAATAGCTATCCTTGTCTCACCATCTGCATTAATATTATCCTTCATTTGTTCTGCATCCATAGGCAAACTATCAATTTTAAAGACATAAGACCTTGTGGTCCCACTTGATGTTTCAACCATCATATCTCTTTGTTGTTCTAAATCCTTCACATAATTCAGAAATTCTTTGATGGTCTCCTCTTCAATCTCCTCAAGCCCTTCTCTTGGTTGCTTGATATCTTTCCCCAACTGTGTATGAGACCTATCTATCTCATCTTATTCCAGAACATAATTTAGATTATGCTTGTCTTCTTCTTCCTTTATGACAATTTCAACAAATTGTCTTTCACATGTTTCACCTGCAAACATACACAAATTGTCATATTTAAAACCATGTGACCCTTCGGCCTCACTTGAAGTTCTAGTCTTCATCTTCAGTCAACATCTCCTCATGGTATTTTGAACTATCCCAATAGTCCATGAGATCTTCACTTGATATCCATTTTTTAGCTTCACTGTAGTCTTCAATTTCTCCCAGAATTTCTCCCTGTTCTGGTTCACAAATGCACTCTTCCATTTCCAACTCAAATTCCTTGAGTTTTTCCCTCAGCCACTTTAGTTTCTTTTGTTGTAGCCTTCTGTGCATCTTATGCCACTCCACTAGCTTCTTCTTTAGGACCCAACCTAGTCTCAGCCTTTCCTCAAGTATTCTCCTTAATGCATCGAGTTGTTATTTTAACTCTGCAATCTCTTTGTCAATTTCCTCTTGACTCATCCTCTTGCCATTTTCCTTGGCATCCTCTTTT
Source organism: Pinus tabuliformis (assembly GCA_031772625.1). Lineage (NCBI taxonomy): Eukaryota > Viridiplantae > Streptophyta > Pinopsida > Pinales > Pinaceae > Pinus > Pinus tabuliformis. The sequence goes on along the minus strand of CM062815.1, from coordinate 1,048,935,412 downwards.
TTCATATTTCTTCTATTGTGGTATTCCTCAGAACCTCTGCTATGACTATCAGTAGCTATCTTCTTCTTCTCTATCTTCATGAGCTCCTTACTCACTTACTTTGGGCTGCATTAAAGCCTCTGCAACAACAAGTCCACCTTATTGCAACTTACCTCACCAAGCTTTCCTTTGTACTTGGTCTTTTGGCAAGCACTTGGTTCTCTATCTCTGGAACCTCCTTTGAGCACTTTTCTTTGCACCTTCTAGGCTTCAACTCTTCTGCACTTCTCAAGAACATAACTGTCCTCTTGTATTTCAATCACAATGAAATACTTGGTTCTGACCACCTCTTCTTTCACTTAGAAAGTCTTACGAGCTTCCTTCATCCCTTAGCAATTATACCCACATCCTTTGTGGAATTGCCTTTGTGACCTGTAACAATCCCTCTGCAGTAACAAGTCTCCTTCTTGCTACATATGTCTCACTAAGCTTCTCTCCTTGGAGCTCAGTCTTTTAGCATCTCTATGGTTCTTTCCTTTGGAACCGATTGAGCACTCCTTGCTCTAGATTGCCACAACCTTCACACGTTCTTATGTTGTCCCCTGCATATCAATGTATAAACACACATTCTTAAATCAAAACAGAACACATCACCTCATCTTCAAGATCTCTGCATGATCTTGTTCCACCATTCCACCTGTACCTTGAATGGATTGTCCTATGTCTCTTGCATCTGTAAGTTCTGATACACATCACCTGTGTGCCTACTTTCTGCCATAATAGAATCTGATCCTTCCTTGCCTGCCTAAACATCTTTGACACATAACTTTTTTCTCAATTCTTTCACATATAATTTATTTTTTCTGTTTTAACACCAATTGTTTCAATTACAATTCTGCTCCAATACCAAATGATACATGGTCACCCCCACTTACACCCATAGTATGCATCTAGAATGCATAAATACATTGGCCCCAGGAATTTTAACTCTCTAAGGAGTCAAATACTCAACCATCAATGGTTAAGGCCCCATTAATCAATTCCTACACAGAATGATTTACTAATACCCAACATAGACTAACCCTTAGGCAATATCCACCTATCGGGGCTTTAATCCTTATACACTTCATTCACTTTAATATCGGGACTCATTCCACCTCGCTTAAACCTTCATTAACCCTTTATTGACCTTTAAGTTGCATATATACCAAACCCCACTTTCCTTTGTTATATCAGAATTAACCGCAAACCTTCTATAAATGCTTGACTCATTATAAACCTTTTATAAGGGAAATAAGCATTAAACATATGATTCATACCTTTTTTCCTTTAGCTCGGGTTTGCACTCTTCTCGATGCACCCTATATCGCCATCGCAATCGGCATCATCCGCGAGTTACATTAACATGTGTTCCCCATCTCCTCTGATATGCAATTAACCTTTAAAACTCAAATTATTAAAATTCACACCTCAATACTTTATCGGGTCTACTCCATCGCTCATCGCATTGCTTCTTTGCCGATACAACTCCATTAACATTTGCAATCCGACTTAATCTGCACCGTTGATCCTCTGTCATCAAATCGATGGTTGATATCCTTCCCTATTCACCAAACTAGTTTGATAATCCTCCGCCATGGATATGCACTCAACAGATCCAACGGTCCAGGATGACTTCGGGTGAACAAGTAATACGGGAATACCCGCCCAATAAGGCAGATTTCCTCTCTCCTTGATTGTTACATGTTGCAATATGTGTGGAATCGGGGCCAACGTGAGAAATACCACTTACGTCCTTCACCTCACCTGAAGCCCACCTTTCTTCGTTAAAGTTCGTCACTGCGATGTTTTAGCAATGCTCCATGTAACATGATATGAACCGTTGATCTATGGAATCCAACGACTGCTATGTATGACCACTATACTTCTCTGCTCTTCTCTTTGCTTATGTTTCACACTATTTCTTCATCGTTTTCTCTGTGGTTCGGGTTCCTTCAAAGGTTCTCGTCCTTCGAGCAAACTACTGTGCACTCTCCCTTGAGCTTGCCTTTTCCGAATTCTCACTTCGCTACCTCTCCAGAGCTTCACTCTGATCATTTAATTGGATTTCAAAGACCCACTATGATTCTTCTGAATCATTTTTCTCCTCTGTGTATTTCTTCAGAATTCTGCATGTAACCACTCTTACAGAGCCTATGAATTCACACATAAATCGATCATTAAATACTCGATTTACACACTTTCACAGTTCGGGAATAAACCTTTGAATAAACAAGTATAAACAACTGATTACATATCGAGACCCTCTCTCTCATAGGCCTCATCTCCAATATGAGTGGCCTCCTCCTTTAGTCTACCGTAGGCTTACATTTATACCAGAAAGGTTCTATTGAACTAATTATGTTTCAAATCTTAGATCTACTGAACTAACTCCTAAATGTCATCTATGTCCACTTCTAACATCAATTAATTCCTAAAAACTTTCTCTAGTTCCTCGAATCATGAAACTACCTATAGAGTTGTAATTGACATCCAACTCTATTGTCATGATTAACCACTTATGTTCTCCTTTATCCGAGAGCATTTACAAACATCATTAGACATCTAATCAATTCCTATTCTAATCACTTCAAAGCCTAAATATTACATTAATTTGAGACTTAGGAAACCAACTTCCTTAAAACACATGACCCCCCTATGTCTACTAAAATACAATGATTTTCATTGGGTTGAATGCTCGAGCATCACTAGAGTAGCGAATCAGACACAACCCTAGAGAATCTTGTCAAATTAGTGAGCTTCATGACACTAGGGGATGATGAATTCGGTTTTCTAGTGAGTTGTCTTTAGTGCTACTTTTTGGTAGCTTTTTAGGTGGGGTTTTTCCAGCCTAATTTCTCTAAAATCTACCAAGAAGTTATTGAAATCACAAGCTTGATGGGTAACACTTGCATAATTGAAGTGCCCTAGGGGTTTTTAAAGGTGCTATTCTATATGTAAGATACAAAAAAATCTCTTTAAATAATACAAATCAAGATTTCAGATCAAAAGTTTCTGCCAGATTCCAACACCTGAAAGTCCAAAAGATCACACTAAAAGCCACTCGGCTTTAGAGGTATTGATGATTGAGAATAACAAATTTACCAGTTAACCAATTAGAGATTATTCAGTCATTTTCCATCCTCATACTTGAGTGGGTGAATACGACGCATGGTGTATAACGCACTACTACTACAAGAGGCTTTGTGCTCGGCCGAATCAATGTTCATTCACTTTTTTTGTTGTGTAAATGTGAAAGAATTGTGTTTGGGCATATAATGCAGTACTCAAGAAAGAGCACCGGGGCTCGAATCCTTCTATTCCACGTATGCATATTATGCAAATACTTGGCGCAGGTTTGCAGTATATCTGAAATACCATACAAGAGGTCCCACGCACAGGGCTAACCCGTGAAGGGCTTTACGACACAACTCTACAAGATTCTGCTACACTAGAATGTCAGTCGGTTACCAGTTTTATTTATTTGGGGCTATAGTCTCAACGATTGACTTTAGCGCTGTTAATCATATTTAAGGAAGAAATTTTAAAACTGTTTATAGTCTCAGCGATTGTCTTTAGTGATGGAAATCAGATTTGAGTAGGAAATTTTAGAACTGTTTATAGCCTCATTGATTGTCATTAGTGATGGCAATCCGATTTGATAAGGAACTTTTAGAACTGTTTGGTTTTTTCTATCTATTCATTTGTGTTTAAACAAAATTTGAACTTCAGCGATGTTGATTTCTGCATCCAGAAGAAATACATTTTATGATGTAAAATAGACTGTTAGGACTAACACAACCATGGAAATGTGGTTTTTTCACGTTGAAAAAAACACTGCCTATACGTATTAGCCCAAATGGTTGAAGATTGTACCAGACAACTATTTACATGTACAAATTTAAATTTAGTGAGAAGTATCGAGGTTGGGTTTGCATCGACGGTGGAGTATTAAAAGCAGAAGGTGCGCTTAATATCAATTTTTTACATGGAAGAAAACCCTATCTATGTATCTTCTGGATGACTCGAAGCAGCACTAGCAAGCGCGGACAAAATGGTTGAAGATTGTACCATACAACCATTTACATGTTCAAATTTAATGAGAAATGTAGGGGGTTTTGCTCTCTTATAAACCTCCCTTTTTTTTCCCAAAAAAAAAAAAAAAAAAGAAAAAGAGGAAGCATAGATGGTGGAGTTTTGACCATGGTATTAAAAGCATGTGTGTTTAAATTAAAGCACTTTCACATCTATATGCTTTAGGGTTTTGTTTTGACCAGTGATAGTGGACACCTCACCAAAGATATTAATTAATTTATAAAGGTGAGGTAACAGTTCCTCCGAAAAACAACTAAAAGTAAAGAGATTAATAATATTAATAATTAATAATTAATTAATAATGTGTTATAAAGGAAATTATATTAAACAAAAGATTATTATAACAAGGATTACGTAGTAGTTAGTATATATATTTTAATTTAAATATAGATTAAATAAAAAAAAATAGTAAAGATAAAAATTTCATTATAAAAATAAAAATAACTAATAAGAAAATACTATATTATGGAAGGTAATCACAAAAAATTAAGAAATATGATTAATTAATATTATTTATGATGATAATGATGGTTAATGTTTATTAAGACCAAAGTTTGGTCTATGGGACCTAAAGAAACGAATTATTTAGTTTGATTTAAGATTTTGCTCCTATGCAGCTTGGAGAGAACTCGTGAGCTCACTATAATTTTGACAATGTAAAACACTAGGAAGGTCACTATTGCAACAAAGATTTTGAAACTTAGATCTAATGTGGTTATACGTGGGGCACTCTAAGAGGAAGCGATTTTCATCATCGATGTTCGTATTCTTACAGAAATGGAAAAACCTTTCCATCCATGGTGTTTAAGGAACTGCCCAGTGACCTGTTTCACTATGGAGCTCATGAGAGTTCGTTCTAATCTTGGCTATATTAATTTTACTCTTTGAACTAGTTAAAACAGAGAGATACTTTCTTCTAGGATGGGGTTGACGACCTCCTTATAATATCTTAATTTTCTTTTAGCTGTTAAATCTTTCTCACACCACATTTTTTCTTTGAACTTAGAAGTAAGAATATTTTTATTTTATTAATGTTTTGCAATGCAACATCCTCGTGGATGTACCAATGGTTTAACGAGGCCCTCGTGTCTTTATACCAACCTCGTTTGAACCTTAGGTGGTTTTGGATGGAATTTAAAGCTAGCTTAGGAAGTCTATGGTCTCCTATGTTATTGAGTTTGTGCTTGTACAACAGAAGCCTAGTCATAACTAGGCTCTAGATAGGGGAAGGAGCCACTTCTATAAGGAGAATAGGATAGGGCATGTTTTTTTTTAATTTTGAAGTTATACATTATAAAACGCTCCTGGATTTGCTCATTCTTTCTCCATGATTCTCTAGAGATGCTACAACCCCAAACCTCACATCCATATAAGATAACCGAAGTGATTAAAGTTTCAAAGAGGAACTTCTTTCTATCCCACATTATGAGGTTTGTCGTTTTACAGTTATTTTCAAGACCAAAATAAGCTTTCCATCCCCCATTAATCCTTTTCTCAATCCTATAGTTCCATTTGAGCTTGTGATGAATATCAATTCCTAGGTACTTGTAGGAAGACACTTCCTCCAAGTAACTATTGTCATTAGCCTAAGTGTCCTTCTTGGATTGATATATATGTATGTGTGTTTATTTATTTATTAATATATAAAAAAATTTATAATTAAAATTATTAAAATATGTTTTAAATATAATAATTAGCCACCCTAAATTGAAAATATGGAAAAAAATTATGTATTTCATGACTATGAAATTAATAGAAAAATAAAGTAGTGAGTAGCATAAATGGAAGTTACTAAACAACCTATAGTAAGACCTCAACTAATCACCTTACAAATAAATAAATTTAAATAATAATAAAAATAACAAAATTTCAATCAAGAATTTCAATAAACAAATTAATACAAAGGCAAACTAATAATAAGCCTGTTGAGTCAAAACAAAACCAAAACCAAATGTATAAGACTATGATTGGGGCAAGTATAACCAGCCTTAATCTATTCGAAAATATTGAAGAGGTAATTCTTATGGAAGATAATTCTCTTATAAGAAAATGAGTTGATTGGAACAATATAGGAAATTAAAATTATTACTAATAATATTTAATATTTAATATTATTACTTTAATATTAACTCGTGTAAACTAATGTTGTTATTTCTTATAATATAAAAAGAAAAATACTAAGGTATAAAACAACTAAATAACAACAATAATAAAAACTAAAGGAGTTACTAATTTAATTATAGTAATATTAATTCTTTAATTAAAACAATATTATTTCTTATAATAAAAAAAGAAAAATACCAAAATATAAAACAACTAAATAATAACAGTAATAAAAACTAAAGGAATTAATAATTTAATTATAGTGATATTAATTCTTCAATTTTAGAACAATATTAAAAATTAATATATTAATGATTCAATTAATAATATTTTAACATGTTTTAAAATATATAAATATTAATGATATTAGAGTGTATAGTTTAACTAATAGACAAAATGATCAATATTTTTCCTTGTTAATTTTAGATATTTTTAAGAATTATAATTTTAAGTTGTTTAGTATGTAAAGTTTGAGTGCCTCAAGGTTTTTTACAACGCTGAATTTATTTCTGAATAACAAGAAATCACAATCTTGCTCGAAATTGTATTGCTATAGTCCACCCAAAGAAATAATTTTATCTATTAATTAAACTATGCCATTTAATAATAATAATAATTAAATTATTAATAATAACATTGAGAATTTATACTAAGTTATTAAAAATTAAATTTATATCTATATAATTATTATTATTATTATTATTACTAATATTATTAAATCTAAGGGGTGGCATGAGGTGGAGGGATTCTCTTTAATCTCGATGAAATAATTGTGGACAAGTATGCATGGGGACTAGGCATCAAGATCAACAATGACGCTAAAGTTTACAACTTGTATATGAGACTCCTTTTAGCCAAGAAGAAGGAAGTTAACAGCATCACAATCCTCGATGACTCCTATCTCATTATTAGACACCTCAGAAAATGCTCCCATGCCTAGGACAATCACCTAAGCTAGACTCTTCTCATGCTCAGATCATTCTTCCTTCATTTGAAATCTCTCAAGCTTGGCACATCTTCTGAAACCTAAAGACAAAATCATATATGATGGAAAATAAAGCATATCATTTATCGAAAGGAACATTGGAAATCAATGAGGGATTTAGTTCATATCCTATACCCTAAGCCCACCCATGATTATCCCCCCCATGTGCTCCCCTCACCCTCTCCCTCATACATGGTATAATAGGAATGTTTGAGCCACCATTGAAATCCCTCGTCACTTCCCATACATCAGTTGCATGATTACCCCCATTCTTCCTTGTAGGCTTGTGTGATGACACCTCTCCACTCTCCTTTGTTGCTCGTCCTCCATTATCCCCTCCATGTGATGCTATTAGAGATGGGTATGCAGTTAAGCGTGATATTTCACCACCTCCCTGACTTCGACTTTGTGCTTGCAGTGTGCAAAGGAACTGACAAAAAATAAAGTGCGTTTCTTGGACATAAAGGGCCTATTGTATCATCAATGGGTGATGACCTACAAAAATTCAGAGAATAGTGATGTCAAAGGAAGGCATGTCGATAAACGCGAGGACGAGGTTGTTGCACTCCTTACCATGATCAAAGACCTACAACTATTGATGTCAAAGACAAGATCTCCTTTGGAAGAACGTAGCAACCCATCTAAAGTACATAATTCAAGCATTGATTTGAACTACTTGATTGACCCTATCAGCTAACTACACCTTGCAATATATGGTTTCTTCTTTGTAATTTTGTTGTCTCAATTTTCTCAAATATATACTTGTAGGATCAATAAGCGTATTGTGCCAACTATAAGCTTTATAATGTTCATGAATATATGAGTCTGCAAATCAGGATGGAAATGGTAAAATAGAAGCCCAAGGACAAATTCAAATGTAACTCACCCATGTATTTTGTTGTGATCGGGAACATAATGAATATAACAAGTACACATTGTTGTTAAAAAAATGTTATTAAAGCTACAATAAAATGATAAAAGCTCATAAAGTTATATTATAAAAACTATAAAAAATGGGAGGATAACAGAGTGCAACATGGAACAAATAAAAAGGGTTAGAGCTAATATGGAAAGGAAGAATCATAAAATTATAAGTTAGGGTAGGAATTCTAAAAAAATATTTTTATTATTTGAAAATTTTACTTTTACATTTGAGAATCTTTCAGAGAAATGTTCCTATATTAACATAGTTTTGATGAATTAAAGCATTACACTAGTACAAAATGACTAATTAGTTACTAAAAAACAGCTAAAATTTGCATATAAACAACCATTTTTTAGGCGTTGACCAATAGTAGCTAATTTACAGTATCTTATAACGCGACCAAATTTTAGTCATTTTTAGCTTACTCATTAATTGGTTTCCTCAATTTTACCATCTAGTAGTATATTTAGTCATAAATCCGGTCACTATTTTTTCATTGGTTTAGTCATTAATTGTTGCAATTAATGACCCAATATACAACAAAATATGTTACTATATGAATCCTCGAGAAAACTAATTAATGACCAAATAAATATGACCAAAATGTTGGTCATGTTATAATATACTGTAAATTAGCCACTAATAGTCATATATATGCAGATTTTAATCATCATTTAAAACCAATTAATGACCAAAGAAATATCATTAAATTTTAGTCGTGTTATAAGATACTGTAAACTAGCTACTAACAGTCACATATATGCAGAATTTAGTCATCATTTTAATCTAAAAATTATCATTTGCAGTAGTGTTTTGGAGAATTTGGTATCTACGGATAAATACGAATTCCCTAGATAAGTATCCATATCTAGAACAACAATTTAAAGCAATGTAGCCTTTTCCTATAAGCAATAGATAAGACGAAGAAGATGAGAAGACCTACCTGTAGTTCCGCTTTCCTCTTGTCTTCTTTGTATCGATCCTGTCACTCCTTCCCGTACTTAACACGCTTGAGAAGTACCTGTAAACATAAACAGAAGACAAAGAACTGATCAAAGAGAAAGATCTATTGAATACAAGTAAATGGAGTGAGATACATTCACACATATAAGCATCATATAAAAAGATAAGCATATGGGAAAAAGGTTCAAATACTTTATTGAATAGAGGAAGGAATTCCAAAGATAAAGTCTAATTTGAAGTCACTCCTGCAGCTTGGACCCCATCCACATCACATCAAAAGCATGACAAACTTGTAGCATAACAATACTTGTCTCAAAGTCAATTCTCATAACAACATTATCTCCTTACAATTCAACATAGTCCACCAATTGATCACATAGATGATTGTTCAATTTATAGGAGGATGAAGGAGGTTATGTCATAAATGGGGGTATTGAATGGCCTTCCATACTTAGAAATAGTTCCAAGGCGGAAGGGATGAGAGGATAGAATGCATCTTAAGTCATTCCTCATCCATTTTCGAGTTGATAAGAGTTAATAAGTGAGGGAAACTTCTAGATGACTCCAAGAGATAAGAATATTCTCCAAACCCTATGTGAATTTCTCTCAATCATGTGCAACACAGGTGAAAGAGGGCCTAAGTACTCTACAAAGAACCTTGGCATGGACTCAACTGCTTTGCAGTGCACCCTTACATGGGCCCACCTACAGTGGTCCCTTTAGGGGTCATTTCAAGATGTCTTCAAGTCATGAAACTGTCTAGGAAGGAGCCATTCAAAAGGGTGACTTGTTTACAGCATGTAGCAACTGAAATTAGGGTTTGATGAGCCCTAAACCATGGATCTGGATGATGGGAGTGATGTGCCCAAATGGATTTGTAACAGCTAACCCCTAAAGCATGAAGTCAAAAAAATGTTAATGTTAAATGAAATAGTTTACGATGTGATGAGGAGGTTCCGAAGTGGTTGTTGTCCTGCATCGATTACAATACATAATATCATGATATTTTGATTTTTTTCTCATGAATCGCTGAGGGAAGGCATACCCATGCTCAACATATAAACTTTCATTACAATTACATAGACAGGTCTACAGATATAGACCCATGATAGGATGACTATCAATGTAAAGCCATTGTATGGATGATTTGGTACATTTCCTGAAATCGCAACCCGGATGGATGAAACTAGATCTAGGGTCTTCTATCTCATTCAATCGTTCGCTCAAGTATGAGTTTAACCATGCGAATATGTGATCTAATGTTTAACATGGGAAGACACCATATGATTACTAGCCAATGATGTAAGCCATTAACAGACGAGAGAGAAATCACCGATAATGATAATGATCATCAAGGTACTGTAGTACATTCTGCATGGTGTGAATGGATGTTTTGATGTCGAACACCATACAAAGTCTTTCGGTCGAAGATTAGTGATATCAACCTATTTTCAAAATAGAGAAACCTGCCAGTGATGTATGCAAGCTTCAAGGTACTCGAAGGGTGTTTCTAACTCAACTTCTTGGATAATGTGCTAATGTCAACAAGAAGCAACTCGTTGCAGAAGGGTCTTGATGTATCCCAAATCAACGACACGAAACGACTTTAATGATTTTGGAGACATAGTTTGACTGACGACACAAGGTTCAGGAAACAATCATGAAAATGAAGGTTTATGAGTATTTCAAAGGATGAATTTCAAACTGAGTGACTTCTCTTGAACATGTCGACGACACTGAATGGATTGGTAGCATTGAACCAAAACAAAAGTAATGGATGGTATGATAGACCAAGGTATGATGACCATCAAGCAGATAACCCAATCGAAATAGTCACAATGATGAAGTGAAAGTGTCATGTTTAAGAGTGACCTGCTACCATAAAGCGGTTTACCTCTTTTCCCATTTTCCCTAGTCATTGTTGATCAGTACCTATTTATTTTTATCAAGCTTGAGGATGATAACATATGCTTGTTGTATAATTCCACCCTTCGGGTGAATCCATCGCTATATGATGTTTTAACGAGTCTAGCGAAGGTGAAACCCGGTCTTGTCATGATGGACAAGTTTGTCACTATCGAGTCTAAAGACAATGGTAACTCCATCCTTTTCATGTTTAGAGAGTTTGAAAAGGGACAAAAAGAAAACTCCACAAGTTCTTTTTCGTATATTTGTCTCTCAAGTCCAAAAAAGCATAAAAAAATACAAGAGATAACCTATTGACCATGTTCAGTCAACGTATTTCTTTTTTGTAAATTATCTATCTCAGCCCCAAAAAGGGTTAAACTTATATTGAGTAGATGTCGTTTCCAATCCATTAACGAGCTGAAAAGGACAAGCACTCGCCAATATTTTCATATTTTGAGTCTGAAAAGAGTTTAAAGAGGACTCTACTTTGGGGAACAAGTGTTGTCTATGATAGCACCTGGTTTCGGTGATGTTGGAACTTCTCAAAACATGTTGATTTATGTGAAGAGGCTAGCTAATAAGACCACTCATTGCAACTATTCCTCAAAAAGGGTAAAACAACAAAGTGAAAGCGTGTGACCAGCCAAGAAGATAGTAACAATGCAAGTAGAAAAACCAAGGCTCGTATGATGTAAAAGGCTGATAAAATGGCAATCATGAGGGTTAAAATGGATATGGGTTCATTTTTACACAAGATTGAACCATAGGGAACTATTCTTGGATTTAGTTTCATGTTTACACAAGCTTGAAATGAAAAAATATGCTTGGATTCAGTTTCATGTTTACGCAAGCTTAAAACAAAAAACTATGCTTGAAATTGGTTTACATGCCCCCAACTAGATGACTTGATTCTAGGTGCATGCCCCCCAAGCTTCATTGCATTCACCTAAGTAGGCTACTCATGGCTATCAAGTGGATGGAATGAAGGTTAATTTCCGAGATCAAGTGAAAGACTCGACTGGGATTTTATGAGATCTAATCAAAGACTCGAATTGGAACTTTACTCCAGGGGACCTTGTTTCAATTTTTAATGAGCTTGATACAAAACAATGAACTTTGCTCAAATTCCTTGTTTCAATTTTTAACAAGCTTGACACAAGATAAGGAACTATGCTCTGGGACCTGTTTCATTTTTTTAATGAGGTTGACATATTAAAATAACTATCCTCATATTTCTTGTTTCATTTTTTTAACGAGGTTGACACAAGACAAGGAACTATGCTCAGATTCCTTGTTTCATTTTTTAACGAGGTTGACACAAGACAAGGAATTATCCTCATATTCCTTGTTTCATTTTTTAATGAGGTTGAAACAACACAAGGAACTATCCTCACATTCCCTATTTCATTTTTTAACAAGGTTGACACAAGACAAGGAACTATCCTCATATTCCTTGTTCACGACCCATAAGAGGTCATGACTTCCAAGAGGTTCTCATCAGATGGGATAACAATGCTCTAGAAGAGCTTTGTAGCAAGGAATCCATTGGAGAGATCTCATTCCAATGCTCCCAGTATATAATGTACAACATCGCGGAATTGGTCGCCCATTGGTGTAGGCATGGAATGGGTTGCCACATAATTGACCCATGGCGGGGATGATACCAATGGGACAAAAGGACCATTTAGGGAAGATGGTTGACTAGAAGCCATATTTGGATCAGGAAATTAAAGCTGGTCAACGGTGATGATTTTTCCTTCATTTGGGAAACACATCAATCGAAAGAGCATTGAAACAATAGCTCCCATGTCATAAACATAGTCGCTTCCAAGAAGTAAATTGTAATCCAAAGTGCCTAGGACTACCATCACATTGAGATAAACAATTTTCCTCCCAAAGTAATAGGTAACTGAGGAAGGATCCTTAATGGTTGATTGGTTCCTCTGTTAAAAGCCAACAGATTCTGGGTAATAGGCACAAGCGGCGGCAAACCAAGCGCTTGCCAAGCAATGGAGGAAAGGATACTCATAGATGCACCTTCATCTATAATAGTTCTAGATACAATCATATTATAAACCTGCATTATGATTTGGAAAGGCACATAAGAAGGAAGACAGAATCTTGCCATTCGATTCCAATCAAAGGAAGTGACGAGACTACTTAGAGGGGGTCCTATAAGAACGAGACAATTATCCCCTTGAGTTATGATAACAGGAGGATTTTCCCCTATCTTTATGGAATAGGAGGATTGCCCCCAAGCTCATTGGAATCTGAAAAAATGAAAGGAACCTGAGTGGTATCATACTTACTCTCTATGAGAAAGGTACGATTAACTGAAGGTGAAATCAGGTCAACTATTACCTCGACCTGTGATCGATTAGGTATAGACTCATGAGATTTACATTCAAAGAGAGTGGGTTTGAATGATGGTTGATTTAGGTCAGCCACTTTATCAACTAGTGAAGGATTAAGGGAGAGTCTTGTGTAACCACATGGAAGTCACTGCGGAGAAGCATGATGGTTATCCAACGCTTTTTTGGCTTCATCCAAAAAAGTGAATGGGATGATTCCCTTCACATAACCTACAGGGAAACTTAACTTTACCCTTATATCCATGAACTTTACTACATCTAGTTGATGATGTGTCACCAACATCACCTCCAGAAGTTAATGACACAGGATGATGTGAACGGGAATACCATTCTTCTCAGATCTGAGAAATACCAGAACAGTTTCGAAGAATATGGTCTCCCGCACAAAGTTTACATGGATATCGAATTTTGTTAGGCTTTACAAATGGTTTCTCGTCAGATGTTCCATTCAAAGCAATGGTTGCTTGGTTGCCTCTCTGTTGAATTTTCTTCTTCTTTTTCCTTTTCCGTTTCTTCTTCTTCTTATTGTTATAAACATATTTGGGCACTTCAACCACAATCATATATGTCGATAAATTAAGGCTCATAAACCCCTTGAACATTTGTTTCATACCATAAAAGAACATGGTCATCTGATTACATCATTCCCCAAAATTTCCATCTAAAAACCATCCAGAAATGGCCTAAACTGAACCATACTAACTGCTACTCTGGCCAGGCGCAATGCATACTGAGTGATACACTACTCAGGTATGATGCATACTATTTGGGCCTTCTATAGGGTGTGATGGGCAAGGATGGAAAAATTTCTGAGACAGTTTTCTAGGTGTTTTCTCATGGAATCTTCTAGAAACCTCTCCTATGACACTTGCCTCTCTGAATTCGCCCCAAGGATGAGTAAGAGATCCAAAACTCAGTTATCTCCCCTCTTGTGGAACCAAATGTAACAAATGAAATGACACTAATCAAAACCCCAAAGATGACTCACACCCTTGCACACATTTGTAAATGGATCCCCCATCTAAGAGACCTAGGGGTTGGAATATTGTGAATTGCAAGTAAGTGTTGATAGTTTAAGGAAAGAGAATTGTATTGTTGGTGTGATCTTGCTATTTCATGAGGTGAAAAGGCTTGATGCTGGGAGGATGATGCTGGATCAGACAACTGGGTTGTAATTCTCCCTTCTATTTAATAAAGTTCTTCGAGTTTTCTTCCATATAATTGTGCATTGGTGAATGTCATTATTTGTGAATGCCATTTTATGTTCATTATATATCTAATTCTATAATGCTTATGTTATAATAGATCAAGATGCTTTGACAATTCTTTGTTACTGTGTTTCTACAGGTCCTCTCCAAGTGGGATAAGTACGGAGAGGAGTTGCAAGTTCTGTCAAGGGGGAGAGAGATCAAATAAGGAGTTAAGTGGAAGATCCAGGTTGGTTCCTTTTTCTTTCTCTTATCTATTATACATAGAAGAAATCACGAATTGCTTTAAACTGTTGTTTCTAGGATAGCTGCCAAACCTAGAGGGCTAGTCGATCGAAAAGACACTATTTTTCCCAGAAACAAATTGGCGACCCCACTGGGGAAACAAATAGATGTCTGTTTGTTGCTATTGTTTTTTTTATAAACTATAGACAGAGCCTGAAGTTAGCTAGGTAGCCTTCGAAATTCTCTTGCTCTGCAATTGCATAGTAGATGAATGCTGCTTCAGTCAATCTCTGGTTTAGTTTATGAATTGAACATTTGACTTACAAACATTCTGGATGCCCTTTTGGTAGCTCAGTAACCTCTCACGACATTCCTCTGTACTTTTTCTTTATTGACCATCATAGCTCAGCTTAACTCACTGAAAACAGCTGCACATCTGAGCCAAAACCCACTTCAATTGCACTCCCTAGCCCATCGCACTGTCTGTCACTGTAAACTAGTATGAATCTCACCTCTCGAGCCTCTAAAGTGCGATGCATCCCTATTTCTGTGAAGCCTAGGTGTGATGACTAACTCAACCTATTTCCTTTCTAGAATTTGGGGGGTTTTGTCCTTGTTTTCAGTTTTCTTCAGTTGTTTTGCTACTTATGAACAGTGCCTCCTTACTGAAGCCTGCTTGAATCACATATATTAGTCTCCATTGATTAGGATTAGTAAATGTTTTTATGTATTTGTCCATCATTTATAGTCCTTTGTCGAAAAGTTGCTTAAATCGATCTATCATTTTGGTACAAAAAGTGTCGTAACTATCGTTTTGTGTCAAAAAGAGAAGTGTCATGGAGTCTTCCTTCCCTGGATAATCAATTGAACTTTCTGTCATGTATTTGATTTGATTTGTTGATATTTGAAGTGTTGAAAACATTTTCTATTCGAAATTGAAAAGTGTCATTTAGTCTTCCTTTCTATTTTGAAGAAGAAATTGTCGAAATGTCGCTTTGAAAGAAATATTTCAGAGCTTTACTACATTTAGTTTTCCTTTTTGACATCTTCACATTAAGGGGAACGAAAAACAAATACATGCATTTGCATTTGCATTTATTTTGTGTGCAAAAAATGAAATGCATTAGTGTATGCTCTTTGCTCTTTGTTTGAAAGAATTTTAATCTTCTTTCCCTAGTAGATAGGATTTTCATTGATCGAAATAAACAAAGATTGTTTATCATTATAGATTGCATTTTAGGAATTTCAAATCATCATCACACGGTGAACCATTGAAAGGAAAAATTTAAACAAGATCAAATTTAAAATAAATCTCAATGAACTTAACAACGATTTGGAACTTAACACAACATATCTAGAGGTCTAGGCTAGAGACGTGTTCCGGCATCGTAAAACCTAGTAACTATCATTTTCATTGAAGGTTGGGTGATTCCTCCTCGTTGATACGACAAGTGCTAGCACGGACTTGTGCTCCCCATACTATCGCGTATATATTGGGAGACCACAATAGGCTTATATCCTTTATCCATAGGAAGTTGAGTCTACCGCCTTATTGATCGCAATTCACAGAACGTAGCATTTAGGAAGATTGACTACCGTACATAAGTCCTTGGTAATTTCTTTTTAATTTATCACCAAGGTGTATTTTGCAGTTTTGCGATTGGTTTGGTAATAACTCTATCTAAATTTCCAGAGTAGTCACTTTCGTTCCTTTTCGACTCTTTAAAAGAAAAGGTCCATCTGAGCACTTGTCACTTTAGGCTCATTAAAAATCGAAGGGGACTAGAGTCATTTTTAGCTTTTTCTCGACTCTTAAAAACTGAGAAAGAAAAGTTGTGTTAAAGCGTAATTAAAATTAATTGAGCTCGGAATAACATTATTTTCCCCTTAATTTTGAGTTGATCAAGTAATCTACAATCATGGAAGAAAGTAAATAGAAACCCTGTCGTTCACGGAGACTAGCAAGTCAACCATCTCAGACTCTAGAAACGAAGCCATTCTGGGAAAAACGGTCTCATTTACCTAAGTCAAATTCATCTGGTCTATTTGAAACTTTTTTTTCAACATCATAAGAGACTATAGTTACTCCGATTATTTCAATACATCTTCCTTTAGAGAAGAAGTTTGGCAGTTACAAGAGGACACTAGAACTAATCCTAGTGTAACGGTAGACACTTTTATACCTGAAACAACTCCATCTAGAGTTGATCTAGAGACTGAAGTTCATTTACCTGAACATCTAGAAGTCAAGTTTTAGAATTCAGAAGGTTTCACCCCTCCAGTATCTGTCACTGCAGAAGTTATACCTTCTTCGGCTCCAACAATCTTTTACGGACCTGACAGTCTACCTCTTCCACCTGGTATGATTGCTATAGAAGAGATAGTAGAGGATCCTCTATCCAGTACCCCGATACATTTTGGAACTGGAATTCATTTGTATCCTTCTACTCCTGAGTTTGGTTCTTTTAATCATCCTTCATCGTGAGTTCCTGTCAAATCGCTAGGAAATCTTTTGGATAGACTAAACATGTCTGAACAACCATCAACATCTAGGATTGTGTCATCTGATATTGCTATGGTAGAACTTCTTGTTGCCATTCCTACAATGTTTAATGGTACACCATATGTTCCAGCTAGTTATCAATCACTAGCGGGAGTCCACTTAGAGGTTATTTCAGTAGCATGGTCTGCTCCTATTTATTCATCTAGAGTTCCATCTGGTATTTCTTATGTTGAAACTCAGCAAATTGATCCTACATGCCAGTATCAATTTGGAAAAACCAGTATTCAAAGACCGATATATCCTTTGAACAATGGACTACCGCCATATGGAGGGCGGTATGCTTTTTCATTGTTCCCTCCTGTGGAAAAACCATACGAGAGTTTACAACGAAACTTAGGTCAAACTAGAATTACATCCAGTGGTTGGGTACCAATACTGTCATAACAACCAAAGGTTGTATATTCAATGCAACCAATCCAACCTATGTCAAAAATTCCCACTACACCTGCTATTGTGATTGTCTCTATGGCTCAATCGCAACCTCAGGTTAATGCTTCCTTACCTGGAATGACTCAGGCTCAAACGGGTATTATCACTCTGCATCCTGGTCAATCTTCTAGTATTGGGCAACAACAAATAGTCCAACAACCATGGCTAGTACAATACCAACAACCACAATTCTAGCAAACTCAACCTCAGTTTGGGCTTGGTCAATATCAAACCTACCGAGGACCTGAGCAACAAGGCTTTGTAGGTAATGGACAGCCGCATTTTCAAAATGGTTATCAACAACCACACTATACTGGTTATGTCTAACAAGCTTATCAAAGTTACCAGCATCAGATACACTATGCTGGTATGCAAAGACCTACTATTGAGGTGATTCCATCTTATCCTGGGTATGCTTCACCTAACTTGAATCAGTAGTTGCCTTTCGTAGCAACTCTAGAATTACTAGATTTGAACGGGCTTACGAATGATCCAATTGCATACGCTCCTTGGTGGCCAGCGATTCCTCATAAACTTCCCTCCGATATTCCTAAATTCAATGGAAATCTAGGAGAAGATCCATCGAATCATGTAATGACTTTTCATTTATGGTACTCATCTAACACCCTAAATGATGATTCAATTAGGCTTCGCCTTTTGTAGAGAACGTTCACTGGTCTGGTAGAGAAATGGTATATTGAATTGCCTAGAGCTTTGTCTGATAACTTCAACGCCCTTGCCACTACTTTTCTAACCCACTTTCAGTTACCCATAAGGTACGAAATAGGAACAAAAATCCTTACCTACTTTAAACATACCATGGCCACTCACATATCTGATCATATTCATGAGTGGCGCCGTTGTCGTCGAATGGTAAAGACGTATTTTCCTGATCAGCTTTTAGCCGAGTGGTTTATTAAGTCCTCATTGCCTTCTATCACTAAAGACGTGGCAAAGGGAGGAGTTTTCACTGAAGAGCAAGTCATTGCACGTGCCCAATATTTAGACTTGATCTATACTTAGTTTGGCACACTCTACAACAAAATTCCTGATGCTCCTATACTAGAATCTTCTGTTCTACCCCCTCATAAATTGAACAAGGACTCTCACGTCGGTGATGGTGTGATCGGTGCCTCAAGCACGAAAACCGCAAAGGCTCCATCTGGTAAAGCCCTTGCAGTTTCTAGTTAAAAAGCAAATGACAAGCGTCTTGCCTTAGAGATTAATGTTGTGTCATCTGATAAGGGAAAGAATCCAAAGCAACCAGGGGGAAAGAAGAAATGGAAAAATAATAAGAAGAAACAGGAGAATTCAACTCCTGAAAAATCTTCTGAAAACCCTACTGGGCCGAAGAAACCTCCTCTTTTTCCATGTTATATATGTAACAAGGAGCATCATATGAGAGATTGTCCACATCAAGTTGAGGTTACGAAATTTTTAAAGACTTGAAGTAACTCAGCAGTGTTGACTGACCCATTTCCAAACCTAGAAAATAATCTAGTTGCTATCGATAAAGCTTCCACATCCCAAGTGCTTATGCTATCCATCTCAAAATAGAAAAATGATGCATTGATATCGACAAGGAATAAAGACTATGGGAATCCATCATCCTCAAACAACCAGGCTACAGATCAACCTAGTAGTTCGAAAACAACTTCGCCAGAAGTTGTTCCACCCATTATTCCTGAATTAACTATAAATCCGCCAAAGGGAGTCGTACATAAATCGACATTTAATCCTCATGCTCAAGCTACACAGAATTATAATATAGTGGAGGATCTAGCTCAATCGCCATCTGCTTTGTCGACACATGAGGTACTACAGAATTTCCCCTCCCAAAAGTAGGCTTTGTTATCAGAAATAGGTGGGATTGATCTAGTAGATTCTAATCTTGTTTCCTTTAATCATAAAGGATATACACCTCAGTTACTGGCCCAAATTGCTTTCCTTATACAGGTAAAAGCCCTCAATAAAACTATTCATCGAACAATCATTGATGAGGGGGCATCTACCTATATTATGTCAATGAGTTGATGGAAAAATTTAGGTTCACCACCCTTGTCGCAATCATCAATGACATTACAAGCATTCGATGGAAGAACATACATGTCGTATGGGATTTTAAGTAACTTGCAAGTTGAACTGGGGGGCAAGATAGTAGAGATTGAAGTCGAGGCATTGATGGAAACTTTGATTAAAATATTTTACTAGGAAGACCCAGGATTTATGTTATGGCTGTCGTTGTGTCTACATACTTTAGAAAGATTGCATTTCCCTTCCAAGGCAGAACACAATCGTCGACCAACTAGCCTTTTTTCCCAACAATTCACAAGCTACTAGAAGCATTCCATTTATCCATGGAAGTCATCAATCACTTCAAAATGTCGAAGTAGGTCTCCTAAAAGACCCTTCCTTAATGGGTACTTTTTCCCTCCCACCTCCACCTGCACTTGCGGAAGTGGCCACAGTGGAAACCTATCATATGATATATTCTACATCCCTTGAAATTAAGAAGAACTCTAACAATTTTGATAGTGCAGATCACCACGAGGTGTTGCCACCAAGCCCCATGGAATCTTTGTAGCAATCAATTTTTTGGGCCTGGGCGGCAAACCTGAATAAGCACTCAAGGAGTGTTTGGATAGATAGGTCTTTAGAGTATGGTACCTCTTCCGATCCTTGATCTCGTATACATTCTACAGATGAAGGAATCATCCATTCAATGATAATAGGAGAGATGCCATGGGAAGATTACCACCATCATTCCCACCTTCAAGATAACAAGAAAGATTATTCAAACGACCTGAATCATCCTTCAGTTTTTGATATTTTATCAAATATTGTAAATACAGTAGATTCCGAGCAAAATCTGTCCAATATTGAAGAAACTATCGCCATTAATATCTCGACCAAACCTAATGTTGTAGAGAATATTCACGTTGGAAAATCTTGTTCTCCATCAGAATTGGAAATTTACTACGCTCTCTTTCGTGAATTCAGAGATGTCTTTGCATGGTCGTATGAAGAAATGCCAGGCATTGACTCAAGAATTGTTGAACATGAAGTCAAGATGTATCCAGATGTTATGCTCTTAACTTGCAAAATGATAACCAAATACAGAATATGCAAAGAAAAGATACCCAGAACACAGAATAGCAATGATTTTATTATTCAGAGAGTAATGTTCACTTGCCTCTTCAAGGGGGCAACCTCCAATAGAGCAGAGCTCGATTACAAAATAAGACATGATGCTCCTCGCAGGGAGTCTCTATCCTTTATATATGACTCATACATGCAATACCACGGACCAATACCGTGGGTTTTATTAATACCATCTATCTAATACTATGGCCCATTTGCAACTAACTGTGGTTCCGTCATTAATTGCGGATTAACCACATACTATTATTAATATGGGCTTTATTGACTCTTGACTATGACGTGATCCCATTACATAAATAAGGGAGTTAGGGTGGGACCCTAACATGCCCTCCCCCTTAAGACTAGCCTTGTCCTCAAGGCTGAAGCTGCGGAAACTGCTGAAGAATAGTGGTTGGTTCCCAAGTTGCATCTTTCGGAGAGGTGTCTTTCCATTTGATGAGGACTTCCTTATTCATGTGGCCACGCAGTTGCTTGTCTCGTGTGTCTAGGACCTGTTCAGGTTGAAGCCAGATGGACCCTTCTTCGTCCAATTCAGGTAGACTGGTCTAAATTCTGCAATTATTCCCAATCACTTTCTTGAGGCATGAGACATGGAAAACTGGATGGATTTTTGCAGTAGGTGGCAAGGCCAACTTGTAACCCACTTCTCCAATGCGTTGAAGTACTTGATATGATCCGTAGAATTTGGGAGATAGTTTCTGACACCCCTTGTCTTTGAGTGATGTTTGCTTATATGGTTGTAGCCGTAAAAAGACCTGATCCCCTTCTTGAAATCGGCGCTCAGAGCGATGTTGGTCTACTTGTTGCTTCATGCGGTTCTGAGCTTGATGACGATTCTCTCGAAGATGGGAAGCACGGTTGCGCGGTGTTGTAGGAGTTGATCCATTGCTTGTACTTTTGAGAACCCCTTGAGATACGAAGTAGGTGAAGGCGGGAGTTGACCATATACTGCTTCATAGGGAGTCATTTTGGTGGTGGCATGATAGTTGGTGTTATACCACCATTCAGCCAGAGGTAACCACTGTACCCAAAGGTGTTGCTTTTCTGAAGTGAAACACCTATGGTAGGTTTCTAGACATTTGTTGACGGCTTCGGTTTGACCATCTGTTTACGGATGATAGGAAGTATTGAGTTTTAGTTGAGTGCCTTGTATCTTGAAGAGTTCCTGCCAAAAATTACTGGTGAAGATCGGGTCGCGGTCAGACACAATAGAAGTGGGCATGCCATGCAATTTGAAGATCTGATCCATGAAAGATTGAGCAACCAAAGTTGGTGTAAATGGGTGGGGTAGGGCGCAGAAATGAGCATACTTCGACAGTCGGTCCACAACCAACATGATGACTGACTTGTTCCCTGACTTTGGAAGACCTGTAATGAAATCCATAGAAACATCCATCCAAATTGATGCCAGAATGGGCAATGGTTGTAATGTGCCTGGTGTGTTGACGGTTTACCCATTGTGGCATTAACAGACATCACATTCCGCTACGAAAGTAAGGATGTCCTTTTTCATTCCTGTCCAAAAAAATGATCTTCTGGTGCGAGTATACGTCTTCTGAAAGCCCGAATGTCCTGCAATGGGAGATGAGTGCAATTCTTCCAAAATGCGACTTTTGAGGGTGGATATTGGTGATATTACGACTCGGTCCTTGTAGCGAACAATATCATCCTGCCACGAGTAGCCCTTGGTGGAATTTGGATCTACCTACAATTGAGAAATGAGTTGGGAGAGCCCGGGGTGTGAAAACCATTCCCTGCGAGCCTCTTTAATCCATTCTGGAATGGGGAGGGAAATTGCTAGCAGAGTACTTTCCTCCTCAAATTGGCGAGATAATGCATCTGCTACACTATTGTCTTTCCCTTTCTTGTAAATGATCTCATAATCATATCCTAGCATTTTGGCGAGCCATTTATTTTGTTGTGGGGAGGATAGGTGTTGGTCCAAAGAATATTTAAGACTGTGATGATCTGTGCAGATTTGGAAACGTCACCCCAATAAGTAAGGTTGCCAGGTCTCCACTGCATGTAAGATGGCCATCATTTCCTTCTCGTAGGTAGATTGGCCCAGATTCCTCCGACTTAGTTGTTGGCTTTTGAAGGCCAACGGTCACCCTTCCTGCATTAAGACTGCCCCAATACCTGTACCCAAAGCATCACATTCAATGACAAAAGATTTGGTGAAGTCAGGTAGTGCTAACACTGGAGTGGAACACATGGCATTTTTTAGAGTTGTAAAGGCCTGTTGTGCTTCCTCATTCCAGAAGAATGAATTTTTCTTTAGGAGTTGGGTGAGGGGCTTCGCTATGCGACCATAGTTGCGGACAAATTTACGATAATAGCCTATGAGACCCAAAAATCCTCTCAAGCTCTTCAAGGTCTTAGGTTGAGGCCATTCTTGCATTGCCTAGATCTTTTTGGGGTCCACCTTGACACCATCACGCCCCACAATGTGGCCCAAATACTCTACTTCTGCCATGCCAAACGAACACTTGGACATCTTGACAAATAATTTATGCTTGCGGAGCAGTTGCAAGAGTAGATCTACATGCTGAAGATGTGCAGCCCAAGTGCAACTATAGATGAGGATGTCATCGAAGAAGACAAGAACAAATTTCCTGAGATATGGTTTGAGAATGTGGTTCATAAGGCTCTGAAAAGTAGAGGGGGCATTACAAAGACCAAATGGCATGACCAAGAATTCATAATGGCCTTCATGAGTTCTGAAAGTAGTCTTGGGAATGTCGACTTCCTTCATGCGAACTTGGTGGTAGCCTGAGCGAATATCCAGCTTAGTGAAGAATTGAGCCCCATTGAGTTCATCCAGCAAATCATCAACCACCGGGATGGGGAATTTATCTTCGACTGTCAACTTATTGAGGGCCCTGAAGTCGGGACACATCTGCCACTCCCCATCTTTCTTGAGAACCATGACCACTGGGGATGAATAAGGACTAATGCTCGGACGAATAACACCTGCTTCCAAAAGTTCCTTGATGATTTTTTCTATTTCATTCTTTTGGGTGAACGGATATCTGTATGGGCGCACATTTGGGGGTTGGTCCCCTAGAACCAAGGTGATGCTATGATCATGTTCCCCTCGCGAGGTTGGAAGCTCATGAGGCTTGTCAAAGACCGGCAGATGGTTATTTAAAATTTGTTGCATCTTAAGATGAATTGGCAGAGGCTTGGTTTCGACTTCTTGGATGGAATTAAATTGAGCTACAACTCCATGATTGCCCTTTTTTAACAATTTTTCCATCCTATGCGAGCTGATGATAGAGGGGGCTCGTGCCTGGAGTCCACGGAGGGTATGTGTGTAGTTGTTCTGCTTAAAACTCATGTATAACTCCTGGAAATCCATTGTGATTGGCCCAAGAGTGCGGAGCCATTCAGCGCCAAGGACAATGTCGTAACCCCCCATGTGTATGGCAAACATGTGGGTTTTCAACTGATAATCTCCCATTTGAAGTTTGACATTTTCATAGCGGCCTTCACATTTCATTGTGCCTCCATCCGCAATTTGAACTTGGAAGTTAGAAACTGCTCGTACAAAACAATTCACTGCTTCTGCGACTTTTTGATGGACGAAATTATGTGTACTTCCACTATCAATCAAGACTACTACTGGGTGATGTTTAATAAAGCCTCTGACTTTGAGAGTTTGAGGGGAATAAATTCCTGCCAAAGCATGCAACGAAATAACTAGTTTGTCAGAGACATTGTCCTTTTGGTTGTCTTCTTCTAGCAGCTCATGTTCCTCAAGTGGTGGATCTTCCTCTGTTGAGCTGTAGTCAGTGGCATCAATTTGAAAAAATTTGGGCTCCTTGCATTTATGACCTGGGGAGTATTTTTCATCACAGTAGTAACATAGTCCTTGCTTTCTTCTATCGGCCATTTCCACAGGGGACACCTTTTGGACCTTAAGTGTTTGAGTCGTGTTGTGAGCCTGTGGGGGGCGACCTTTAGCAGAGAAATTTGGGCGACTGTATTGGGCTGCTAATGCACGTTCCACGTTACGAGCTACCTTGCAAGCCTCCATCCACATGGGAGGGTGGTGCAGTAGGACTTCAGCTTTGATGGCTTCTTTAAGACCGCTAATAAAAGATTCCGTGTAGAACACATCTGAGAGACCCCAAGTGCGGAAGGCTAAGGTTTCAAAAGCTGTAATATATTCATCCACTGTACCAGTCTGTCGGAGCTTAGTAAGACGACCCAAAAAATATGATTCCTGGTCAAAGAGATCTTGAAGAGCTTTGGTGAATTTGGTCCAAGTCCTAAAAGGTCCAGTGCAACGTTGATGCCATTCCCACCATTGCCACCTTTCATTGTCCAAGTACATGCTCCCCAACATAAGCTGAGTCTCATCATCTAAGATGTGATTCAGTTCGAAATACTGCTCCATTTGTGTTATCCAGGCTGACGGGTGAGAACCATCAAATTTATGCATATCCAACTTGGGAGGTCGCTGACTGGGTTGTTGGTGGGTGTGCCAGATGTGAGGAGAGTGGCTAGACTCACCCTCATTGTGTCAATTGCCATTATACGCCTCCTCGTGGGCTTGCTCCTTGCCCTTCGGGATTATTTTCTTGACCATGCTACATAGTCCGCTAAGCTGAATGTGGAGGGTTTTCACTGATTCTTCAACTTTGTCCATCCTTTCATTGGCCATCGCTTGAGCTCTAGTTTCTACCATACACCAACCTGATTTTTTGAAAATTGGGATCGCCTAAAAAAAATTTCCACTAAGAAGTGAATGGTACCACCGTGCTCAGCTCGTCGTCCTGATTTTGATGGGCTAGATCACTAATAAGCGCCCTGAAAGATCTCAGACTTTTTTTTTTTTTTTTCAGAAAACTCCTAACGGAGTTTTACTCCTTCCTTATCAATATTGTAGTCGCCAAATCCTCAAAATGTCAATGCGGCCAAAAGTCCTGCGAAAATTATACCCTGGTATAGGAACCCTTTAGAACGACTCTGATCTGGTGGATCTGAGAGATCTGAATGGCAGATCTGATAGCTCTGCGCGGTGGAACAGACTGCTTATGCGGATCTGATGGATCTAATAGATTGGAATGGCTGATCTGCGAACTTGAGACTGCAGGATTGATGTCTGTTGCTGCTGCACCCCTTTGCACAAGCGGATCTGGAAGAGATGATGTGTGATCCTCCGATAGAAAAGGGAACTATGGTCTTGAGGAGTGTCAGGTGCTACAGATCGCAATATACATAAGGGTCTGGTAGTAGTACTCGGCCCAATGTTTCAGGGCTCTACCTAAGGAGGATCGACTGTACCCTTAGCCGTACAACCCGACTACCCTATCGTACGGGCGAGTAATCTCTCTGAGTGATGTTCTCGGTGTACTATAGCCGCAAGATGGCTGACGGTTTATCTATGGCGAGGTTTCAAGGGAGCCTAGGGGCCTTTCGATATACCCAAAGGGTACGTGGAAGACAGTCCGTGCGCGGTTCTGTCTAATGCGCTACTACTCGAAGGGGTACCCACAAGGGTTACAAGGGAGTCCAACAGATGTGACCACCTCTTGTATTTCCTGCTTGCATGCCTCCCCAAATCCACAGGTTTATGCGCTCAATGACAGATCTCGTGGTTTAAAGACGCCGTAACACATCTCTAGCCAAAAAAAAAAATTGCTAAGAAATGGAGATCCCACCAGGCTTGGAAAGTTCTCTGATACCACTTGTTATGCTCTTAACCTGCAAAATGATACCCAAATACAGAATATGTGAAGAAAAGATACCCAGAACACAGAATAGCAATGATTTTATTATTCAGAGAGTAATGTTCACTTGCCTCTTCGAGGGGGCAACCTCCAATAGAGCAGAGATCGATTACAAAATAAGACACGATGCTCCTCGCAGGGAGTCTCTATCATTTATATATGACTCATACATGCAATACCACGGACCAATACCGTCGGTTTTATTAATACCATCTATCTAATACTACGGCCCATTTGCAACTAACTGTGGTTCCATCATTAATTGCGGATTAACCACTTACGATTATTAATATGGGCTTTATTGACTCTTGACTATGATGTGATCCCATTACATAAATAAGGGGGTTAGGGTGGGACCCTAACACTAGATGTCAAATCGGTATGACAACGACTCTGACCTATTCATCCAAAGAAGGCCATTGCCATTAAAGCAGAAGTTTAAAAACTTTTGCATGCTGGTTTCATTTACCCTATTCCTCTCACTGATTAGGTATCGAATATTGTTCATGTAATCAAAAAGCAAGGAACAATTAGAGTGTGCATCTATTATAGGGATGTAAATCAAGCGTGTCCGAAGGACAACTATCCTACACCCTTCATCGACCAGATAATTGATGAATGTGCTGGATGCGGAATCTTTTCATTCATGGATGGATTTTCCGGATAGAATCAAATCAATATTTGCCCACAAGACCAATCGAAGACTGCATTTATATGTTCATGGGGCACATTCGCGTATCATAAATTACCTTTCGGTTTGAAGAACTTAGGGGTAACTTTTCAAAGGGAAATGAATTACGCCTTCGATGACATCAAGAAAATCGTTCAACCATATCTCGACGATCTACCGGATCATTCACGAAAGTGGATTGATCATCTGAAGCATTTGACAGCCATATTTCTACGTTGTTGACACTACAAGATAAGACTGAATCCGCACAATTGTGTGTTTTTTGTTGGTTCTGGTCGACTACTTGGTTTCGTAGCTTCTAAGAACGAAATTTGACTCGACCCATTTAAGGTTTAGGAAATACTTGACATGCCTCCACCTTCAAATTTACTTCAGATTCAGAGATTCCAAGGCAAAGCTAACTTTCTGAGGAGGTTCATTCCACATTATGTTGAACTCGCTAAAGGTTATACACATGTTTCGAAAAAAGTAGTAGCCTTCGACTGGGATCAAGTTGTGCAAGCTTCATTTGATGCTTTAAAAGATTCCCTGATAAAAGCATCATTAATGTATGCTTCTGACTATCAAAAATACTTTAACCTGTATCTTGCCACTGCAGATACGACCATCACCATGGTTTTAGTGCAAGAAGATAGTGGAATTGAACATCCAGTATATTATTTAGGTCACAATCTTAATGATACAGAAATAAAGTACTCTTATGTTGAAAAATTGGCTATAAAAACCATTCAAGTAGTACAGAGATTTCAACACTACGTTCTCTTTCGCAAAACTACCATTGTGTCAAATTGCAACCCTATGACCTACATTTTTTCGCGTCAATTGCTGGGGGGAAAATATTCCAAATGGATAGCCATTTTGCAAGATTTTGATCTAGAATTCACCAAAATCCAAATCAAAGAAATCTCTCATCTTTGCGGATTTACTTTGTGACCTTCCCTCATCATCCAACGATTTAACATCCAAAGCATCAATCGTGGATGAGACTCTGTTTCTGATATCATCAAGCGATCCATGGTATGGGGATATACTGGTCTATCTCCAAACCCAAACTTTTAGGCCTAACACCTCTTGCTCTGAATAGTGATGTACTCGATACCAAGCCAAAGACTACCTAATCATTAGCGATATGTTTTACCGTCGTGGTGTCGATACAGTTCTACGAAGGTGCCTCACACATCAGGAGGCTGAAAAAGTTTTTAATGATTGTCATTAAGGTTCTTATGGGGGGCATCTATCTGGTTACACTACTGCACAAAAGATCTTACTAGTAGGCTACTTCTAGCCCACCATATTCAAAGATTGCATAACTGCAGTCAGAAGCTACCATGCTTGTCAGATTTTTTATCACAAAACCAGATTACCACCTGCACCACTACATCTAGTAGTTGTTGTTGGGCCATTTGCTAAATGGGGCATTGATTTCATGACATGTAACCCCACCTCGGATGGGGGGCATGGGTATATTATAGTCGTTGTCGCCTATTTTACAAAATGGGCTGAGGCGATGCCTACATTAAACAACAGTGGCAAAACAATTTCTCTTTTCTTTTTTAATTATGTAGTTTCTAGATTTTTTGTTCCGTAGGCTATAGTTACAGATCATGGGTCGCATTTTCATAATCACATGATGATTGAATTAACTGCCAAATTATGATTGTCCCACAACAGTTTTACTCCATATTATTCGCAGGCTAACGGATAAGTTGAGGTAATCAACAAAGTCCTTTAGCGCATGTTGCAGAGAATGATTGGAGTCCACAAATGGAATTGGCATTTAATCCTGTACTCAGCTCTGTGGGCATATAGGACTTCAGTGAGAAATGAGACCGGATTTACACCTTTTCAATTGGTGTATGGTCTAGAAGTTGTCTTACCAATTCAGTGCGAAATCTCGTCCCTCAAGCTAGCAATTGATCTGCTTCCTGAAACTTCTGAAGAAGAGGCTCATTTCTTGGAACTAATCCACCTGGATGAAACCTGTTGTGATGCCGCATTGGCTAACGAAGCACATAAGAAACGTGTCATGGCACAATTTGACAACAATGTCAAGCCTCATGTATTCTCAGAAGGTGACCTGGTCTTGCTTTACGATCAAGACTCTTACAAATTAGGAGCAAGTAAATTCGAACCATTATGGATGGGCCCCTACATTGTTAAATGGGTATTGACAAAAGGAGCCTACAAGCCGGTTGATTATGATGGGATTCCACAATCATAGCCCCGAAACTGGTTGTATCCTAAATGTTTCTATGCTTGATTAAGTGTAGTAAGCTCATTGTACACACGCTTTTATTGCATTTTTTGTACTTTCTTTTAGAGTTGTCATTTTGGTTAGGCAATCCACTTCACATTTGTTGCAGATGTCAAACCTTTCGGAACCATTTGTTGGGTAGACCGATGGAGCTAGTCGTAGTACGCAGGACCTATCTTCTGCAGCCTGGGCAATTTTCACTCCAAGCGGCGAGTTAGTGAGTTTCAGGGGCATATGTATTGGCCGATCGACGAATAACATCACTGAGTATAGCGCGTTGATTGAACTTCTCTCTGATGCCATTTAACATGGCATACATCGACTCGTTGTCAAGCTAGATTCACAACTCATCATTTAATAGATTACAGGTGTTTATTCCATTTGGAACCCAGTTGTTTATCGCATGTTACTAAGAGTCAAGATTTTGGAAAGACATTTTGATTCCATTCAATATCAACACATTTCCATAAACTTAAACACATTAATTGATTTATTAGAAAACTATGTGTTAGATAGACATTTTCACCATTTGTAAAGAAAGCATTTTACATCAACATTTGTATCAGGATTGCATAACTTAACCAAAATAAAAATCCGAAAATAAAAAATATATAGCTGTTTATAGTCTTTACAAAATGTTTTATGTCCAAGACAAAAATTAGTCTTCTGACTTAGAAACTCAAAATGAATGCAGAAAAGCATCCTAGACTAATGATGCTAATGATAACATGTCACTGCCTATGCAATGATGCACAAGATCCTGGTCCATCGACTCGACACACCAGTAGTATGGCGCTGTAACCTGAAAGGTAACTGATCGGTCCTGACATCGTGAATACTGAGAGTGAGGCCCTTGATCTGATCCTGCAACACTACCAGGGTCTCCGATATCTGCAGATGCCGAAGAATAGCCCTACCTATAGCCTTTCCTGCTGGAGCATCATCTGCCACGCGTGGGTGTGCCACTAGTCGCACTAGTCCAATATCTGCACACACATATGAGTTTTATAAGTCTTGATAACATTAAAAAACACAAAAACATTATAAAACTGATAAACAAAGATGTGGTCGAATCATTTTATTTATAGCACTCCACTTCTCGCCAGCTGGTAATTCCAAATCAAGGTCCCCTCGGAAATCCATCCTGATGTATGGATACTTGTAAATCCATCCCGACGTATGTATACTATGAAAATACCATCTCCTGACAGTCAAACCACTCGAAAAAGGAATTAGAGAAGGAAATGTGTGACTGACCGGCATGTCTAGCCATAAGATCAACCCATCTCTACATCCGTGGTTCCCTCGGTGCTAGCAATCCCAGTGAAATGTCCTGAGGCTGCATCAATGGAATCCTCTCCAAAGAAAAAGTAGTCAATATGGAACCATAGCCAAAATTCTTGGTTCTTCCATTCTTTACTTTGGAGAGTTGCTCTTTTATGATAGGAAGTACTGCCTCACACCAATTGAACACCTTTGGTTCTAGGCATTCCAGGGAATACCACATCTAAGATCTGTTTGCGAAGTGTAAAGCCGCACTGCCAGCCAATCTAGAAAAGGTAAATAAAATGGTCCTCAAGGGCCGATCAGTGACATCTCAGATATTGATGTTGCCATCTCTGCTGGGATGAGATCCATCTCTGTAAAACTGACGAATAGAGTCTTTCATGGATTCACCTCCATGGGCGAATCCTCATAGTGAAAGAGGGGCACCATGCCTCGAAAAACTCGTCAGAAAGTAAATGTCCTTGACTATCAATGGAATAGATTTACCTCTGATCTAGAATACCTGGTCAAGCGGATCCAAAGAATCGAGAAAATACTGCAACAAACTGATTTGTTGACTCATGCTGGATATACAGAAGAACTTCAGCAAGCCACATTTTCATAATGTAGAAACTGTGCCCTGGTCATGTAAAGAAATCATGTCATCCTCGTCATGTTCTCATTCACACCATGTGATGACCATCTTGATCCAACAAATGTTTGAGATGAAGACAAAAGATGAATTAGGATCCAAATTTGGGCAAAAACCGACAAAACTTTAATGAAAAATCACTTTTTAAAGTTACCTTTCTATGCCCATCGCACCCTACCTTTGAGCAATGTGGGATGTATACTGACTGGCCTATTGGCAGCTTAGTATGAATCACACCTTTTGATACAGGCTAGGTGCAATGATTGGGGAATGAGATCTTTGAACCCCATGGGCCGAGAAAAGTGGAAAAACTTGCTTAGAATCAAGAAAAGATAGAATGAAAATGAAGAGCTTAGGGTTAGCTCCTACCTGGTCCTGACGGCGCATAGAACAATCCACCGGATCTCCTGAAATTGACTAGTGAAATTTGAGGGGGAAAACCACTCCAGAGCTCCAAAATCCCAAATTTGAAATGAAATGATGAAAATGAAAGGTAAAACTACTTTTTTTATTTACTATTCACGTACTTCAAGTAAAATGTTAGTTTTAGTTCATTTTTCCTACATATATGTGTATTTATGATCAATTTGATGGAGTGATTGAGTAGGTTAAATGACCATCGAAAGAAACTCATGTGCTAAATAGTGAATTGAACATCTTTGACCACTAGTTCAAGCATATCTTTCCATTTTAATCTTGTAAAAAAATGAAACTAAAACCGAGCATAGTTCCCCCCACGGTTCAAGCTCATTAAAAAAGGAACCCACCTTTAGTAAATAACCTTTGTGATTGCCATAGTATCAACCTTGTGAGCCTTGGTTGTGTACCTCTCATCACCTCTGTTCTTTTGGCCAATCATACGCTTCCACTTGGTTTTTTACCTTTTTGAGGAACAGCTGTGATGAGTGGCCTTGTTAGCCAACCTCTTCCCAGAAATCACCATTTTTGAGAAGTTCCAAGCTTACCCGAAACCAGTTGCTACCCTAAACACCACTCGTTCCTCAAAATCAAGTCTTCTTTAAACCCTTTTCAGACTTGTTGAATATGAAAAGATTGTTGAGCAATTGGCCTCTCCAACTCATTAAAGTGATTGGAAGTTCCATCCCTCCTGTATATTTTAATCTTTTTCAAACATGAGGGATTATCTCACGAAAAAGTTCGAGCACTTATCTTTTTCGGCTCGTTAAAGTGATCGGAAAATTCATCCCTTCTGTATTATTTTAATCTTTTTTCAGACCTAAGGGATTATTCTACGAAAAAGAACCTCTGGAGTTTCCTTTTCGTCCCTTTTCAAACTATCTAAACATGAAAATGAACGAGTTATCCTTGTTGTTAAACTCGTCAGAACAATAGCAACAAACTTGTCCACCTAGACAAGAACGAGTTTCATTGTTGCTAGACTCATTAAAACATAGCGACAGGTTTGCCCAAAGGGCAAATTATAGAACAAGAATATGTTATCCTCCTCAAGCTTGACAAAAATAAAGAGGTACTAGTCAGCAATGGCTGGGGAAAAAGGGAAGAAAACTTGAAAACTTTATGGTAGCAGGTTGCTCTTGAACATGACACTTTCACTTCATCTCCGTGATTGAGTTGGTTTGGGTCATTCCATTCACCGGTCGTCTCACCATTCGTCTTTCACACCATCCATATTTTTGGGTTAACGCTACCAATTCATCTCAGTGTCACTGATATGTTCAAGAGAAGTCATTCGGTCGAGAATTCACCATCTAGTTGATGTCTCATCCACTGCAATACCTTCAACCTTCATTTTCATGACCACCATTCCTGAACCTTGTGTCATCAGATCATTTTCACCTCCAGAAAATCATTTTCTTCGTTTCGTGTCATAGATGTGGGATACATCAAGGCCCTCCTACAACGAATCACTTCTTGTCAACATCAGCTCATTATCCAAGAAGTTGACTTAGGAACAACCTTTCAGTGCTTTGAAGCTTACATGCCTCAATGGCAAGTTTCTCACTTCCGGCGACAGGCTGACATCAATGGCCTTCGACCGAAAGATTTTGTGTGGTGTTCGACATTAGATCATATATTCACACCACGTGAACTGTATTGTAGTACCTTGAGGGTCATCACCATTATCGGTGATTCCTCTCGCGTCTTTTAACAACTCACATTATTGGCTGGTAATTAGGCGATGTCTTTCCATGTTCGACTTCAGAACATCTTTTCACATGGATAAACTTGTACATCTGGCGAATATTGAACAAGTTTGAAGACCTCGGATCTAGTTTCATCCATCCAAGCTACGATATATTCAAGGATATAAAAACATCAAATGTACAAATATGCTACATAGCTGGTCATCCGAACCAAGGATGATGACTTTACTTATGAAAATCACCAGTCTGCATCTGCCGACGACTATCTGATCTATGTACATGAAATGAATTTATAAAACTGAGCATGGGAATTCCCGCCTCGGCTAGATCATGAAAATTATATTATGATGATGTATTGTATTGTATCTTATATAGGTCACCTTCCAGTTTCGAAACCTCAGATCCCCATGATAAACCATTTCACCCGACATCAAGATTTATGACTTCATGCTTTAGGGGGAAATTGTTATAGACATATTTGGGCACTTCAATCCCAATCATATATGTCGATAAACTAGGGCTCATAAACCCCTTGAAGAGTTGTTTCATACCCTAAAAGAACATGGTCATCTGATTACATAATTCCCCAAAAGTTCCACCTAAAAAACCATCCAAAAATCACCTAAACGGAACCATACTGACTGCTACACTGGCTAGGTACGATGCATACTGAGTGATACACTGCTCAGGTGCGATGCATACTATTTGGGCCTTCTATAGGGTACGATGGGTGAGGATTGACAAATGTCTGAGACAGTTTTCTAGGTGGTTGCTCATGGAATCTTCTAGAAACCTCTCTTATGACACTTGCCTCTCTGAATTTTCCCAAGGATGAGTAAGAGATCTAAACTTCAGTTATCCACCCTCTTGTGGAACCAAATGTAACAAATGGAATGACACTAATCAAAACCCTAGAGATGACTCACACCCTTACACACATCTATAAATGGATCCCCCATCTAAGAGATCCAGGGGCTGGAATATTTTGAATTGCTAGTAAGTGCTGATATTTTGAGGAAAGAGCATTGTGTTGTTGGTGTGATCTTGCTATTTCATGAGGTGAAGAGGGCTTGATGCTAGGAAGATGATGCTAGATCAGAAAACTGGGTTGTAATTCTCCCTTCTATTTAATAAAGTTCTTCGAGTCTTCTTCCATATAATTGTGCACTTATGAATGTCATTATTTGTGAATGCCATTGTATGTTCATTATATATTAGATTCTGTAATGCTTATGTTATAATAGATGAAGATGCTTTGACGGTTGTTTGTTACTGTGTTTCTACAGGTACTCTCCTAGCGTGATAAGTATGGAGAGGAATTTCAAGTTCTGTCAAGGGGGAGAGAGATCAAACAAGGAGTTAAGCGGAAGATCCAAGTTGGTTCCTTTGTCTTTCTCTTATATATTATACATAGAATAAATTGTGAATTTCTTTAAACTATTGTTCCTAGGATAGCTGCTGTTATCGCTCAGGTTGTCCTTTTGATCAGCGCAAAAGGATATGGCCGAGTTAACCACAAACCAATATTTGGACTGCAGGTTCTAGCCCACCTGCAATCAGAGAGGGCTCTCTCTTTCTGATTTATCTTTGTTGGAGATGATTTCAGGCTAGTTATTGAGTTCAAGGGAGTTTTGTTTAAGGTTTGGTGGGAAGGATGATATTTCAGGTAAAGAGGTAGGGATAGCACAAAAGTTTTAGAACCATTGGGCATGGAGTCAAGGAGTAAGACTGCTGGTGTGTTTTCTTGGTCACAAGAAAGAATTTGGAGCAAGCTAGCCGCATATGAAACAATCATTCAAGGTAAAAGATGGATGAAAGGCTAAGGAATGAGAGGCAATTAAGAATCTCTCAGTTAGTTTAGCAGAAAGGAGATAAATGAGCCCTATCTAGGAGCAGTTAAGAATTCCTAGATAACAATCATTCATATGTGAAATAGATCATACATGAGCCATAAAGGAATTCATATTTATGCCTAAATCAAGAGGAAAACATTAATAAGCCACAGAAACTGAGCATAGAGTGCAGCTAAGAAAATTCTAAACCAATCCTTTGTTCTATAACATAAGAATATGTGAAATTGGAATAACAGAGGTAAGAAACACTTATTGATTCATACTGTAGCATAAGAATTCCACATTCATTTCTTCAGACCATTAGACACAAAGCAGACAGTCATTCCTCCAAGCTTTTCAGCAATCTTTGATTAAATAAAACATTTCAGATATCCAGTGCAAGTCTCTAATGAAGACTATCAACCAACCAACCCTTAAAACAATACAGAGGGTGGTATGTATAGGGAAAAATATCCACAATTGTCTATTACAACTTGACCTAAACAAGTCTGAAAGAAGAATGATTACTTTAACCTAATCCTATCCAGCAATAAATGCAAGGAAATATCTTTGAGCTACGCTGAGGGCAGCCGTATCAAAACTGAGTTAATGTGTTGTCCTTGGTGACTTGGTGTAGGGTTTCTGTAATAACTGTGCATGGGTCTCTAGTCCATTGCTGTTCGGCGGCTTTAAATGCTTTAACTATGATTTGAGAGCATGAATGGGCTTACACAGCTTTATTTGACTTTGTTGGAGGCCATTCAATGCTAAGTTGCCTTGAGAAATGAAGATTTTGATTAAAACATCCAACTGATACTCTTTGCCGCTCCATCTTACCTCTGATACTCTTTCGCAGTGGAAACGGGTTGTTTCTCTCTTTCACTGTGTATGAAATTGTCAGATAAATAGTTAATGGCTGTTGTTCGGCCCTCTGCTGCTTTAAAAACTGTGTTTTCCCCTTTCTGAATGCCTCGCGAATAAAAACGGGTCATTCTATGCCTTTTGGGCTTGTTGGGCACTGCTTAACGAGGGTCTTTCCACTTTGGCCCATTTCCCGCAGCCATGCACGATTAGCGCTACGCGCTAATCTCGCATGAAAAACTGCCTCAGAATTTGAATCCGGGCTTCCTAAGCATAATTTTCGCCTTCGCGCCTTTTTTGTTGATGACGTCAGCATGATGTCATCATGACATCAGTGGGTGGGACCCAGTACGACAGTGACATGGCAGGGTGATGTCAGCATGTACGGGGGTGACGTGGCATTTACACGGTGGTAGTGACGTGGCAGGGTGACTAGGCAGTGCGGTGGCAAGAGACTGACGCAGGCAGATGACGTCAACAGGTGATGTGGCGCTGACGCAAGAGGGCAGAAGCAGCTTTCGGTTTTGGGCACACCGCCTTTGGGCAGATGGTGGTATCGGAGGAGGGGCTCCGCCACAGCTGAGAGGGCGACGCGTGGCGGGAGTACGATGGGAAAACCGCCCATCTCCCAGACGCTAACCCTTGGGCTATTTGGGATATGAGGAGGCCCGCCCACCGTAGATCTAGGGCACGAGCGATCGGACGGTCAGTGCCATGGACAAGGCGGTTGAGGGTTAAGGGACAGGCGCGTGAATATTCAAATTTTTAATACAACGTCGTTGGGGGGTGGTTTAAAACATAGGAAATGTTGGTTTTTGGGGATTTTAAAAGTGAGCGGGTCAAATATTTGGTGGGTAAGACCTTAGGATGAGGTGGAAAATGGGTTTTTTCAGGGTTAGGGCTTAGGGGAAATGGTTATTAGTTTGACCAGAGGTCAAACTAACCCCTGTAAGGACACGGATGGGCTAAAAACAGCCCCAGCTGGACTGTTTTCTCCCGGACTTAGATGAATAGGGCTATAGTGCCAGGGAAGGGGTATTATTATATTTTTGGGATTTTTATACATAGTTTTAGTAGGGGAAGGGGAAATAGATAGGGGGCTAGATAATAGAGTTAGGAGTTAATATGGAGATGACAAGAAAGTGCTAAGGTAAGGGACCTTAGGCTACAGAGGGAAAATAGAACTTGTAGAAAAGATATGAGTGTCTCTAAGTAAAGCAGATCTATTCTTAGGCAAATGTTATGAAACATGATGAGAGTAAGAGGCTCAAGCAGATCTTGACCTCTTTCAAGGAAATTAGTAAGTGTTTTGGGGATAAGGGAGAATGGGAAGTTAGAGATGTCCAGCTTGAGCTCCTCCAAATGGAAAACTGCCTCCAACTTGTGATCTGAAAAGATATAACACTTTAAAACACAAAATTGATCATGAATCATCATTCTGCAACCTCAAAACTACCTACCCAGCCTACTGGCCTAGCATTTTTTCTTCTTTTTGGTTTGGGTGCACTTAGACTTGTAGACCCAGCTTTACAATTTTTCTTTTGACTGTCCTCCTATCTAAATCTACACTTGTTTCTGCCAAGGACCCAGATTAAGCAGGTGGGCTCCTTTGATTCTCTACCTATCTACAAATCTGCCAAGATTAAGCTGTTTGGACAAATAATGATTCTCTATATTCTAAAACAGGAAATTGAAACCTAGAGAGGCCAAGATTAAGTTGTTTGGCCTTCCCTTAACTGAAAAACTTCTTCAAAAATGGAACAACTCATCAAAATTGGAGTATGGCAGTGGCATTTAGACTAGCACACTTTCATGGTCTCTTCTTTGGCCTCTTCTGGAAATATGGGACCTTGCAGCAAGAAAGATGACATATTTGGCATGTAAAAATGTCAATCATGAAATATGAACACTTGTTGCAACAGGAGGCTAACAGTGGCTCCACTTGGGGATGGCTTTTCCTTGTGAAAAGCCAAGAACAGCAGGTCAGAATGCCTGATCTTCTGTTGTTGTTGTAGATTAAAAAACTTCTTTATGCTGGCTGTTAGATAATTGAAACTTTGGAATAAGAACAACCTTCTCCTCAACTGAAATATTGTGAAATACATAGCACTGCCTGCTTTCTTCTGCGTGCTTGCTACTATGTGGAATGTTGCTTGAGCATTGTGCCTTTGAAACAGTCTCAGAACATGGATCAAAACTGATGTGTTTTCCTTAGCCTTGGTGTAAAAACAGCTGCTGATATGAAACTTAAGGCTGCAAGACTGCAAACAACTTCTTTTTGCCATGAATTGTTGTGATGTGTCAGTGCTACTCTTGCTGTTTTGTTGAGATTAGTGCAGAGACAGAGCTTTTTTTTTTAAATTGGAATACTTGCATTGGCTGTGTCTTCATAAAATTTACTGCTGCTCCTCTAACAATCGGATTGCTTATATAAAAAAAGAAAACAAAATGCTGATATATACAAATATCAATGTACAAAAGGTATATACAGAACTGCACTGTGTCCCTCAAAAGGGATCATGGTAATGTTTCAGCATACGGCCATTAACAGGGCCTTCTTCAGCAGAGCTGCCCTCTACAGGTTTGAGAAAATATGTGTTATTTCCCTGAATAGCAGAAACAACAAATGGCCCTTTCCATAAAAAATCAAACTTTGCATGTTTTCCCTTGTCTTCTCTTCATGAATCCCACCCTAGAACTTTGTCACCAATGTAGAAATCCTCAGCCTTAACTCTCTTATCAAACATATTTTTTAGCTTTTCTTGCAAAATTTGAGCTCTGTCATAAACTTGTTCTCTGGTTTGTTGAAGATGAATGGTCTGATTAATCCTTCTTTGAATGTCATTTGGTTCAGCCTGAATTTCTTGTAACAGTATGATAGTAGGGATGCCCAAGGATGAAGGAAATCTGGCCTCCATGCCATACACTAGCTCATAAGGGCTCATCCCAATAGATCTCTTTGTTGAAAGTATGTCTGCCCATAGGGCATTTACCAGCTTCTTGTGCCAGTTCTTCTTGTTTTCTTCTAGCACTTTCTTTATGATGTTGATGAGGCTCTTGTTGGATGATTCGACCAAGCCATTACCTTGAGGGTAATAGGTTGTAGAGTGGCCCAAGGTAATATGAAATTGGTGGCAAAAATTGATCATCTTTTTGGATTTGAAGGCAGCGGCATTGTCAGTGATGATCTTCTCAAGGCAGCCAAATCTAGAAAGGATATTGCACTCAAGGAATTGGATAATGATGGTGTCATTGGCTTGCCTACATGGGATGGCTTCAACCCACTTGGTGAAATAGTTGGTGGCTGTTAAAATCCATTTGTGCTGGCCTGAGGAAGAGGGATGGATTTCTCCAATGAAGTCAAGACCCCATTGTTGAAAAGGTTTTTCGGTTGAGATGGGTTTCAGGGGCAGGGGCAACAGCTTTCTTTTGCCCTCAAAGATTTGGCATTTGTGACATGACATGGCAAATTTCTTTACATCTGCAAAAAGAGAGGGCCAGTAGAAACCAGCCCTTAAAATTTTATCAGCAGTGGACTTCCAATATAGATGTCCTCCACAGTCACCTGCATGGAATTCTTTCATGATATTGTTAGTTTCACTCATGGTTAAACAATTAAGCAATATACCTTCATGATTTCTCCAAAATAATGCACCATCTATGACACAAAACTTTAAAGCCTTCATTTTCAAAAATATTTTCTTAGTTCTGGACAATCCTGGAGGAGCAAACAAGTTTAACATTACAAAACATA
Source organism: Pinus tabuliformis (assembly GCA_031772625.1). Lineage (NCBI taxonomy): Eukaryota > Viridiplantae > Streptophyta > Pinopsida > Pinales > Pinaceae > Pinus > Pinus tabuliformis. Next base: position 1,048,895,282 of record CM062815.1, on the reverse strand, counting down.
TATCAGCATACCATGGGGATTGTAAAAAGGTTTCACTGATCTGTGGAGTTGCCAGCTCCTGTTCATTGTCCAGTTGGTTAATGTCCAAGGCTTGAAAGTTTATTTCGGACATCAGTTTGGCTAAACCTTGTCCCTTTATCAGTTTGGTTGGTTTTATTTCTATGTCATACTTAAGGATGTTTGCAATCCACTTGCCTCTTTTGCCTTCTAATCCCTTTTGGGTTAGTATGTCTTTTACAACAACATTTGGGACATAGGCAATCACATGTGAATATAAAATGTACACTTTGAAATCCTTGATGGCCTTAACGAGTGCATAGGCCTGCTTCTCCATAATTGGGTACTTCAAAGGGGCATCTCTTAAGGCTCGGCTGAAAAATGCAATCAGCTTTTCAGCTCCCTGTTCATCCTTTTGCAGAAGGACAACAGCTATGGTGTGATCATATGCAAAAAAAAATGATAAAATCTTTGTCAAATTGTGGGCTGGTGAGGACAGGGGTTTGGGTTAAGGCATATTTTATACTCTCAAAGGCCTGCTTGGTTTCAAGAGACCATTTTAACTTGGCATCCTTTTTTAACATGTTGCTTAACAGTCTTATTAGCTCGGCTAGATTTGGGATAAATCTCCTTAGGAAATTGATCTTTCCAAGGAAAGCTTGCAGCCCTTTTATGTTTCTTGGATATGGGATTTGGAGGGTGGCTTGGATTCCTTCAGGATCAATTCTAATCCCATCCTTTGATATGATGCGGTGAAGTAATTTGCCTTCTTCAAGGCCAAAGAGAGACTTCTTGGGGTTCAGGGAAATGCCATATTTCCTACATGTCATGAATATTTGCCTTAAGTGTTTGAGGTGCTCTTGATCAGATTTGGAAAATGCGGTCAAGTCATCAAGGTAGACAACTAGGAAATCATGTATTTCTTTGGCAAATGCAATATCCATTGCTCTTTGAATGGTAGCACCAGCGTTCTTAAGTCCGAATGGCATCCTTACATACTTAAATGTTCCCCACCGTGTGGTAAAGGTTGTCTTGTCTTGGTCATCTGGGTGAACAAGTATTTGATTGAAACCTGAAAAGCCATCTAGCAGAGAGATTCTAGATGACCCCACTACTCTTTGCAGGATGTGATCCATCTTGGGCAACAGATAGTGGTCTTTTAGGGAGACTTGGTTTAAATTTCTCAGATCTACACAAAGTTTAATCTCACCTGTTTTCTTTCTTGTGGGAACAAGATTGGATACCCATTCAGAAAATATGATGGGTGCTATGATACCTGCTTCAAACATTCTTTTCACTTCCTTTTCAATCAAAGGGAGAAGCATAGGATTGATTCTCCTCAGTTTCTGTTTGAAGGGCTTCTGGTTTGGTTTTAAGGGAATGGTGTGTTGAATTACTGAGGTGTCATAGGACTTCAATTCCTCATAACTCCAAGCAAATACATCTTGGAATTCTTTAAATAAATCAATATACTTGGGCTTTTGATCAGGTGGCAAATTTTTGGACAGCTTGATCATTTTTGGCTTTTATGCTGTCCCAATGTTGTGTTCTTCTATATCAAAGTTCAATGGTTGCATTTTTGGTTTTTTAGGAACATCATTTGCATCAAACATGTCTTCTAATGGGTTTAGGCAAGCAGGCAAAAAGTTATCCTTTAAGTCAATGATTTCTGCCTCTGTTTTAGCAATTTCCTCCAAATGCATTTGTTTCAGCTGTTCTATGTTTGTTTTGTTAAAAATAGTTGGGTTTATGATTTGTTTGGCTATTGCAGCTGTTACAGCCTGCTGAATTTCATTTGTTTGCTATTGGGAATCGTTCATAGCATCCATGTCAATGTTAATATTTGCAAATTCATGCTCAAGAGTGAGGAAATTATTAATCTTGGAATCATTTTTGAACACTTGCCAGTCTTTCACGTTATTTGGGACAGCGGGCCTATGTTTTATTTCAGCTGTAAAATAATGGTTTGGCTCAAAGGGAAACTTGCATGTACTAGCGAAAGTGGCTAGGCTGTGTGCATGAATTTTATGATCTCTTGAGATTTTGGCAAGCTTGGATTCAGTGAATGCAATGAGTATATTAGTGGCAACAGTCCTATAGGCCCTCATTCTATTGTCTTTGGTAACAAAGTTACCTTTCATATGTTGTATGATTAAATCAGAGTCACCTAAAATGGACACTTTTGCAGCTCCTAAAGCTTTGAGCAGTTTAAGGCCTAAAAGCAGAGCCTCATACTCTGCCATGTTGTTGGTGCATTTAAAGTTCAGTCTGTAGGCATGGCCTTTTGCATGATTGTTATGTGTATTGTGAATCCATACACCTACCCCTGCTCCTAACTTGTTGACAGAGCCATCAAACTCTAAATACCATGTGATTTCTTGCTTGTGGTTAGTACTAAGAGTTTTAGCTCTTTTAGGATTGGGCAGATTTGCAGTTTCGGTTTGGGGAGGTTCTTCTTGTATGTTGGCTACATTAACTGTTTTGAAAATTTCATCAGTATGTGCAGCCGACTCTTCATTGATGTGTGTTTGTTGTTCTAGAGCCAAAGGCTCATCATCAGTTGGAGAATTTGTATCATCATTAAGCAAAATAAAAGAATCCATATCAGAATGGATTGAGTAAATGGTAAAATTTTCAGGCTTGCTCTCACTACTTACCACATATTTCATGAGTGTTTCTCTGTACAGTCTCTTTGGTTGCCCAAAGACTGAAATAGTGGCATAGGAGAGGTCTAATTGGAGGGATCCTTGGAGCTTTGCTCCCCATGATCTTGATAGGAGCATACCGTACTTTGGTGGAATGTCAACCACCACCACATCCATGAGGATGGTCTTGTTGGGATATTGGACTAAGGAGACACACAAGTCTTTGATGAGGCCTAAACACTTGACTTGACTTGAGTCAAAGGAAAATAGATCTTTGTAGGGTCTTGTGATATCAAGGTTCAGCTTTTCCATAACTGCTTTGGGCATAAGATTGTGTGATGCTCCTGAGTCAAACATAGCGTTGTGCAAAACTTTGTCATGTATATGCAAACTAACATAGAAGGGTGAAATAGGTCCATATGTTGACTTTCCATTAACTTTTGGACCAAACAGCAGTTCAGGGGTATCATCCAAAACATTTACATCATCCTTGTTCTCTGGGATTTGAAGTGATCTTTGAATTTGTTGCCTATACAGATCATGTTTGGCAAGTTCTGAGAGGGGGATGGATATCTTAAGTTTTCCAATCCCTGCTTCTAAGTTAAATGGCTTTTCCAATGGAGTCTTGGTATTAATAATGGCAGTTTTTTCTTCTTCTTTTGAATTACCAGCGATTTGCTCTTGTTTATCAACATTATGGGAATTGATTGTTTAGGAGAGCTTTTTGGAACACTGGTCGAATTTTTCTCAGAGGAAGAAGGTGGCAGAGGCTAATCAATAGAAGGCTGCATTTTTGTTATGTCTTCTACAGTCACTTGATGGGGGTTTGGGACAGGTATATCAGCTGGTTCTGTTATGACAGCCTTGCTTTTAGTTTTGTTGGGTTGTTTGCCATCCTTTCGTTTGCTAGGTTCAGAAATGTCAATGGTCCTAGTTCTCAGCTTATATTGTTTGTGTACCTCATACACAGCAGTATCATAACCTTGTTTAAAATCAAAAGACTCACCAGACTTAGTCTGAAATTGACTATAGTCATGCTCATCCTGGTCTTCTTGGCTCAAAAAAGTTTGATGCTCACCCTTTAGATCCATCAGATTCATGTGAGTGTCTTCTATGGGTTCACTAGAAGTGGATGCCTTAGCATAGTTTTCTTGGAAAGGGGGTCTTATGTCATGATCTGGGCTTGACCTACCAACACTTGTGTTCTGCGTTTTCCTAAAATTTGGGTTCCTTATGGTATTGGACTGTTGTCCTTCCCATGATGACTTCCTCTCAACACTCTCTACTCTGTCTCTCAGCCTTTGCATGCCACTGATAATAGCATCAAGCTTTTGTTCCAAGGCTGATGGTTCTTCCTTAAAGGTGGTTCTTCTTTCCATTCTAGCTCTGTTTCTTTTGGCAATTAGATTGGACTCTACGCTAACAGCAACATTTTGCATGTCTGCAAGGGTCTGAGGGGCTCTTTCTTTTAACTGGTAGGCCATATCCGGGTCGAATCCATCAGGGAATTTATACAAGGCAAGGTCAGGTGGTGGTCTTAAGTTCCGTGGTATTGCATTATAGACATTATTGAACCTTGCACAGTACTCCAAAACAGTCTCTTGAGGACCTCTTTTAATTGTATCATATTCAGCTAGTATGTGCAAGGGGTATTTCTTTTTCTCCCATCTGTTGGTAAAGGAATGGTAAAGCTCATCCGGAGTGGTTATAGAGTTTGCAGCAAGCGATCTGAACCAAGTTCTTACATCACCTGTTAGACTTTGAACAAAAATTTTCATTCTCACGCTATCATCATCTATTTCATAGTTTTCAAAATAGTCCTGCATCTTCTTGGTATGCTGAAGTGCAGTGAAAGGACTAGTACTATCAAAATATGTAATTTTGGATTGTTAATCTTGAGGCAAGGCCCTAGGATTAGCAGGCAATTGCAGGGGTGCATATCTATTAGCCATATTCACAGGGATAAGTGGAACAATAGGAACAACAGGAACAGCAGGAACATCTGTGACGACAGTAGTGGTAATAGGAGTATGTGCAGTGAATGAAGGTGTGGAAGGAGTGCTTTGAGATGTGGATGCTGAACAAGGGGAAGTAGGGGTTGAACGAAATAAAACCTTGACAGGAGTTGGAACACAACTTGGGTGAGCTGTTTCAAGACTCAAATCAGCAAAATCTTCTGGTCTTTCTTGCTTCCTAAGGATCTTTGGGATTGAGTTCAGATTTTCAAAAACAGCTGGAGGGTTTGGATCTGGGTTTGACCTTGTATGACGTAAGTTCTTTTTGGGAGCCAGCTTTCGAATTTGTTTTAGGTATTTTTCTAGGAATGCCTTTAGAATTAGCAAGGAACTGATCAAAATTTGGGAACAACTATCTGCAGCTTAAAAATAGCATGAAGATTGACTGAAGCAACTTTTATTTACTCCTGAAAATGCAAAGCAAGAACAGTTTCAAAGGCTCCCTGGCTGATATTCAGACTTCATCTGTAGTTTTAAGGAGCAGACAACACTTGAACAATTGATTTGTCCCCAGCGGAGTCGCCATTATGTTATCGCTCAGGTTGTCCTTTTGATCAGCGCAAAACGATATGGCCGAGGTAACCACAGACCAATATTTGGACTACAGGTTCTAGCCCACCTACAATCAGAGAGGGATCTCTCTTTCTGATTTAGCTTTATTGGAGATGATTTCAGGCTAGTTATTGAGTTCAAGGGGGTTTTGTTTAAGTTTTGGTTGGAAGGATGATATTTCAGGTAAAGAGGTAGGGATAGCACGAAAGTTTTAGAACCCTTGGGCGTGGAGTCAAGGAGTAAGACTGCTGGTGTGTTTTCTTTGTCACAAGAAAGAATTTGGAGCAAGCTAGCCACATATGAAACAATCATTCAAGGTAAAACATGGATGAAAGGCTAAGGAATGAGAGGCAATTAAGAATCTCTCAGTCAGTTTAGCAGAAAGGAGATAAATGAGCCCTATCTAGGAGCAGTTAAGAATTCCTAGATAACAGTCATTCATATGTGAAATAGATCAAACATGAGCCATAAAGGAATTCATATTTATGCCTAGATCAAGAGGAAAACATTAATAAACCACAAAAACTGAGCATAGAGTGTAGCTAAGAAAATTCTAAACCAATCCTTTGTTCTATAACTTAAGCATATGTGAAATTGGAATAACAGAGGTAAGGAACACTTATTGATTCATACTGCAGCACAAGAATTCCACATTCATTTCTTCAGACCATTAGACACAGAGCAGACAGTCATTCCTCCAAGATTTTCAGCAATCTTTGATTAAATAAAACATTTCAGATATCCAGTGCGAGTCTCTAATGAAGACTATCAACCAACCAACCCTTAAAACAATACAGAGGGTGGTATATATAGGGAAAAATATCCACAATTGTCTATTACAACTTGACCTAAACAGGTCTGAAAGAAGAATGATTACTTTAACCTAATCCTATCCAGCAATAAATGCAAGGAAATATCTTTGAGCTGCGCTGAGGGCAGCCGTATCAAAACTGAGTTAATGTGTTGTCCTTGGTGACTTGGTGTAGGGTTTCTATAATAACTGTGCATGGGTCTCTGGTCCATTGCTATTCAGCGGCTTTAAATGCTTTAACTGTGATTTGAGAGCATTAATGGGCTTACACCGCTTTATTTGACTTTGTTGGAGGCCATTCAATGCTAAGCTGCCTTGGGAAATGAAGATTTTGATTAAAACATCCAACTGATACTCTTTGCCACTCCATCTTTCCTCTGATACTCTTTCGCAGTGGAAACGGGCCGTTTCTCTCTTTCGCTGTGTATGAAACTGTCAGATCAATAGTTAATGGCCGCTGTTCGGCCCTCTGCTGCTTTAAAAACTGTGTTTGCCCCTTTCCGAATGCCTCGCGAAGAAAAACGGGTCATTCTGCGCCTTTCGGGCTTGCTGGGGGCTACTTAATGAGGGTCTTTCCACTTTGGCCCATTTCCCGTAGCCATGCACGATTCGCTAATCACGCATGAAAAACTGCCTCAGAATTTGAATCTGGGCTTCCTAAGCACGATTTTCGCCTTCGCTCCTTTTTTGTTGATGATGTCAGCGGGTGGGACCCAGTACAGTGGTGACGTGGTAGGGTGACATCAACAGGGTGACATCAGCATGTACGACGGGTGACGTGGCATTTACACGGTGGAAGTGACGTGGTAGGGTGACTAGGGAGTGTAGTGGCAGGAGGCCGATGCAGGCAGATGACGTCAGTGCGTGACGTGGTGCTGACGCAGGAGGGTGGAAGTGGTTTTCGGTTTTGGGTACACCGCCTTTGGGCATATGGTGGTATCGGAGGAGGGGCTCCGCCACAGCCGAGAGGGCGATGCATGGCGGGAGTACAGTGGGAAAATGTTCCCATCTCCCGGACGCTAACCCTCGGGCTGTTTGGGATATGAGGAGGCCCGCCCACCGTAGATCTAGGGAACGGGTGATCGGATGGCCAGCGGCATGGACGAGGCGGTTGAGGGTTAAGGGACGAGCGCAAATATTCAAATTTTTAATACAATGCTGCGGGGAGGGGGGTTTAAAACATAGGAAATGTGGGTTTTTGGGGATTTTAAAAGTGAGCGGGTCGAATATTTGGTGGGTAAGACCTTAGGATGAGGCGGAAAATGGGTTTTTTCAGGGTTAGGGCTTAGGGGAAATGGTTATTAGTTTGACCAGAGGTCAAATTAACCCCTATAAGGACACGAATGGGCTAAAAACAGCCCCAGCTGGAATGTTTTCTCCCAGACTTAGATGAATAGGGCTATAGTGCCAGGGAAGGGGTATTATTATATTTTTGGGATTTTTATACATAGTTTTAGTAGGGGAAGGGGAAATAGATAGGGGATAGATAATAGAGTTAGGAGTTAATATGGAGGTGACAAGAAAGTGCTAAGGTAAGGGACCTTAGGCTACAGAGGGAAAATAGAACTTGTAGAAAAGATATGAGTGTCTCTAAGTAAAGCATATCTGTTCTTAGGCAAATGTTATGAAACATGATGAGAGTAAGAGGCTCAAGCAGATCTTGACCTCTTTCAGGGAAATTAGTAAGTGTTTTGGGGATAAGGAAGAATGGGGAAGTTAGAGATGTCCAGCTTGAGCTCCTCCAAATGGAAAACTGCCTCAAACTTGTGATCTGAAAAGATATAACACTTTAAAACACAAAATTGATCATGAATCATCATTCTGCAACCTCAAAACTACCTACCTAGCCTACTGGCCTAGCATTTTTTCTTCTTTTTGGTTTGGGTGCACTTAGACTTGCAGACCCAGCTTTACAATTTTTCTTTTGACTTTCCTCCTATCTAAATCTACACTTATTTCTGCCAAGGACCCAGATTAAGTAGTTGGCCTCCTTTGATTCTATACCTATCTACAAATCTACCAAGATTAAGCTGTTTGGACAGATAATGATTCTCTATATTCTAAAACAGGAAATTGAAACCTAGAGAGGCCAAGATTAAGTTGTTTGGCCTTCCCTTAACTGAAAAACTTCTTCAAAAATGGAACAACTCATCAAAATTGGAGTACAGCAGTGGCATTTAGACTAGCACACTTTCATGGTCTCTTCTTTGGCCTCTTCTAGAAATATGGAACCTTGCAGCAAGAAAGATGACATATTTGGCATGTAAAAATGTCAATCATGAAATATGAACACCTGTTACAACAAGAGGCTAACAGCTGCCAAACCTAGAGGACTAGTCAATTGGAAATACACTAGTTTTCACGGAAACACTTAGCCACCTGGTTACTAGTACCAATTCTTTCACTAGGAGAAGAGGAAGAAGGGTAGGAAGAAACAATCGAGGAAGAAGGCAAAGCATCAACATTAGGATCAACTAGAGGTTTATTTTGTCCAGTTGGAGGTGTACTTGATTGCGGAGAAATCACGACATTTTGAACCAAGGAGGTTGAAAACAACCATACTGGTAAGCCAATGGTAAGTCATAGAAGGGACAATGTAGCTATATAAGGAGCACCAATATTTCCAAGAGGAGGAAAACTACTATGATACCCATCAAAAGGAATTCGTTGATTGGTGGACTCTAGATTTTTTTCGTATATCTCAACCTAAGACCAACTAAGGAGCGAGCATGGAGGATGTTATCTGCAGCCAATTAATTTTATTTTAATCAAAGTAACATAACAAAAAAAGGAGGGATAATCTAGGCAAAATGTTTACCAAGCAATTGTGAACTACAGAATACCACCCAGCGAGCCGAGAAGTATGGGAAGGCAATCTCCCTGAATTCTATGTTTGGTGTATCACATTGTATAAGGTGGCTGACTAGATTACATAAGGATGGATAGAAACTTAGTGTTGTCTTCCCATATATACCTGAAAGTACTTGGAGGCCCAATCTGTATTAGCACTGTCTAATGCAAAACCGCACATTGAGAGTATTCCCATATACTTTACGTACTGTAACACTGCCCTATATACCCAAAGATATGTGGACGAGCTATGATATACTCACATACGTGGAATGAGATATCACACCCGAGATGTATTGCAAACAATTTAGCAACAGTTGTTATGTTTCACAATGCTGGAACACCTCTCTCGCCTAGAATCTCTAAATGTTTTGCCTTAGGTGACAATGCTCCATTATGTTAATTGAGATAAATTTGAAGTTGATATTGTTAAGAATTTTCCTTTCAAGGTTCACCACGTGATGTATGTTTTCAATTCCTAGAATGTAACTAAGATGATAAACATTCTTTCATTCAATTAACAATGAAAACCATAGCTTGTAAGGGATAGAGCAATTAGATCTTTGACAGAGAATAAAGAGAACACCTAATGCAATTTCCATAGCTATTCCTATCAAGCATTCACAAACATTAATATGCACAACGAAGTTTTTCTTTTCAATTCCCTTAATGTTGTGATGAACAAAAGGAAACTAATGCACATATAGTCAATCAACTTTTTTGCAAGAATGAATACTTGACGACAGTTCCTTTTAAAAAGAAATGAAGACTTTTACGAAACTTTCTTTCGAACAAAGATTAATCGACTATAATCTAAATTTGAAAATGAATTGATAGTGATAAAGAAATAAATTAAGAAATACTAAACAATCAAGGCCAAAGTAGGGCTAGGAAAGGAAATACAATGTTAATTTCAGAGACATAACATTCATTGATCATTTAGCAAGAAGAAACAGAAGGAAAGTTGGTGAAAAACCCAATCCAAAGGTGGAAATTTGGCCTAAGGTGGATCAGCGCAAGTTAAAGAGCACCTAACTGCGCTATAGAGCACTATCTCTCACTCAAGGGTGTTCTGTAGAGAATTGTCCCCTAACCAAGCCTGCATTGATTCCTGAGAGGCCACTGAAGAGTCATCTAACCTCATTTTTTTGACCAAAAACACTTCAACAAGGCTAAAATAGAATCAATGAAAGCAAGGTCTGCTAGAGTGTCCTAGGATGTGAATAAGATACTTGTAGCGATGATCCTTCCCCAGTGGAGTCACCAATTTTTTATGAATAATTTGGTATCTACAAATAAACATTAATTCCCTAGACAAGTAGCCATATCTAGAACAACCCTTTAAAGCACTTTAGCCTTTTCCTATATGAAACAAATAAGACGAAGAAGATGAGAAGACCTACTTGTAGTTTTTCTTTCCTCTTGTCTCCTTTGTATCGATCTTGTCACTCATTCTCATACTTAACATGCTTGATAAGTAGCTGTAAACATTAATAGAAGACAAAGAACCAATCAAAGCAAAGATCTATTGAATACAAGTAAACAAAATCAGATACATTTAAGCATCATATAACAAGATAAGCATATGATAAAAAGGTTAAAATACTTTATTGAATAGAGGAAGGAAATACAACCATGAAGTTTGATTCGAAGTCACTCCTCTAGCTTGGATCCCATCCACATCACATCAAAAACATGACAAACTTGTAGTATAACAATACCTGTCTCAAATTCAATTCTCATAGAAAAATTATCTCCTTACATATCAACATAGTCTAGCCCCTGATCACTTAGCTCAGTTTTCAATTTATAGGAGGATGAAGGAGGTTATGCCATAAATGGCGGTATTGAATGGCCTTCCATACTTAGAATTAGTTCCATGGAGGAAGGGGTGATAGGATAGGATGCATCTTAACTCATTCCTCATCCATTTTCAAGCTCATAGGAGTTGATAAATTAGGAAAATTTCTAGATGACTCCAAGAGATAAGAATACTCCCCAAACTCTTTGTGAATTTTGCTCAATCTCGCCCAGCGCAAGTGGAAGAGGGCCCAAGTGCTTTGCAGAGCACCCTAGCATGGACTCAACTGCTCTGCAGCACACCCTTACATGGGCCTACATATGCTTGTCCCTTTAGAGGGCATTTCAGGATGTCTTCAAGTCATGAAATTGTCTGGCAAGGAATGATGCAGGGGCATCTAACCCCCTCCTTAATCAAAGAAGAATTTAAAGTGGAGAGAGGAGGACGTGGACAACGTAGCTGAACGAAGGAGAAAGATAGGAAAAATCTGCTTTAAAATAGATTAAAGTGGAAAAGACAGATAAGTCTCTCGATGAGACTTACTATTGTCATCTGCCATGCATGTGTTGTGGAAAGCTTTTGTTGGAGAAAAACAAGGAGAGGATCAGATCGATCCTTCCAATCTAACACTTCTTGTATATATATGTGTAGTGTGATAGGGTGAGGGATATATCTTATTTGTGAGGAAAAACTGAGTGAGAAAAAATGTAGTCGAGCGTGAGCTCATTTCTAAGGCTGGAAGGCCTTAGTATGTTACTGTTTTGTAAATATATAAAATTATGTTCAGTGTTAATTGTGTATGCCTGCATGTGTGTGTTTTATAATTGAGGAAACCCTGTGTTTTCATTTCAACAGTAAGAATTATGTGTTTAAATAAATTCTGGCATTGTTGAATTTGCGTGTTGCGACAGCTATTAATACAGAGTGTGGCGTAGAGAACCATTCCACATCGTAACGCATTAAAATGCGAGCGCACATTGAAATGCTGATTTCTGATTCCAAAATCGGATCGGAACTGTGGCGAATGTAACCGAATAAGAAACAATTGGAAAGTACATATAATCACCAATGTTCATGGAGTCGGAAGTACTATCATTAAAATACATATATTTCCGTGTGTGTGTTATGGTTTGTGACTTGACACCTATCTTGTATGCTTGTGGCTATTATAAACAGTGTTCAAACGATGTTGTTAAGTGGATAAAGGGATGCTCGATAGTAATGAAGACCCATGCATATTTGGCCACGAGGCTACAGGGATTGTGGAGAGCGTGGGAGTAGGTGTAACAGATCTCAAGGAAGGAGATCATGTGATTCCTTTGTTCGCTGGAGAGTGCGGAGATTGCATTTACTGTAAGTCGAAGAAGACCAATCTATACAGAATCTTTATAGTCGATGCCTTCAGAACTGTGATGCGGAGCGATAACAAGTCTCGTTTCTCTATTTTTGGAAAACGGTCTATCATTTCATGACGTCAACATTCAGCGAGTATATTGTCGTTGATTATGCGTGTGTTCGTATTATGCATGGTGTGGGGTTTTAACCCTTAACATATATATATTAATGATTACAATGGTGATTTAGATTCCCATTAAGGAGATGGGTGATTTTATAAAGAGCCACGTCACATAATGAGAAGTTAAAATGCTTCCGTTTAGGCTTGTGGGCCATAACCCACAGGCCCATGTTCGAGATTTTTAATGGAATTGGGATTTTGGGCTTACCCCAAGATCTCATTTTCATCAAGGAAGCATTCAAAAGGGTGACTTGTTTAGGGCATGTAGCAACTGAAATTAGGGTTTGATGAGCCCTAATACATTGATCTGGATGATTGGAGTGATGTGCCCAAATGGATCTGTAACAAGTATTCATTTATCTTTTTTGCTATTTTCATATTCATTATATAAATGACTCATTTATTACTTTGTATTCATTCATCTAATTTCATTCAAAATCATTATAAATAAATAATATATTCATATATTTATTTTATTCGTGTTTATCACTAATTAATATGAACTACTAATTTAGTAGTTTAGATTGATTATGTGTTTATTATTAACCAACATAAATTAATTAGTATGATTTTGTGAATAAATTCTAAAAAAATGTCATACAATGTGCATGTTTATTTAATATGATAACGTAAAGTTATATATGTTAATTACAAGACTAAATAATACCAATTGCAAATAAAAATAATTTCAACCATATAAATTTTATTATATAAAATACTGATTATTACAATACGAGTTTCCAACTTAATATCAGTTGGACTACCATTTACACATGAAATATTGTTTTATCATTTCAAATCATTACCACTATGTTGCCAAAGCATTGTAAGTGAATTCACCAACTCTGAAGGCTTGACCATCAGTCTCTACGAGTGCGTCTTATGCAAGATATTGTGTATCACTAGACATATTCTCTTCTCTCTTGCATTTTGCATTTCTCGCTCCAGTGTTATTGTTCTCCTCTTTCTTCAATTGCTGCTTCTTACAATCAATATTAAGTTCCTCTCCTGAAAATGAAAGAAGATACAATGCAGAGTATAAGACATGAAATATGATGAATACTTGAATATAAAATAAAGTGGAATATAAAATATTTATACAACATAGACCTCAACATTCGATACTAGCCACTATGCGGCTAAATGACTTGTATAAACAAAACAAATAAAAAATCAACATAGAAAATAACACCTTAGGAACTTAGTATTCAACCTTCAAAAAAACCTTAGGCACAATCATACCAACTAAGTTACATGTTAAAAATATCAGGCAATAGATAACTTGTGGAAAAGAATGGAAAAAGAGATATCAGTGTAAAAAATATGCTTATTGCTTGTTCTAAAAGAGTCACATTCCTTAAATTTGGATATTATTTTTCCCATGGTAAAAGTTCCTCGCTATTACGGCCTATATTTTTAGGATCATGAGATTGATCCAACACAATATTGGATTGTGGAGATAAAATGATTCAAATTTCCAAGATGAGTACCTCACTTGGTTGAATGAAGGTGCTAGCTGTGAGTAGTGTCAAAACCTTAGGGAATCAAAACACTAAGGCCTAAGAAAATATATCACCACTCTTCCACTGAAAGAAAAATTTTCAATCCCACGATGGCCTCTGGGAGTACATTTCGTTGGATGGATATCACATTCTGAGAGATGATTGTCTAATACAATAAGAAGTGTATATATATTGTCACAATGCCCCTCATAGTCGAACCATATAGTTGTGTTCAATAATATTAATCATATTATACTATTTAATTATAAATTATGACTATCAGAGAATTATTAATTTTAATAATTGGTTTGAAATTGAGTTTTTAGTATTTATGTATACATGAAAATATTCAGAAAAAAGGGTACTTTTTGTGACTAGTTAATTTAGAGTGAATATAAATACACAGGAAATTATTGTGCCTTAGTGTTTCTCTAGCGTTATCCTCTCATTGTACCAATTGCTCCCATGTCCTCTACTAATTTTGGTGAATTCCTCTTTGATGTTGTCCACTGCCAATGCAGTGGACATTTACCCTCAATGTTTTCCTGAGCCAAATGCAAACTCCACAAGTAAAAGCCAAAACATAACCTCAAATATATTATTGGGGACAAAAATGCAGTAATTATATGACAAGCCAAGAAACACTATACGTTAATCATCTTCCCTTTAATATTGATTAATAATTTCTTTGCATGATCATGTAATAGTAAAGAGTCAAGTAGGGACATTTAAAGTCAGTCATCCATCAATATCACCTTTGAGAGTGTTTAGTATTTAATACTTCATATTACACACAAAGTAGATCACCAACTTCAATGATAGCAATATAAACACAACAATTTTTTTTTTAAAAGAAATGCTAGGAAGTCAAATACGACTAATCTTGAGTCAAGAAAATACCAAGTCCTTCACATTAATAGGACATTCTTAGGCACAAAAATAGAAACTCCTTCCATTGCATCATTTTCACCTTTTCTTTAATTTCTTTAATTGAGAACATAACTTTCAGAAGAAAAAAATTAATAATTGAGAAAGGTCTCAAAATCCTAACAAATTGTCGAGTGATTGTCATATCAATTAAGTAGAAAGGAAATCATTTGATATGCTTTTAACTTGTGGAATATATAGAAGAATATGAACCTTTCTCATCCCTTTCTCCTAATCAAATTGTAATCCATGGGTTCCAATCAAGTAATCAATTTCCCTCCAAGATAGTTAAGGGATCGCATTGGAGAAGGACTTCTAGAAGCATTGGAATAGTGGAAATGGAATTGACTAGGAGGAAAATGAAGCACTTTAGTGGGTGCTCCAAAATATTTGAATGCAATTGAAAATGATTTTATACTCCCTCCATAGATTTTAAAATAGAAATCATTCAGTTGCATCTCATTTATTTTCCACCTTTCTATAATATGTAATTCTTTGAGAAAGAATAGAGCATTCATAAATATTGTCATGAAATAGGACTCTTCATAATCCTAATAAGTTGGGATCTAACAAATAAACAATTTCATGTGGTCATTAAATCTTACATGGTATATTTCAGTGATTAAAATGAAAACTTTATTCTTAATCTCATTTCAACAATGTTATGAAACCAGCTCAAAAAAAGATAGAAAAGATAGATCAATGCCTTATAAATAATCCTCTTCGACGGGGCAACCTCCTTTACATTACACAAATGAACAATTCTTGGATGATACAAATGACGAGACCTCATTTCTATATATAGGATTATAAGGGGTCATAATATAATCAGAGCCAATATAAAAATAATAATGTAAGGGCACAATAATAATAATAATGGGCTCCTATGGGGCACCATAATAACAATATGGGGACTACATGGGTACAACAATATAATAAAGGGGTTGTACTAATAACAATAATGGGTTACACTAGTAGTATAGGGGCCTAACATGCCCCTCTCCTTAAAAAGTGTTGTCCTCAATGCTTAAGTAGTTCTTGATGCTACTGTATAAAATTCTTGTCCTCCCATATGGAATCTTCAGCAGGTAATTTCTTCCACTTGATGAGATACTCTAACATTGATCGATTTCACAGCTGTCGGGTTCTTTTTTCTATGACTGCTCCAGGCTCCAATATGATTTTTCCTTCCTCGTCAAGTTCTGGCAATATTGTTTGTACTGGGATCTTCTGCAAGTTTTAAATGAGTGGCCACACTTCTTCATCTTTCTTCCATTCATACTTTGTTTCATTTATCCAATCTAGTTGGATAATAGAAATGGTGCACAACAATGCTTCAATATCCTCATCCTTTCTTGAGAGTGCATTTGCCACAACATTTTGCTTCCCCTTTTTCTAGATGATTTCAAATTCATCACCCAACATCTTTGTCACCCATCTTTGCTTCTCTTTAGAGGATAATATTTGTTCTAAAAGGTATTAATACTATCACGATCCGTTTTTACGTTGAAGTGTCTTCCCATTAGGTAAGGTCGCCATTTCTCAAGTGTGTGTAGTATTGCCAACATTTCCTTCTCATAAATAGATTTCTTGAGCGACATTCGTTTGTATGTATGTAACCATAAAAGTACCCAATCGCCTACATCAAAACTTCTTTCATTGCGATGTTGATATACCTGTTGTTTTGTTTGATTCTGCACTAAAGTGGCGCTATCCTTTAAAAGTTGGAGAACTTTTTTTTTATGCTCGATGTGATATTTCACTGCTTGAATCTTTTTCTTCTTGATATGTCCCTCTATCTTGAGAGTTTTAGGAGTGGTAATTTCTTCTAGTGCATTACAAGATATGGTCGGATTCATTTCTTGATGCTCTATGTGATCTTTCACTTCTTGAACATTTATCTTCTTGATATGTCCTTCTATCTTGATAGTTTAAGGAGTGGTAATTCCGACCATTGCATTACAAGATATGGTCAAATTCATTTCTTCTTTCTTGATGTGGTCTTTCACTTCTTTAACCTTTTTCTTCTTCATATTGTTGGCATTATGAAACTAGTTTGGCACAGGTTTGGCTCGATGACATAAGTGTTGTCCTTGATGACAACTCACTCAAATAGCAGATCACAAGTTCAGGCTCTCAAAATTGTAGAAAATAAGATACTCGCAGGTTCCTGTTCACAAAGCCGCGCACATACGCAGGTGCGCTGAACAAAAGCTGTGGAAATGTACGTAGGTTCTCCAAAAAAAAGTGCGGACGTAAATTACACATACTTTCATGTAGAGAAAAGCACGCACGTGGGAAATCTTATGGTTGGTCTATGGTATTTAGTCCGACATTTTTGATCCTATGGTTTTGGTCCGTGGTTTTTACATCTAATGTATTGAACCCAGGTTTTGGGTCCCTAGTATTGGATCTCTATGGTTTTTGACCATGGTTTGAGTAAGGCCTAGACTATAAAAAGGAAATGAGATCATTTGGCTGGAGCAACTAATGTGTTCAATATCTTCAGATGAGCAAGATCTAAAATACCGGTGATCAATTGGGGAGTTATAGCTGGACATGAATCAAGGAGAAGCCTGAGCATTACAAGACATATCTAATGATGGGTCAAAATCTCTTTAGCGCATGATCAGATCTGTAAATCTGATAATCTGGGGTATAATTGAAGTCTGATAAATTTCTATACCCGCAGGTTTGACACAACGCAGGTTTTGATACCCGTAGGTTTGACTCAGCGTAGGCACGGATACCCGCAGGCTCGACACAGCTCAGGCGTGGATACCTACAAGCTCGACACAGCACAGGCGCGGATACCCGTAGGCTCGACACAGTGTAGGGGCAGATATACGCGGGTTTGACAGAGCCCAGGTGTAGATACCTGCAGGTTCGACACAGCGGAGGTGCGGATACCCGCAAGTTAAAGAAATGAATATTGCAGAGGTACGCAGGTTTCTATTGGTGAAGTTGCAAACTTTTTCTTGAAATATGTTTTAGCTACTTTTGTCTATTATTGCAGTGTTCAGGGTTCTGAATTGGTGTCTGGTTACTGGTACTGTGTTCTAAGAAGTTATTGATTTAGTATTTGTACAAGGAAGTTGGTTGATTGCAGATCTATTTGATGTTTGATTGATATTCATGGATCCAGTTTGAAAATTTATGAAACGTGGTCTCGGGAAGAAAAGAGAAGTCTTCTGTAGGTCAGCACCTACGTACTAGTACCTCAGCTAGTACAAGAGCTAAGGGGGTTGTAGCTCCCTTCTAGAAGAGTCTGGAGAATGATAGAAGGTTGTAGCCTTCTACAGGTTGAAGCCTGTGTACTGGTATAAGACTGCACCAGCATAGAATCATTGTAAAAGGAAGTTTTTAATTGAAAGAAGATAGAGACATATTGCAGCAGGTGGTTTTCACCCACATTGGGTTTCCACCTTATAACTTGTGTTCTTTTGTGTGACTTTCTGCTCTATTTTTCTGTTCCTACTTACTGTTATATGGTTTTAACACACAGATTAATGATCAACATCTGAAGAATAAATTAAATTATAAGTCTGGAAGGTATACACAAGTTTCATTAGTCAGATCTGCTAATCTTTATATAAGTTGAAAAAGAATTTGATAATACTGATTCACCCCCCCTCTCAGTATTATTTTCAACAATTGGTATCAGAGCAGGTCCTTCAGGAAAAGCTTGATCGCTTGAAGGAAGATCTATCATCATGAGAAACTACGAAAAAGAAGCATCTATCAGGCCACCGAATTTTGATGGGAGCAACTTCATCTATTGGAAGGTAATAATCACTACTTATCTTCAATCTCTTGGTACATAAGTTTGGGATATTGTGGAAACTGGATACACGTTTCCATCAGCAACTCCTACAGATGTAGCTGGTAAGAAGCGGTATAAAGAAAATGAAAAAGTTGTCAATACTCTATTAGGAAGTCTATCTCAATCAGAATTCGTGAAGGTTATGCAGCTCAAAAGCGCAAAAGAAATATGGGACAAGATCGTTCTGAGCTATGAAGGAGATGAACAGGTAAAACGAGAAAAATTACAAGCTCTTAGAATTCAATATGAAAGTCTCATAATGCATAATGATGAAAGTGTGGCTAGCTATTTCCTACATATAGATGAGATCGTAAATTGTATGAAAAACTTGGGTGAAGAAATAAAAGAAGTTGTTTTGGTTGAAAAAGTTCTAAGATCTTTGTCTCCTAAGTTTGATTCAAAAGTTTCTGCCATAGAAGAAAAGCAGAATCTACAGAGCCTTACCATGTCACAGCTGCACGGAATTCTAACTGCTTACGAGATGTGAAAAGGAGGACCATTAGACAAGAGAGAAGCTACATTCAAGGCTTCAGGAAAAGGAGATTACTATGAGGCAAGACATATGTCAGAAGAAGAAGAAGAATCAAATTTTGTCAAGAACCTTCAACAGGGAACTGGAAGATTCAGAGGTAAGCTGCCTTTCAAATTCTTTTCTTGTGGAAGAGTCGATCATTATGCTGCAAAATGTCCTCATAAGGACAAACTAGACAAAGGTAAGGAACTTGTTAGATGGAACAGAAAACAGAATGTAAATAAGAAGAGCTATTACGCGCATGAAGACAGTGATGGATTGTCAAATAGTGATGAAGATGAACAAGGTAATGATGATAGACTTTTGATGGCTTTTGAAGATGATGATTTCTTGGATGTTATAAATGAAGAAGGTCTTTATGAAGAAATTTCTAAACTTAAATTTTGTTTAGAGGAAAAGAATATGATTATAGATACTCTAACATTCCAACTTGTTGAAAAATATAAACATAATGAAGAGTTAGAATGTGAAATTGTGGGACTTAGAAAAGAAATTGAGAAAACAAAAGCCCTTAATCTCAGATTTGCTAAAGGATCTGAAATTCTAGATGAGATTATCAAAGTGTAGTGTTATCCGCTAGTCAAGACTAGTCTCGGATATTCTGAAGAAGCATCTCAAGCTCAGAAGCAAGTGCAGAAGCCATCCAGCTCCAAAATTTATCTTGATGTAGCAAGGAGAAGTGAACAAGTTGACAATCGACAGCAAAAGCATAATGCAGATCACCAAGAAAATCAGGGATAATTTGCTTCAAGAATGATCAAAGATTATCAAGTAAATCAGGGGAAATCTACATGAAGGATGAACAAAAGCCTCAACTGAGCCATGGATGGAAACTACAATCATATGGTTGGTAGATTTGATAATAGCAGGAATTTCTTCAATGGCCAATGTTTCTCTTGTCGTAACTTTGGTCATAAAGCTGCCCAATGTGTTGCCTACAAGACCATCATGACTAGGGAAGCTCAAAAACAAAGGAGTAAGACAAGAATCATGAAAAGAACCTACAATAACTTCTCTACTCTTGAAAATGAAATTGAATGTTCTATTTGTAACAACTTCGGTCATGAAGATTCTGAATGCAGAAGTAGGTTTCGGCAAACAACTTAGAAGGAACAAGCTTCATCGAGTTCCAAAACATGGAAAAATAAAGAAACGCAACCGGAAATATGTGGGATAGCCTTATATATGGAAGGACAGGAAAATCAATGGTACATCGACAGTGGATGCTCGAAACATATGACAGGTGATAAAGAAAAAATTCAGTCATATAGTGCCTTAGAAAAGGAAAGGAAGGTCTCATTTGGAAATGACACCCCTTCATTCATAAAAGGTAAAGGCTCTGTTCATTTGAAGAAAAAGGTCAAGGCTGGAAATGTTATGTATGTTGATGGCTTAAAGCATAATCTAATGGGTGTCAGTCTGATGTGTGATCAAGGAACTGAGGTAATATTTCGATCAAATGGATGTATTGTTCGTGAGCTTGATATAGTAAAAACAGTGATCAGAGGCATGAGAACTCCAAATAACTTATACGTACTCAAGGGAGAACAACAACAATGCTATTTAAGCAAGAATGATGAACACTGGCTATGGCACAGAAGACTAGGGCATCTTAGCTTCTCTCAGATAAGGAAAGCATGTAAATATTAGACAGTTCGTGATCTTCCTGACATCCGAATTCCAGACAATACAATATGCAAATCATGTCAATTTGGTAAGCAAACCAGAACTAATTTCCTTGAGAAGGAAGGATCAGCTAGCAGGCCACTTGAACTTGTCCACACTGATATATGTGGTCCAACTAGGAAGAGGTCACCTCGAGGAGAAGAGTATTTCATATTGTTCATTGACGACTTTTCAAGGATGTGTTGGATAGGACTCATGAAGTATAAAGATGAAGCTTTCGAAAAGTTCAAGTCATTCTAAGCTTTGGTTGAAAATGAATCAGATCGCAGAATCAAATGCCTCAGATCTGATCGAGGAGGGGAATTTACTTCAGATTAATTTTTTGATTTTTGTGAAGAATATGGAATACGAAGGGAATTCTCTACTACAAGGACTCCTCAACAAAATGGAGTAGTGGAGAGGATGAACAGAATGGTTCAACAAATTGCTCATGCTATGCTTGATGAGTCTAGAACTCCTGCAACCTTCTGGGGAGAAGCCACATTTGCCGTTGTTACTATTCTCAACAAGACAAACGTCCGGGTAAATAGCACTCAGACTCCTCATGAACTTTGGTACAATAAGACTCCCACGGTAAAATATTTCAAAATTTTTGGAAGCAAATGCTACATTAAATGAACTGATGAAAATATTGGCAAGTTTGAACCTAGAGCAGATGAAGGCATTTTACTTGGCTACTCTCCCCACAACAAAGCTTACAAATGTTACAATAAAAGACTTGGTAAAATTGTTGAAAGTATTGATGTAGTGGTTGATGAAGAAGGAAACACTCCTAGGCAGGTAAAATCTGAAGATCTCGAAGATGGCGAAGACTATCCATCAACATCAAATCAGATTCATGACGAAGAAGAAACCCATGAAGCACCAAAAGAACGGATAAGGATAGAAGAAAAGACTCCATCCAAATACGTTCAGAAGAATCATCCAAAATCTCAAATTTTGGGCAGAAAGAGGCAGTTGTACAAACAAGAAGAACCATTTCAGAAGCTTCAAGCTATCTAGCATTGCTCTCCTCCACTGAACTGCAGAATGTAAGAGAGGCTTGCAAAGATGAATGCTGGGTCAAGGCCATGGAGGAAGAAATCAAGCAGATTGAAAAGAATAACACTTGGGAGTTGGTTCCTAGACCAAAATATAAGAATTTCATAGGGAAAAAATGGATTTTCAAAAATAAGTTGAATGAAAATGGGGATGTGGTTAGAAACAAGGAAAGAATTGTTTGTAAAGGATATGCGCAACAAGAAGGCATATAATTTGAAGAAACTTTTGCTCCAGTTGCCAGACTTGAGGCTATAAGAATGTTCCTTGCTCTCTCTAGCTTTTAGAATTTCAAAGTATTTCAGATGGACGTAAAATCTGCCTTTCTGAATGGAGACTTAAATGAAGAAGTATATATTGAAAAACCAGATGGGTTTATTCTTGGAAATGATCCAAAACTTGTATGCAAACTCAAAAAGGCTCCCTATGGCCTTAAATAGGCTCCAAGGGCATGGTATTATCGGTTGGAAAAGTACCTCCATCAACAAGGTTTTATAAAAGGATCGACTAATAGAAATCTATATATAAAAATTGACAATGATAAGTTGTTGATACTTGTTATGTATGTTGATGATATCATCCTTGGTAGCAATGAAGAAGACATGAGTCAAAATTTTGCCTTGGTGATGCAGAAAGAGTTTGAAATGTCCATGCTTGGTGAGCTCACATGTTTTCTTGGTTTACAAGTCCAACAAAACAAAGAAGGAATTTTTCTATCACAAACCAAATATCTCAAGTAGATCTTGAAGAAATATGGGATGGAGGATTTGAAACCAGTATGTACCCCTATGGTGACAGGATGCAGCCTCAGCACAAATGATGAATCGGCAGTTGTACATCAACTAACCTATAGATCCGTGATTGGTAGTCTTCTCTATCTAACAGGTACCCGACCAAACATTATGCATGCCGTGGGAATAGTTGGAAGGTTTCAGGCAAATCCAAAGAAAACTCATCTTCAGGAAGTTAAGAAATTTTCAAGTATCTTCAAGGAACTCAAAACTATGGCTTATGGTATCCCAGAGGTACAGATCTCACACTTCATGCATACACTGATTCGAATTGGGCAGGAAGCGTGGATGACAGGAAAAACACTAGTGGGGGTGCATTCTTCATGGGTCTTAGATTAGTATCTTGGTTCAGCAAGAAACAAAGCTCTATTGCATTATCTACGGCTAAATCAAAATATGTAGCTGCTGCATCTTTCTGCACACAACTGCTTTGGATGATGTAAACATTGCATGATATTCAAATCACTTGTACTCCACCTATCTCCATTTTTTTTATAATACAAGTGCAATCAGTATTTCAAAGAATCCTATCATGCATTCAAAGACTAAGCACATACTGATCAAGTATCATTTTCTCCGAGAACAGGTGCTTGAAAAAAAGGTCAAATTGGAGTATGTCCCCTCTAAGGAACAAGTTGTTGATATTCTCACTAAACCACTGCCCAGGGAGACCTTTGAATACCTCAAAAAAAAGATGGGGGTAGTTGATGCATCATCTTGCTGTTGAATCTTGTCTATTTCAGATATTGTTGGTTGTACGTCAGTTTCATATGGGGTATACACATACATACACTGGTTTATGTGGATATAGTCGACTTGAAGAAAAACAAGGATGAGAAGAGTCCGATATGGGTCTGTCAGAGACAATCTGGCATAGGTTCAGGGGGAGTATATATTCTTCTAATAATGCATTGTTGGTATTGTCATAGAAGATCTTGGTTCAATTCTTTAGTTGTTTTGATTTCAGGAGGAGCAAGTGCAGAAGCAGAACATGAATACTGATCTAAATAATGATTGACAGATGCTTGTGATATTTTGTCTCTATCTTTCTTTTGTCAAGGTCATGTAACGATCTATCGTGGTGCCCCACTATGCTTGGGATGGATAATGTAATATGCTTAATATATCATGTATCCCCACTTGGTTGGGAGTCGTATGTATGAGTCTTTGGTGATAGGAAGGTCAGTTATGATGTATAAAGTCATATTTCTTTTGTAGGACATCTTCTTGCAGATCTTGCTTATATGTCAGGGGGAGCTTGGACATCACACCACAACAGAGATTTTAGCATGTACTCAGGGGGAGCATAACCCTTTGTCCTTGATGTCAAAGGGGGAGAAAAGACTTTGAGTGACTTTGGGTTGCCATCAAGTCCAAAGGGGGAGATTGTTGGCATTATGACATTGGTTTGGCACGGGTTTGGCTCGATGACATAAGTGTTGTCCTTGATGGAAACTCACTCAAATAACAAATCACAAGTTCAAGCTCTCAAAATAGTAGAAAATAAGATACCCACAGGTTCCTATTCACAAAGCCACGGACATACACAGGTGCGCCGAACAAAAGCTGCGGACATGTACGTAGGTGCTCCAAACAAAATGTGCGGACGCAAAGTACATGCACTTTCATGCAGACAAAAGTGCACACCTGGGAAATCTTATGGTTGGCCCATGGTATTTAGTCCGACATTTTTGATCCTATGGTTTCGGTCCATGGTTTTTGCATCTAAAGTATTGAACCCAGGTTTTGGGTCTCTAGTATTGGATCTCTATGGTTTTGGACCATGGTTTGAGTAAGGCCTAGACTATAAAAAGGAAAGGAGATCATTTGGCTGGAGTAATTAATGTGTTGAATATCTTGAGATGAGCAACATCTGAAATACTGTTGATCGATTGTGGAGTTATAGCTGGACATGAATCAAGGAGAAACCTGAGCATTACAAGATGGATCTACTGATAGGTCGAAATCTCTTTAGCGCATGATCAGATCTCTAAATTTGATAATTTGGGGTATAATTGAAGTCTAATAAATTTCTATACCCGTAGGTTTGACATAGTGCAGGCGTTCATACACGCAGGTTTGACTCAGCGCAAGCGTGAATACTCGCAGGCGCGGATACCCGCAGGCTTGACACAGCGTAGGTGCGGATACCTGCAGGCTCGACACAGCGCACACACAGATATATGTGGGTTTGACAGAGCCCAAGTGTAGATACCCGCAAGTTTGACACATCGAAGGTGTGGATACCCGCAGGTTAAAGAACTAAATGCTGCGAACGTACGCATGTTTCTATTGGTGAAGTTGCAGACTTTTTCTTGAAATGTGTTTTAGCTACTTTTTTCTATTTCTATAGTGTTCACCGTTCTAAATTGATGTCTGGTTACTAGTACTGTGTTCTGAGAAGTTATTGATTCAGTATTTGTACAAGGAAGTTGGTTGATTATAGATCTATTTGATGTTTGATTGATATCCATGGATCCAGTTTGAAAAGTTATGAAATGTGGTCCCGAGAAGAAAAGAGAAGTCTTCTATAGGTCAGCACCTACGTACTAGTACCTCAGATAGTACAAGAGCTAAGGGGGTTGTAGCTCCCTTCCAGAAGAGTCTAGAGAATGAGAGAAGGTTGTAGCCTTCTGCAGGTTGAAACTTGCGTGTTGGTATAAGACTGCACCAGCACAGAATCATTGTAAAAGGAAGTTTTTAGTTGAAAGAAGATAGAGACATATTGCAGTAGGTGGTTTTCACCCACATTGGGTTTCCACCTTATATCTTGTGTTCTTTTGTGTGACTGTTTGGTCTACTTTTCGGTTCCTGCTTACTGTTATATGGTTTTGACACACAGATTAATGATCAACATCTGAAGAATAAATTAAACAATAAGTTTGGAAGGTATACACATGTTTCATTAGTCATATCTACTAATCTTTTTATAAGTTGAAAAATAATTTGATAATACTGATTCACCCCCCTACCAATATTATTTTCAACACATATGTCCTTCTATCTTAAGAGTTTGAGTAGTAATTCTTTATAATTCTTTAGAAGATATGGTTAGATTCATTTCTTCTTTCTTTGGGGTTGGTTCTTGGTGTAAATACTCTTCTTTTGACATTTCTTGATCCTTTTCTTCCTCCTATCCACAATCAATGTAAAATAATTTCTTCTTAACACACCTATGACCTTTAACATATTTGTTATCACAATTGTAACAAAGCCCTTCTTCTTTTTTTTCTTCCAATTATTGTGGTGTAACCCTTGTGGGTTGTGGAAGGCGAGGAAAAATAACGCTTCCATATTTATAGTTGTGACAGGTAGACTTCCTTGTTGCCATAATTTTTCTTTCCACTTTGTAACAAAGCCCTTTTGCTCTTTTTTCTTCCAATTGTTGTGGTGTTTCTCTAAATAAGATGTTGCTCTTTGTATCCTCATAATGTGCTATAATTTCCTCCATGAAAATTGACCACGTAACAAGTGGTTTAGGAGAACAAAGCCCTTTATACCATAAAAATTGATCTTGTTCTAAATATGAGGATGCAATACATACCTTTTGTAACAATGGTACACCATGTAGATCAAAATATTGCTCCATCTGTAGTATCCAATTTACTGGATCCTTTCCGTCAAACATCCTCGTATCGCCTTTTATTGATTTCAAGAGCTTGATATTGAAATGACTGTAACTCTATAATTTCAGATCTCAAAGTTCTGAAATTGTCTCCTGCAGTAGCACTCTGAGTCCTCTTTCTAACCCCACAAGTCTGATTAGAATTTGATTCTCCAAGAAAGAGTTATGCCCAATCTCCTAAGATGACTTGATTATATAATGTTTTAGTAGAGCAAACGTGTATGACGTGCCACGTGTCACTCTTTCAACCTTCGGATCTCTATGCACAGAAAACTACAGTTCATCATCTTTCTGTAACTTCTTACGAAATTTCGATTTGTTGCTGAGAGAGAACGTTATGACGATTTTCCCAAGGTCACCTATTTAGGATGTAATTCAGTTTTCTGAAAAATCATAGCTTCCTCAAATCATATATCCGAAACTATAGTGAGACAAGACCTGAAATTTGGACATGAGATTCAGAAATATTTCTTCTCAAATGGATTTTTTCTTTAGCTTCTAAAACTTCGTAGTGAAAAGGTTATATTGCAAATAACATGATGACCTGTTTTAGATGAAATTCTGGAGCTTGCAAAAACCCTAACTTCCTCAGATCATATATCCGAAAATATAGAAATAACAAATATGAAATTAGGATGCGCGGTTCAAAAAGATCTCTTCACAAATGTGTTTTCTTTGTAGCTTCTGAAATGTCGCAGAAACAAAGTTCTAGCAAAAACAAAACAATGACCTTTTTGGAGCAGCGAAACCCTAGAATCCAAAGCTCTCATACCAAATGTTATGAAACTAGCTCACAAAAAGATAGAAAGGATAGATCAATGGCTTAGAAATAAGCCTTTTAAAGGGGGACAACCTCCTTTACATTACACAAATGAACAATTACTTGATGATACAAATGACAAGACCTCCTTTCTATATATAGGATTCTAAGGGGTCATAATATAATCAGAGCCGACATAACAATAATAATGTAAGGATACAATAATAACAATATGGGGACTAGATGGGTACAACAATATAATAAGGTGTTACACTAGTAGTATAGGGTCCTAAAAATAAAAATAAATTCAACCCTAAGTAGTTGGGATCTAAAAAATCAATAATTCCATGTACTAAATTAAATTTACATGGTAGATCCCAATTATTTGTAATGACAACTTTATTCTTGATCTTATTACAACATAGATAAATTCAAGAGTACGTACATATTTCCATATCGAACACATTCTAATATTTCATATAAATATAATGATACGTTACCTGTAGGATTCGTCTCCGTCACACAAACCTCTTTTCGTAATAAAATTATAAATCGCACATATGCATTGCTCGTCCTTGACATACCAATTCTTTATAGTGGAATACTTTATCGTTGTTGCCTCGGTGAAATAGAGATCCACTATTGTGGCATGGAGATGATTGGTGTCATAAAATTGTGTAGTGCATCCTTCAATATATGTCACATAACTCCTCTCACCTCATAGAACTCCTCTCATTTACAACAATAAGATTCCTCCCAAACTGCCTAGTCTCCATCTCATTCATCTTGAAATAAGTGAATATTTCCATGGGTGACAATGTGTTCCTGGGGATTTAATAGAAGGAACTATCACTAAAAAAAACACAATGCAACATAATAGTTATCAGAAGGAGGAACAACCCTACCGAGCTACTTCCTAACTACATAAAGATACTCTCAAATTACCTCTTATAACAAACAGAATATAACCTCAACTGCCTATAGAGTATACCTATGGATGGTAGCAATGAAAATAGTCTCAACAAAAACATCCACAACAATGTTGGTCAATCTCTTCTTCTAGTCAAAGGCATGCCCAACTTTTGAAAAGTATCAAGCAAGTCTGGGTCCATCTCCTCAAGGCTCCTCTTCTTCTTATACTCTCTTTGTTTAGGTTCATAATATTAGGAAAGGTCTTCGAAATTCGTGGGTGGGTAAAATTTATGATACCATTTGGGTTCTTCCATTTTTAATCATTGTCTGTAAGCATTGAATCTAAATTAAAAAAGCCATTCAGGCTCATTCTTTTTAGCTGAAATTAACCTAAGCTTTGGAGAGTTGTAAGGTTTAATGGATCTAAGTATATTCTACTTAAAATATAGTAACATGGTTTAAAATTGTAGGCATTGAGATCAAAATCTAAGGATGAAACATAAAATATTTTATGTTCATGATTACAAGAAATTTTAATTTCATGTAACAAAGTTTGAGGAAGGTATAGCATTTGCATCCTATGAGAAAATTTTCTTGCATCACTCAATCCATTTGAATTTGGACATGGTAGATTCCATTGCACAAAAAATAAAACACTAAAAAAAGGTAAAGTAAAAATAAAATTTCATGCATTCTGACCCTAGAAACGTTAGGGAGGAGTGAACTACTCTGTACAATAAGGAGATGCAAAGTGCTTACTTGTCCATTGTCCTTTGATGAATTGTTGGCTGCAATCAAGATATGCATTATCATAATCATTAAACCCTTTGTACAATAATGACATGAAAAATGCTTACTTGTGCATTGTCTTTTGGTGAATTATTATCCGCAATCAACATCTACATTATCATAATCATTAAACCTTCAACTCTAGATAAAACTTATGCTTTGATCATATAAACCCTTGAAATTGTTTACCCATAAGAACAAAAATCATCTTTAGTAAAAACGAAGAACTCTCCATAGTCCAAATTCATACCCATATAAAAATTACCAAAATCTCAATAAGGACATGCAAAATGCTTACTTTTGCATTGTCTTTTCATGAGTTGTTGGCTGCAATCATAGGTAAAGGTTATGCTTTGATCATATAAACCCTCAAAATTTTTTACCCATAAGAACATAAATCATCTTTAGTAAAAAGAAAGAACTCTCTAGAGTCCAAATTCATATCCATGTAAAAATTACCAAAATCTCCATGTCAAATGACCTTGCCCGACCTTGCCCTTCCTCAATGTAATCGTTGATGGTCTCCTAAGGTGTTTCCCATGCAAACTCCATATAGGGTTCGAATCCCATGAAATCCATAGATCGAGTTGATGGTCTTCCTTCTTCTGCCATGTGCATGCAAATATGTGCATGCAAATATAGACAAGGCAAAGAAAAATGAAGTGCTACAATGTGATGTTGTAATAAAAGAAATGAAATATTTATAATGGAAAAAATAAAAGAAAAATTTATAATATAAAATAAAATATATAAATTGAAATTGGGTTAAATGATTTATCTTTAATAAGAATTTGTTATTTTTGGGTAAGAAGCTAAATTAAAAAAAAGAATAAGAAGTTAAAAATGATATTGGGATGAGTGTTAACATTTAAATATGACCTCAATTAATAATAAAAATAAAAATTAATAAAAATAATAAAATTCAATTTGTTATATTTTGATTTTGTTATTAACTTGTGAATAGGCTTTGTTACAATACCATGGGCCAATGCCATGGCTTATCAATACTACAAGTCCAAAAACCATAATCAAAATATTTTATAATAATATGACAAGATTCTTAACCGTGGATATGCACCCGCACATTACAGTATATATTATTAACTTGTAAAAAATATCATTTGTTACAATACCATGGGTCAATACCGTGGATTATCAATACTACATGGCCAAAAAAAATACTATTTCACAATCAAATATTTTATAACAATATGATAAGATTGTTAACCATGAATATTCACCCTCACTTTACAATGAATATTAACTTGTAAATAGACTTTGTTACAATACCATGGACCAATACCATGGCTTATCAATACCACACGGCCAAAAAACCATAACTTATTTCATAGTAAAAATATGTTATTTTATTTTAATTTTACAACATTTTTTTATTGAATCTAAAAGGAAAATGTTACAATTTGAGATCTATCTAAACACTCTAGCCTTACGACTACTAAAAATATTCCCATAGAAACAAACTTAAGGTTTTAATAAAATTAAGTAAGATGGATATATATATATATATATATATATATATAAGAGCTGACATAGCTCCATCTTAGCTAAGGATCCAAGGGATGAGAGCAAGAAAATTGACTAATTATAATAGATTAAATATAGTGCATTATTTTTTTAAAGTTTTTCATTATTTTATTTTCTTTGAAATGATTGACTCAAAATATAATTTTAATATTTTGCAACCAATTAAGTTTTTTTTTTATTTAGATAATTTCTTAAACATAATACAATGTGATCAAATTTAAGAGAGATTTGGGGAGGGGGCGGAGAGAGGGAGTGAGATAGTGAAAACATTGGAGGACATAGAGAGAGAGAGAGAGAGAGAGAGAGAGAGAGAGAGAGAGAGAGAGAGAGATGGGGGGAGAGAGGGAGCGAGAGGAAGGAAGAGAGAGGGGAGAGAGAGAGAGAGAGAGAAATTGAGTTGGAATGGGGGAGAGAGGGATGAAAGAAAAAAGAAATAGCAAGATAGAGGTGGAGAGAGAGAGGAGTGAGAAGGGAGAGATGGAGAGACAGTGAGGGAGAGAGGAGAGGAGGGAAGAAAAAGAAGATAAAGAAGAGGAGAGGATAGAGATAGGGAGAGAAGGGGAAGGGAGAGATATGGAGACATAGATATGGAGAAGCATGGGGAGGGGTGGAGATAGTGATAGAGTTGGAAGGAAGAGAGAGAGAGGGGGGGAGTGATTTCGGGGGAGTGATAGAGATGAGGAGAGAGAGATTAAATTGGAGGGAGTAAGAGAAGGAGGGAACAAGAAAAACATAGAGGGAGAAAGGTCGAGAGAGAGAGGGGGTGAAGAGGGAGTCATGGAGGGAGAGTGAGGAAGAGAGGAGGAGGGAATAGAGAGAAGGATATAGATAGAGAGGGAGAGACAGAGAATAGAGAGTTATACAGAGAAGCGGAAGAGAGGGAGAGACAGTGCATGTATGTTTGGGGGGTGAGATAGAGAGAGAGAATAACAAAGAGACACAAATATAAATATAGATATTATATGGTATTGTATAACCAACCTACATCCATATTAACCCTATAACTATCAAGTGCCAAGAGAGATCCAATCTCTCGAGGTGCAAACATTTCCTCAAGTTTTGCACTAGAAAAAAAAGTTTGCACTTCGAGAGAATGGACCCCTCTCGGTGCTTGACAGATCTGGGGTTAAGATGGATCTAGGTGAGTTCATATGAAATTAAAGTAGTTTTAATTTTATATCATAGTCTTAAAAATTAAAATTTCCCTTCAAATTAATTTCATATTGGAACTAGATCCAATTAGATTCGTTGAATGGATTTTTAAAAATTCATAAAATATTTTTTTAATTAAAAAATATATTTTTGAAATTACAAATTATTAGAGATAAATATTGCAAATTTGGTTCACCTATACACCATGTGAAGATGAAGAAGTGTTTAAGGAAGGACAACCTTTAAACCAATATTTAACAACCATTTAATCCCTTATCACTTGTAAGTTTATATTTCCTGACACAATTAAGATGACTAACATAAAAAAACTGATTCATATTATTGTTGTGCTTGTTAGGTAGTTGTATTTTTGTTCTTAGACTAAATTAGTCATTCGTGTTAGTCATTGTTAGTTGTATTACTTATTAGCTAGTCACATATTTTAACCCATGACTAAATTAGTGATTTATGTTAGTCGTTTTTAGTTCGGTCACTTAAGATTGCTCATTTTTGGTACTATTTCACTTGGAAAAGCTATGGTGACTAACTTTTTTAGTCACCTAGTCACTAATTGCTCATTTTCTACTAGTGTTAGCAAGGTATCTATACACATATGTTGAAATAAACCTTTTGTCAATGCTCTAAGGTTCCTTTGCAATAACCCTAGCTAGCATTCCGCAAAGTGTTTCTCTCCATGGCCTCATCCGTATGAGAAGTGCCACCTCCATCCACTCCTCATAATATGGACACTTTCAATCTTCTTGTCTCATTTATCATCAAATATTCAAAACCATCTTCTTCCCATTTTTCTCAAGGGGATTGATGACATTTTTAAGGTCATTGTACATGTTTCTCACTATAGATCGATGACTCTCCTAACATATCAAGATATGCTCAACTATCTTATGGGAGTTTGGAGTTTCCTACATACTTGGGTATTATGGGTGGATAATAATTAGTGGGATGTGATCAAGGGAGCAATATCCTTTCATAGTAGAGTTTTTGTTTCTTTTATCTTTTAAGAAAAGGAAAATAACGATCTAAACTCTATGAGTAGGCCATAATTTCATGGTGCTTAGGATTTATAACTTAAAAAGTGGAATCCTAATTTTAAACAAGGGAATGATATCCTATCAATTTTGCTTATATGGGTTAAACTCCCTCTTCTTCCCCTATCCTGCTGGAATTATGACACTCTAAAAATATTGGTAGTGCCTTGGGAAAATATAACAAAAAAACTAAACCAAAAGATAATGTGTTTGCCTTTGATAGGTGTAAACCATTCACCTAAACCTCTATAGCTAGAATTTTCTATCTCTTTTGGATTATGACAAAATTCCCTTCAAAGGAAAGGACTTGCATGAATATGTTTACTTACCAAAAATATTCTCAAAAGAAAGATCTAAAGCTCGCCAAGGAGGCCATGGGGGGCATCTTACTTGGGGATCACCATGTTATAAATTATTATGTAAACCATTTAATTCTAGGTTCAAATCCCCTTTAGGTCAAACCAATATAAATAAAATCACGTGCAAGGAGAAAAGTGGAGCATTAACAATATCCGAATAGGTTAAAATTAAACATTTGTAAGCAGTGTCACCCTCGCGCTCCCCATCAATAAATGGCCACCGACCACATTCCCTCATCCTCCTGACATAATCCTAGATACCAATCACATTCCAAGTCAAAAGGGGATAGGAAACTCCCTCATTGTAAACATGTATTTGTTATTGACCCAAATAAGCACTAAAGAGGGAGAGGAGTTTGAATAGGTTCCTCTAATGGAATATGTCAGCCAGTTTTTGGAAGTTAGAGGAGGATTAGACCCTGTTAAGGAGGTTTATCCTAAGGCCCTTTAGTTATCATAATTATATGGCATCCCCTTCCCTAGTATTGCATTCAAAGATGAAAAATCATATTGGGAGACTAATTAGGAATATGCAGTAGGAAGATCAATAAGGAAAGTTAGAAAAATACCAAAAAAATATAAAACAAAGGACCAGGGGGACAAAGATAAATAGCTTTGGATACAACCAATAATAGAGTATAAGTACAATATATGTACTTGAAGCACAAGGATCGAAGTTAGTTGTTCCTCCACCCCCCATTAAACATAATCTGTTAATGCTTGATTAATGCTACAAGGTATACAAACCAAATCTCCTAAGTCAACTTAAGTAAGTTGTTTTGTCCAAATTACTATTATGTTTTATACCTTAAGACATATTTCTTACGACATCATCATCTTGTACTCCTTGAGATCTTCCCAATAATATAAATTTCATGTCATTCTAAGCTCTGATCACAAAGTTATACCTACTAGAAGATTGTATTCCAAGTACCACATCAACATCTTTATGATACCACTTGGAAGATATGTGGGAGCCCTTCTACCAATGTGTGATTTCCATACATTCCATGCCAGCTACCACATTTTCCTACATTGTCCATTCGATATCATATCATCCAATATAACAACAGGTTAATATTATTACTTTCCTTTTTGTTTGATCTTAGTGTGATTCAATAATGGATAGTCAACTGTCAACACTTCAATATTTTTCCACTAAACTATCATCCCACCAGGTCATCAAGCCACCAAGACAAAATAAAACCCTCATCATAAAATTGGTGCAATCCAATAGAAAATTTTAACTAACGGAAATAATCCATGTGAATAGATGGACATATCATGATTGATTAGTATGGCAATATTATGATGGGGGTTTCTTGAGGAATTGCCTAACGCCTGACACAATATCCTAATATTTGACCACTTCGTTCCCTAACATCTAATAGTGTGCTATCTCAATATCGTCACGTCCACATCACCTTTACATTGGCCACTACCAAACCACCACCTAAGTGTTGTTTTGAACCCTATTCCATGTCATCCTAACAAGTTCGTAGCACATTAACATTCCACATCATCCAAGACTTTCCTTCATAACATGTGACAATGACATGTCATATAGCCACATAAGAATGGTACCTCACCTAAGACTTACCATCATGGTGTATCATCCTACCATCTAGTTTGCCGCATTTGAATCTATCAAGTTCTATTTATATCAAGAGGAAAATAGATGTTGTAAAGCCTATAAATATATAACCTTCCAATATCCCAAGGGCTAATATGAAACAACATGAGGCCTGAGATCCTGTCACTTGAAATATCTACACTTTTTATCTCTATTGGCCAACAAATGTATCATGGTCTTTCAGTATTGAAAGTTTAGGGCTGTTTTTTATATGAATTACTCCATGACACTTGATGCTCAATATGATTGATAGTCAACATTCCAACCTCATATTCCCAATGACTGAAAATCTAATAACTAACATCTTGATACGTTATGGTAGATTAACAAGAATTTCTCCATTAATAGGTATTCTTTTGTAGGTTTATTTATATCAGGAGTTCGGAATAGCCATGGTTCAAAGTGTTACTTGATATCGATAGTGATGGCCCTTAGTAATGAAACAATACTACTAAAAATTTCAACAATCTCAATTTTAACTATCAACCCAAGGTTTGTACAAAATTAAAATGCATCAACACTATATGTGCATCAGACACTATCACGTTCCTTTTCTAATCCTTATCTAGGTGAGAAATGTTGTAGCGTGAGGAAGATGAACAAAAAACCAGTCAAGTTACCAAATTAACTATGCAACAAGAATGTCAAATTGTAGAAATAAAATGGTACACATCTCTGCTTATTGCAAGAAGTGGAAAACACACTTTTCTTGAAAACAAATACTTGGAAAGTAAACACGAAATCTATGTTGCAAAGGTTAAAAAACAACATTCGGAAGCATATAGTAAAAACATCAAAGGGATAACTCAAGGTATCTCTACAATTCCAAAATCCATCATCATCATAGAAAAGATGTTCTAATATGATAAGGAAACTAACTAAAGAGATTATTGATTCACTAGATGAATAAAATGGGTTATTTGTGTGCTGCTAAAGAATTCCTTGTTTTCCTAAAAGAAGAACTAGAAAGCCCAAAAAATTGCTAAAATACAAATCTAAGATGAGAGAAGGGGGTAGGAATAATTGGAAATGATACTAACCAGTTGA
Source organism: Pinus tabuliformis (assembly GCA_031772625.1). Taxonomy (NCBI): domain Eukaryota; kingdom Viridiplantae; phylum Streptophyta; class Pinopsida; order Pinales; family Pinaceae; genus Pinus; species Pinus tabuliformis. The sequence continues at coordinate 1,048,859,925 of CM062815.1, read as the reverse complement.
TAAAATAAAACAAAAACTAAGTATAATCTCCAACACTATGGAACCAAACTCTCTTCACCCTTTGTAATTGTAATCTTAGTTGCATAGTAAAATACGAAATTGCAAAATTGTAACAACATATTAAATAAAATGGAAAAAAATTTAAAAATGAAATGATAGGTTAGTAATATGAGTGATCCAAGATTTCAATATATTATACAAACTACCTACAAATAAATTTAGGTAATAAAATTACCTACTTAACCAAGCATAAATCTATCAAACTATAATTTCCAGAAATGTTGATTCAAGAGTTAATAAAAGAAAAAGAAAATTATTAAAATGATAGTAACAAAAGTATAAGAGCGATCTAAAGCTCCTATGGCAATACCAACGCAAAAATTCTCATGTTCCTTAAAGAGGAACTAAGCTAGACACTGAAATGGAGAACTGCTTTCATTAACTTGAAATCCATCTTACATTAGGAAATACAATGCTACAAAACTTGCACAGAAATATTTAAATCCAAAGCTCTTTTATTGAATCTATTATTTTCCTTCTACCTCAAGGGAAAACTTGAATCTCTAATTGATACATCAATTGGCGGTGTAGCCTCCTTTGAGAGGAGAGTTTCATTTCCCACTAATAACCATAAAAGAATTGGATCTCTCCCAAGATCCGACTCACAATAATAGAGGGAAGAATTAAATTCCCTTAGCCAACTGAGTGTAAGTCTTCTTGTAGCATGAGAAACGTCCCTAGAATCTCTCCAATGCTAGATTCTTTATCATTTTCTCAATATATTTACAGCCATTGCAAAACAAACATATCAAGGCACATAAATCATGAAAACCAAATTGAATCCTATATGAACTCATTAAGCAAGGAACATATAACAATAAGTCTAAAATGTTGGGTCAACACATTGTTTAATGTTCCTTGGAGTGGACTAACATGCCCATGTATTTGTTTGACTGTCTATTTAATATCCCAGGCTAGACTAGTTGTGGTTGCCCTTACTGAATATAACATTTCATTTTACTCTATGTATTTCCACACTTAATATTTCTCTTATTTAATTTGATGTCCATTAGTCCCAACAACATAGGTGGGTTAAATTTGACTACAATATAATTAACACAGAGCCTCTAGATGATACCTTTTATAAAGATGAATTCTTGCTAATGTTGCTTGGAGTCTACCACGAGAGTGATACTACTTTTTTTTCATGTTATAAGATAAGCCTGACCACATCCTTTGGAAGACTTCTTAAATTTCTTCTTCAAAAATCCTAAAGGTTCCCTTAAAGCTTAGGATTCCTTCTACTTTCATTTGTTTCCAAATGTACTCTAACTCTAGGTATTATGCAAGAATGTCACGGTCTTAAGAAATCACTGAAGGGGTTGGGTTTTTTTGTCTAATGTAAAATGGATCCTTTCACTCTTCATCCATGGAATTTTTCACTTCCTCTTATCTATTATAATCATGCCTCAATTATTAGGATAAATTTAAAAAAATCTCATCCCCCATGTAATGATTGGGATCCAAAATAGGCATATTAGAGAGGACAAGGTTATGCATAGAAATTAAACTATTTTTTCTTTGTTCTCCATGCTACACTCTTGTGATAAATCTATAAAGTTCTTATTCTCTTGCAACAACATGGTTCGCCTTCCAACCACCTAATTTATTTATAATATACATTATTTATCTTTTATAAAAAGTGAATATGCTTTGGATGTATTCCTACAGTTGGAAACCTGTAAGGAAATATATTCTATAGTTCCTAGTGTTTTTCCAATGCTACAATCTGAGCATATTTTTTTCTCAAAAATCCTCTTGTATCCTCTAATTGACCCCTTATACATTGAGTTTCTTTCTCAAGGTGTTCTCATTTTCTAGCTTCATCTTATATTTTTGGGAAGTCCATTTCAAGCCTTAGTTTTTTGAATTCATCCTCCATCTTGGCCAAATCATTTATCTTGGCCAACTCATTTCCACCTTCGGCCTTCTTCTTTGGGTTTCTTCACCTGAATCATTAGCTGGCATAATAGTTGTGTAAATATCATTATTCCTATGTTCTTCAACCAGGAGGATCAAACCTTAATGTTTGAGAAAATAGGGCAAGTGGCTTCCTTGTTCCATGTTTATTTTTTCATTTTTCTGCCTCTTTTAACTTTGTGTGCTATTATTATAGGTACATAGACTATTCTTTTAGGTTTTCTATTTTGTATGGAAACACTAGTATTTTTCCATGTTTCCCTTAATATTGTTTTTTCTTGAAACCATGGTAGGACCAACAATTCTTATTTCTACTACCCTTTCTCTTCAGGGCTATGTATTTCCCCAATTGTGATAGGAGTGGTAGAAGGAGTTTCATTCTTTCCACTAGATCTAGTTTTAGTGCATTTTCTTCTTGCATATGTTATTTGTTGGATGAGAATCCTTACTTTCAATATGGTAGGGGTAATGATTCCTTCCAAGGTGGCTGCTATCTCCTTTTCTTCCTCACCCATGGTAACTTTTTTATTTTGTTTTAAGGGGATCGATACTACCTTCCCATTTCTCTTTTTAACTATTATGTTTTTAGGCCTATTCAGTTCTTCTTGTTCTTCCAAAAAGGTATTTCGATCCATATCCACAAATTTGGTCTAAGGAATGCGATGTTGTAAGCCTTCTAGTGAATCAAAATTAATTAGTTTAGTTGAGTTATGCTGCTTCAAATACTTGTGTGTTCCCTACATCACTTTGGTTATCATCTCATTTAAATATTATAGGATAAATAATTTGATGCTTAGTAATCAGTGGTTGGGAGGTGGGCTTGGAATCTCAGCTGGTATAATAGCCTAACTTCATAATCATAGACAATGATCAAATTTACTTCACAAGAATTTTACTTATGGATATGGGAGGCTACCTCACCCTAGGGATCAAGCAAGAATTCCCTCCTCACTCCCTTTTATTCCTCATCAGACTTCTCATCCTATAGAATAACCCCTTCTTGGTAATGAGAATTTCGTACCTCTCTTCCTTATTCCATTAAATTCCTTTGGGAAGGTTTGTAATTTTGATTACATGTTCTTCATTGAAGTAACACACTATCCCCCTAACTAGATTAAAAACTCATGTACCTAAGGGTTCTATAAATTCATTGAAAAATTCATCGCCTCTTCATCATCAAAGCCCTTGAGCTTTTAAAAGGACCCCAAAAAATGAAAATTTTCAAATATGGAAACAAATTGAGGGTGCTATTAAATGTTGTTGGTGTTAATGGGTTCACTTCTATTAAAAGTACCCCCCATTTTATCGAGAAGAAATGGATTTTTCCTCTCACAAGGTTTCCATAGTCAAGTTTTGCAGGCTAATTTTCAAACCACACTTAATTTTTTTTATTCTTATAACGATTAAAATCTCAATTGAACTAAATGGTTTGTTTCTTTGTGGTTGTATTAATTCTAAGGGAGGGCAGTGTTATTGTGCTACTGTGGAAAAAAAAGTTTCATGTTTTAGCACCTTTGTGTTCATTTAATGTAAAGAACTCTAATGTGTAGCAGCATAACTTTGACATATATATTAAACAAATTTTGCATTAAATATATATAAAAAATGATAAATTTCCTCTTTCTACCACTCATTATTTATCCAATATGACATAGAGGAAATACCTAGTTTAACACATATTATATTTTTATGAAAAAATATATAATTCATTTGGGAAGATGACTAATAGGAAATTTACGAGTTTTTTTGGGCACCAACATTTCAGTGCATTTAGAGGGTTTCATTTCCTATTTATGGAAATATGGTAGTTCTTACATAGTCATATAGTAAACCCTATTGTGGTATTACAGTTATTTGTAGTAGTCCTATTCAAACCTATAGCGACACGGTAAATGTCTGCAATTCACCTATAAATATTCTATATGGAATGCACCTCGTTGTAGGAAACATTACCATTCATTTTTAAAATGGAGGTGATTGTGAGGGCACAACATGTTTACGGGGTAGTAAGAATAGGACTCCGTGTGTAGTGCTTGGTTGACCCATCTACCCCTACACTCTTCAATGTGATTATCATACCTACTCACGAACTCATCCTCGTGGTACCATTATATCATTAAAACAATGACCATATTTTTGAATGAGACAAGGAGAACACTCATATGTCTTACTAATCCAAAATGGATCCTAGAAACCCTCTAAGTCTTCAAAAATCAAAGACAATCACAAAGGATGAACTTTTAAGAATGGCAGATTACACTATCAGGCCTGAAAAAAACATGAAGAAGCAGTCAAAAGAAGAGTTATCACGGGCTTAAACAACTTTGCATGAGAGCCGTCGGATCAGGTTGATCAACGGTCTAGATCCGATCGGCATATCACAATCAGTGGTGGCAAGTGGAGGTTATCAAAGGTGGCCATGTCACAATTGTGATAGCGATCAGTATGACTCAATGAGGATCGTCGATTAAGCACGCAGATCGACGGCCCAGGTTAACTCATGATGTCGCATCGGCAAAATACAAAGGAGAACTTACCATCGGCCCGAGGACTATGCGATATGCGATTGCGATATATCGCATCGCATTATCGCATTGGAGCAATACAAAGGAGCGGGGCCGATATACTTGCGACTTGCGATAGCCAGACCCGATGGGGTTCATAAATAAAATTATGTATATATTTTGACTTCTGTAAAAAGGAGTTTTTTAATGTAGATTTGTGTTTTCGATAAATAAACGAAAAACAAAGGAAATGCAAATTGAGCGATAAAACGGACCCGAAATGCTTTATACAGGCAGCAATACATATTTTGAGTTTCATAGCAAGTGGGATTTTGAGCAGGCCTTAGGCAATAAGCGGTATTGGATGGGCTCCGCCCGAGCCCAGGCACTAGCCGCCACGTGGCTCAGCACCAAAGAGATAAAACCGCCTTTTTGGGCAGGTAACCTTGGTGTGCATAAGCCACCCAAAATAAATAATAACTGTTGGATCAATGATCACTTGCAATGTCGCTCGAAGATGGATCCGAAAGGATTATAGGGCAGAATTGATAATATTTCAGATCTGATAGACTGTGTTTGGGTGTATTTTCTCGTGTTTTTGTGTATTTGTCTGCGTAAATAGAGAATGACTATTTTGGGGATTTCAAAGGCACTGATGGTCCCTTCTGTTGCAGAATAGGTGGCCACCATCCCTAAAGACGTTTAGCAATGATTTCTTAATGCTCAAGGGGGATTTGAGCAGACAAAGGCTGGGAGCCAAAGAGCCCAGAAGAGGAAATGAACAGACAATGCTAATTGGCTTAAAAGCCATTAAATGACATAGATAGAGGCAAGCAGTGCTGAGACAGAGAGAAAACAGAGACAAAGAGCAAAAGGGAGAGTCTGTGTACTCAGAGAGACTTGAGGGATCCAAGTAAACTCTTGTTGTCTTGTATCTGTTGTGTTGAGACTCAAATTGAGCTCACTTTTTTAAAGCTCTTCTCTTGAAGACATAATAGAGAGGTCACCGCTGAAGGTTGGACCAGGAGATGTAGCCCAGGAGTTTTGGGTGAACTCCTTGATTGTTTTGTTGTGTTATGTGTGTATTTGTTATGTGTCTTTAATTACTTCATTGTCTATATTATTCACAATCTTATCGATCCATTCCACTAAGTAATATAGGAAAATTCATGCACATGAGTCTGTAATACCTTAATATTAGTCTAAAATCTCATTTTTAGATCAAGTGGTATCAATGCTTTAGGTTTTCTAAGGTTAGACAAGCTTGTGCTAGATTGTTGAATGCTAACTAGGTCAAAGCTCAAACTAGGAGAAGGAGAAATTGTTGAGGCTAATCCAGAGATTGGGAGAGTCTATCCTCAGAGGAGAATGGCAGAAGAAACTCCACGGGAATGAGAAGCCCAATTCATGGAAAGCTTTATGGCCATGGGAGCCATGGTGGAAGAGATCTATCGGGAGTTTAAGAAAGGTTGAGGTGAAAGCACTTCAACACCTCAACGAGATAAAGGAGAAGAAGAACCTCTTCTAGTTGCCCATCCAGAAGGCAAAGGAAAAGAAGAGAGACCTTCTGAACCATCTACTCCATCATCACCATCCTCATCATCTTTTTCACATAAAACTATCCCTAAAAAGAAAAAGAAGAAAACATCATTGATTAAATTAGATGTAAAGTTTGATTTGCCAATTTATGACGGGGAATTAAATGCAGAAAAGCTAGATAACTAGATTAGACAGATTGATGTATATTGCAGGGTGCAGAACATTGATTCAGAGAGGAGAAATATTTAGCTGGCTAGCCTTCGCCTTGGGGGAATTTCCCTAGTGTGGTGGGAAGGCAAGACACAGGCTGATTTGAAGAAGCATGGTAAAATTATTTCTAGCTCGAATGGATTTGTTTCTGCCATTAACAAAAAATTCTATCCACTAGCTGATATGTAGTGAGCAATGATGAGTTGGCAAACTCTTCACTAATTAAAGGGCTAAAGTGTACAAAGTTTTACCCAAGAATTTAGAAAAAGAGCTTTAACTCTAGGCATTTCTCTAGACTCGCTTGAAACTTTGTTGAAGTATATAGGTGGTCTACATAGTTATTTGAGGCACACCATTCTCATGTTTAATCCCACTAGCCTAGATGATATATCAGTTTAGGCTACACATCTAGAGGCTAGATGCAAGAATGTGAATCTAGAGATTGGGGGATCATCAAAATCCTATGCAAGCACAAGGAAAAGAAGAAGTTGAAATGGAAAGAGAGGAAGGAAAACATTGTACAGAAGGACAAACCTTCTGCACTCACTGCAGGAAGGATGGACACAATGATGAACATTGTTGGCCTTCGCATCCGCAGAAGAAACCCAAGAAGTTCGGTGGTATGAAGAATAAGATTGTTGCTGCGATTCAGAAATATTTTGGGTCAGACTCAGGTGATGAAACAACAGCCATAGCCACAGGTATAAAAGGTAAAAATTCTGAAGCATCTACAAGTAATTATACACAAACTATTGATAATGAGGATAATGAGAGGAAAATACATGAGATTTTTCATATTAGAGTTATTTACAAGCACCAAAATATTGATACTTTATTTAATAGTGGATCACAAGTAAACTTGATTCTGAAACAATTGTAAAGAAGTTGGGCTTACTAACAACACCTCACAAGGAGCCATATCCATTAGGTTGGGTATGTGATAAGGCAAAGCTACAAGTGACTAGACAACATAAACTTAGGTTTGCTATTGGGTCAACATTTGTAGATGAGGTTGAGTTAGATATAGTTCCCTTGGATATATGTGGTATTGTTTTAGGAAGTCCTTACTTGTATAATAGAAAAGCCATTTTCTATAGAGCTGAAAATAAGTATCAACTCACTAAAGATGGAATAGAATATATTGTAAGAGCTCATAAACTCAAAAACAACTATTCTCTCATAAACACAGGGCATATGAAAAGAATTGTAAACTCATGCAAGCAATTTTTACTAGTGGTTGTACATGAAAATAACCCTGATAAAACCAATTTATTTGAAGGTTGTGATGATAAATAGAAAGATGATTTAGACAAAGTTGTTTCAGAATATGATATCCTATTTCAAGAACCTAAAGGTTTGCCACCCAAAAGGGAAATAGTACATGATATTCATTTGCAGCAAGATGCTCCATTACCTAACATCGAAATGTACAAGTTATCTGCTTTAGAGAATGCAGAGATCAAGAAGCAGGTATAGGTGCTGCTCGATAAATGGTTCATAAGACCAAGCACATCACCGCATGGATCTCCAATCATACTTGTGAGAAATAAATATGGTTAGTGGAGGATGTGCATTGATTACGGAGCACTGAATAAAATAACGATCAATAATCGTTATCCTCTTCCTCACATTGATGATCTATTAGATCAGCTAAAAGAAGCAGTTCACTTTTCTAAGTTAGACTTGCGTAGTGGCTATCATCAGGTCAAAGTAGCAGAACAAGATGCATGGAAGTTGCTTTCAAAACAAAGCAAGGGTTGTATGAATGTCTGGTTATGCCTTTTGGCTTAACTAATGCTCCTGCCACCTTCATGAGAGTTATGAATGATGTACTCAGACCTTTTATTGATGATTTTGTAATTGTATATTTAGATAAATTATTGTTTTCAGTAAAACATGGGAAGAACATTTGAATCATGTAAAGTGGACTTTAGATGTTTTGAGAAGAGAAAATTTCTATGTGAAGTTATCAAAATGTGAATTTGGTGAAACATATTTATATTATTTGGGTCATATTATAGGGGGTGGTGAATTGAAGATAGATCCCTCTAAGGTCGAAGTCATTGTGAACTAGCCTAAACCTAAATCTGCTACAGATATTATGAGTTTCCTAGGAGAAACACAATATTGGAGAAAGTTTATTGCTAACTTTTCCTTGATTGAAACTCCCTTACATGCTTTAACAGGATTGAACAAGGTGTTTTAGTGGGGAGGCAAAGAGCAGAAAGCCTTTGACACCTTCAAAGAAAAAATTAGTACAACACTAGTACTAGCACTGCCAGATCTTCAACGACCATTTGAGATTGAAAATTATGCTAGTGACTACGCCATGGGAGCAGTGTTGATGCAACATGGTAAACCCATATGTTATCATTCTGAGACATTTACCTCTACAGTAGTTAATTATCCCACATATGATAAATAATTTTATGCATTAGCACAGAGTGTGCAAAGTGGAAACATTACCTAATGGGAAAAGAAACAATTATAGATACAGATCATCAAACACTTCAATATTTTCACTCACAAACTAAATTGCAGCAATCAAGACAGTATAGGTGGATGGGATTTCTACAGCTATTTCATCTTGTCATCAGATATAAGAAAGGCATACACAATAAGGTTACAGATATGCTATAAAGACCAATCATAAATGCATCTACTATACTTAAGCATAACTCAGTATTGCATAAAAACTATAATGAACAATATGCTCAAGATGTAGATTTTAAAGATGTATATGCAACTTTAAGTCAGGGCAAAAAAGTAGAAGAATTGGATTATCATGTTAAGGACCAACTCTTATATCATTTGGGACAGTTATGCATTCCTCAAACTGAAAGAGTCAACATAATCCGAGAAGAACATACTTCTCTAATATCAGGTCATTTTGGTGTAAGTAAAACAATTGCACAACTGCAAAGGTTCTGTTATTGGACAAGAGTGCATGAAACATTTTCTATATATATTAAAGGGTGTACCATGTGTGCCAAAAGCAAGCCTAGCAATAGAAAACTAGGCTTGTACACTCCACTTCCAGTTCCTTCTCATCCTTGGGAAAGTGCTTCCATGGACTTTGTTGGGGGATTGCCAAAATCTAGAAAGAGTCATGATTATTTATATGTAATTGTGGACAGGTTCAGTAAAATGTGTATTTTAATACCATGTAACAAGTAGATTACAACTAAACAAATAATGAAGTTGTTCTTTCACCATGTATGGGTTCATTTTGGGTTACCCACTTCCATTGTATCTAATCGAGATTCCTGATTTGTTGGGAAGTTTTGGTCAAGTCTGTGGGAATTGATGAACACCAGATTGAAGAACAACACAACATTTCATCCACAAATAGATGGCCAAACAGAGGTAGTCAACAGGACAATGATCTAGTTGCTCAAGATCTATTGTAGCAAGCATCCCAAGCTTTAGGATGAACATTTGTGTTATGTGCAACATGCTTACAACCATGCCAAGCACTCTTCTACTCAGAGATCTCCTTTTGAGACTTATTTTGGTTTTACAGCAAAGTCTCCCTTGAATTTTGTCTTTTGTAAGGCATAGCAGTTGATGGACATAGTGATGTGGACAAAGCAACCAAGTTCATTGAACAGATCCAAGGAATTCACTAGGAAGTACAAGAATAGCTGGAAAGAAGCCCGACCAAGTACAAGGCAAGCATGACAAGCATCAAATTGAGCATATCCTCCAAGTTGGTGATTAAGTTTGGTTGTACATCAGTAAGGAAAGAATGCAAGGTGAAGGTAAGAAGCTGAAACCAATAAGGTACGGGCCTTTCAAGATACTTGAGAAAATTGGTGAAACCGCTTTTCACCTTGATTTGCCAATGTATATGCATATCTATTCAGCCATTAATGCAGAGAAATCGAGACTATATGAACCTTCATTGATTGAAGATCCTGAAGAGCAAAGTTAGTTTCCTTCTATTAGTGATATGTTCCCTGAATATCTTAATGAGTTGCAGGAAGACACAGTTTTGGACAGGAAGGTGAGAACTACACGTAGAGGGGATGTTGAGTACCTGAGAATCGAAATCAAAGGTTCAAAACCAAGCAGTGAAAGATGGATAGGGGTTGGACAAGTGAGGAAGCTGTATCCTCAATTGATCGATGCTTAAAAACCGACTTTTGGTGGTCCAAAAGATTTTTCAGTGGGAAGGCGTGATCCAAAATGGATCCTAGAAACCCTCTGAGTCTTCAAAAATCAAAGACAATAGCAAAGGATGAACTTTTGAGAATGGCAGATTACACTATTAGGCCTGAAAAAAAATAAAGAAATAGTGAAAAATAGATCTATCCGGGGCTTAAACAAATTTTCATGAGAGACACTGGATCTGGATATCAACGGTCCAGATCTGATCGACATATCGCAATTAGCAGTGGCAAGTGAAGGTTATCGGAGGCGACCATATGACAGTTCCGATAGAGACTAGCATGAGTCAATGAGGACTATCGATCAAGTGTGCAGATCGATGATCTAGGTTAACTTGCAATATCGCATCAACAGAATGCAAAGGAGTTCTTACCAATGGCCCAAGGACTATGCAATATGCAATTGTGATATATCACATCACATTCGCGTCAGAGCAATACAAAGGAGTGGGGCCAATATACTTGCGACTTGCGATAGCCGGACCTGATGGGATTTATAAATAAAATTATATATATATTGAGTTCTATAAAAAGGAGTTTTTTCAATGTAAATTCGTGTTTTCTTTAAATAAACGAAAAAGAAAGGAAATGTGAATTGGGCGATAAAACAGACCCGAAATGGTTTATACAGGCAGTGATAGATATTTTGAGTTTCGTAACAAGCGGGATTTCAGGTGAGCCTTAGGCGATAAGTGGTATTGGACGGGCTCTGCCCGAGCCCATACACATGTAGCCACATGGCTCGGTGCTGGAGACAGAAAACTGCCTTTTTGGGCGGGTAACCTCCATGCACGTAAGCCACCAAAATCAATAATAACCATTGGATCAATGATCACTTGTGATAGCGCCTGAAGATGGATCTGAAAGGATTATAGGGCGGAATTGATAATATTTCAGATCTGATAGACTGCGTTTGGGCATATTTTCCCATGTTTTTGAGTATTTCTTTGTGTAAATAGAGAAAGACTATTTTCGGGATTTCAAAGGGTGCTAATGGTCCCTTACGTTGCAAAACAGGTGGCCACCATCCCTAAAGACGTTTAGTAATGATTTCTTAATGCTTAGAGGGGATTTGAGCAGACAGAGGCTGCGAGCTAGAGAGCCCAGAAGAGGAAATGAACAAACAACATTGATTGGCTTAAAAGCCACTAAATGACAGAGACAGAGGCCAGTAGTGCTGTGATAGAGCAAAAACAGAGACAGAGAGCGAAGGGGAGAGTCTGTGTACTCAGACAGACTTGAGGGATCCAGGTAAACTCCTGCTATCTTGTATATGTTGTGTTGAGACTCAGATTGAGCTCACTTTTGTAAAACTATGCTCTTGAAGACATAATAGAGAGGTCACCACTGAAGGTTGGACTAGGAGACATAGCCTAGGAGTTTTGGGTGAACTCCTTGATTATTTTGCTGTGTTATGTGTGTAACTGTTATGTTTCTTTAACTACTTCATTGTCTATATTATTTGCAATCTCATCAATCCGTTGCACTAAATAATATAGGCAAATCCATGCACATGAGTCTGTAATACCTTAATATTAGTCTAAGATCTCATTTTCAGACCACTTGACTACCACAAGTGGGAGGAGAACTTTAGAAAAAGTGGATGTTGGAACTATTAGTTAGGTTTCGAATGCTAGCTTATTTCAACCCTCATTTATCCATAGAAATGAAATATTCACTATGCTCAAGCTAAATTTAGAGAGATTGCATGACTCCATACATTTTGTTTTACTTTTTGGAAGCCCTACATTCATGAATTCTAGGGTTACAGGTTCTTCATAGACTAGGTTGATCCTATTTGTTGAGTATAGCTCATCTTGTAGTAGTTTACATGGGATCTTATAATTGCTTACAACTTCTTCATCAATCCTAGAGGTGGCTTTTATAGCTAGCGAGTTATTTAAAAATATGGTTCCCTTAAATACATCCTCATATGTTGGAAAATGTTGTGTATAAAGGGCCTTTGCATCTTGCTACAAGACTATGTAGTTTCCTACAACAGGCATAGAGACCATACCAGCTCAATGAAAAATATTCCTAGTTGATGTCACTGAGTTGATAATTTAGAAGTATGAAATAAATGTGGATAGAGAAGGTTTTTAAGTTGTATGTGATGGAAGAGTGAAGGAAATAGGCTTTCTATAAGGTTAAATAGGGCCATTAGAGTAAGATGAGCACATTTTTGTGGCTTGAACATGAAAATCATTCTTATTATAACCCTATTGGTGCTGTCCTTTGGACAAGATAATTAAAAAAATATAGATTTGTAGCCTTTTTTAGAGATAGGTTTTTCCTGTAGTAGTTATGGACTTTTTTTTTCATCTTTGAGGTTTCTGCAAGTTTCATGATTATGTAGATTATCTTCCAGATACATCGCATTAGCTTTCTTTCTGATTGACATTTTGAACCAACAATGGTGGTTCATCTTCAAGATGTGAAATATTATTGAAAGACTGTTCTAATTTTTCCAAATATATAGAGATGAGATGCTTAGCCGATAGATATTTTTTTTTGCTGAGGCAAGAGTCGATCCTTCTATTTCATTAAAACTTTAAATATCTTACATAATGTACATCTTTCCCAAAGGAACTGTGGGCCACAGTACAATCGACCAAAACCAGTCGATGGACCCAAGCTAGAAGCCTAACCTACAATGTCCCAAAAAAATGCTAAGTCCACGAAAAGTACACAAGTTACCCCATACCAAAAGGAGACAGACCCGGTGATAAAATAAGGTAATACTCTTGAGCATCATGAACACGTGAACACCACTAATTTCTGACAAATCACATACCCGCCCAAGAGAAATTTTAATTTGATCTTCGTAGCTAGCTTTGATCATAGATCCTTCCTGCTAGATCATATGGTGGAGGATGATTTCGGAATGCCAAATTTCCCAGCGGATACTCACACGGCAGCCACCCTGGACCCACAAAAAAGCCCGCTTGTTCTTGGTTGTTGATCTATCCTTCCAGGTCCAATGACCCAGGACCATATCGCGTGGGCCTAACCCACTGAAAATTAATGTGCGATGAGGGCGGTATTCTAACACCGTACCCTGCCACTTGTAACGTGGTGAGTGGAATCACTCCCGATTCCACAAAACCGCTTCCTACACAAAGGGCTTGCGATGGCTATCAAACCACGTCCCAGGCTGAATTGAAAACTTTGAGATGAAAACGGTGGGACACCAGCTGTCGAGAAAGCTAGTGATCCAGTTCTTATCATAGATAGTTCTCCACGGGTTAAGGAACCAGTGACTAATGAGAACTCTGCTATTCGGCCCATTGTTCGCGGCACTGTAACTGCATATCAGCTTCTAATTGACACATCTAAGATAGCACTATCTAAGGCTAGGGAGGTTGACAATAACCTTCATCCCCAAAACGATCCTGTTCTGGAGAAAAACCTAAATAAAAATTGAATCAGCAAGACTCCACCCCCAAGCCTTTGTAACGAAACACCATTATATCTTCGTCCATCTAGTTGTAACATTGCATCTTCAATATGGACAGAGGCAACTCAGGCCACTTCAACACCACTCTACTTTTAGTACTAAGAACTCCCTGATTAGCCAAAATGTCTTCCAATTTGTTAGCATTTCTTCGCACATGGTTAAAACTCACTGTGCGGATATCCTAGAGATGAATCTAGATCCTCTGAAAGACCTGTAGCAGTCTCCAATGTTTAGAGAATTTTTCCGGCTCCGTACCATAGCTTATTCTTTTGACTGAGTTTATGATCATCTCAAAGTCCGCCTCGATGATAACATTCTGTATGTTATTCTACTTCAAAATTTCCAAACATTTCTCAAAAGCTAGAAATTCCACCATGTTGTTGGTGGCTCTTCCCAAATGGCAATGAAAAATGTAAAGGATACTGCCATTATCATCCTTGACTACCCCGCCACAGCCAGCGGTACCCGGGTTATCTTTGGAAGCCCCATCGATGTTGAATTTCAGAAAACCCTGAGGGGGAGGATGCTAGTAATCCACTTTAGAATCCATCCTCAAAACCTTACTATCCAGGCTTTGCGGAATAAACCCCTACAAACCTAACTTAAGCAGAATATGCATTTCCACTATAGAGGGAGGATTCTTAGGCATAAAACACAAAATGGTACTAACAGTCTCCTTAAGATGTCTTAAAATTTGTGTGAACAGGCGTTGTGCGGAACTTTTCACATTCTTAAAGATGTTGTTGTTCCTTTATTTCCAAACTGTCCAAATTATGAAACCTGGTGTTAAAACCCAAGCATAGCCTAAAAGTTCCAAATCAAAGAAGTTGTGTCCCCAGTTGATAGGGTCTTAATGATGCTTCCATTGTCCTTGTCTGTCTGTTGGAAGATAGAAGAAAAAGCATCCCACACCCAAGAGGTGAAGATACAATTATTAAGTAGGTGTTCCATTGTTTCCTCTTGTGTTTCACATAGTTGGCAACTAGAGGGGCCCACAACACCCCTCTTCCGAATGTTGTCCCATGTCAAAATTTTCCTATGATGCACCAACCACATGAAGAGCTTAATCTTCATCCGACCTTGATGTCTCCATATGTTATGCCAAACCCTATCCTGTTCACTGGAATCTAGCTCGAGCATGTGTTTTGCCTCCTTGAGATTGAAGGTGCCTACAACATTATTTCCCCATCTGAGTAGGTCGTGCCACCCTGTCACTAAAATTCTCCTTTTTTCCAACAATGTTAGAAGTGCCTCTGCTTTGGCTTTCAATGGGATATCTTCCCTATATTCCATCTTTTTCCAAGTTCTCCATTTACCTTCACTCCTAGTTTGATCCTAGAAATCTTTTACCTTAATTAATATTTTGGTATTTATATCTTCCTTCAGGTCCACTAGGTTCTCTCTCCATAGTATAGGTTCTTGTTGCCATTCGTCTTCCCAGAACAAAGCCAAGTCACCATCTCTGATTTCCCAAAAGCAGTTATTTTGTACTAACTCTCTATTTCCCCAATCTTTGTTCCAGATATGTGATCCCTTAATGATACCAGACATTCTTATTATATCATTATCTTGCTAATTGCTAGCATATTTTTCCTTCCAGATTCTAGCCCACTGTGCCTTTGGTTCCTTTACCTAGTGCCACCATAATTTTGCCCCTAAAACTTTGCTCAGTGCTTTTGGATCATCTAGTCCAAGACCTCCATCCTTTTTAGGTATGGAGATCTTCTCCCAGGCTACCAAGGCCCATTTCTTTGTTTCCTCCCCCTTACCCCAGAGATAATCTCTTCAAATGTTCCTAAAATGATGCAGCACTCCTTTTGGTGCTGGAAGGGCAGATAACATAAAGACAGTAGTTGCTTGATGGACAACTTTTGTGAGTACTAACCGACCAGCCAAGTTTAAAGATCTATAGGTTCATTTTCTGATTTTATCCTGCATCTTATTGATCACTCGTTCCCAGATGCCGTTGTTCAGAGGCTTATCCGTGAGAGGAACTCCTAGATATTTGGATGGAAGGACGTCCCTTTGAAAACCTATAATCCTAGAGATATTTTTCTGAATATAAATATTAGTGCTAAAGAAAAAAATCTTGGATTTGGAAAGATTAACTTCCATACTTGTAGCCAAGGCAAAAACAGAAAGGATATGCTTGTACGCTAAAGCTTCTTTAACCATGGGGATTCCTCACAACATAGTTTCATCAACAAATTTTTGATGGGTCAAAGCCTGCCCATTCTCTGAAAGCTGGAGGCCTTTGATATTGCCAACCTCTTTGGTATGCTTGATTAACCGACCCAGCCCTTCCATCATGAGGATGAAGAGAAAGGTTGAAAGAGGATCACCCTGCCTTAGTCCTTTGGAAGGAGAACCATTGACCAAAATTGAGAAGTTGGAAGAAATTACCAGGGCCATGACCCATCTAACCCAATTATGATCAAATCCAAAAGCAATAAGGACCTTCCTAATATAATTCTAATTCCAGTTATCATAAGCTTTGGCTAGATCCAATTGCATAATCATACCAGCTTTCCTGTTACTAGTCAAAGAGTGCACCACCTCATGTGCTTGAATGATGTTATTGAGAATTTGCCTACCCTCCACATATCTAGATTGCTCCACAGAAACTAGTGAAGGAAGAAGTCGTTTGAGTCGATTGGAAACTACCTTCGATATTATCTTGTAAACAACATTGCACAGGGCTATGAGACTGTATCTGACAGGATTTTGAGCATTATCCTGTTTAGGGATCAAAGCGATGAAGGAAGTGTTGAGTGCCTTCAAAATAGTTCTATTCACCCTGGAGTCTTCCACCACTTCCAGAATATCCCGTTTAACTATATTCCAACATGCTTTGAAGAAGTCCACGTTGAAACCATCTGGGCCTGGCACTTTACCATTTGGCATCTGTTTGATGACCTAACTGACCTCCTCTTCTGAAACTAGTCTATTGAGATTAATATTATCCTCTCTTGTTACTAGTCTAGGGATATGACCTATTAAATCTCTGATGAAATGCTCTTTGTCTGAATTAGTTTCCTGTGTTATTCCATGAAAGTGATGGACTATCACTTCTTCTATTTCTTCATGAGAATTAAGCAGATTACCGCCTTTGTCCTTGATCAAGGATATTCTATTATGAGATCTATTCACTATGGTAGATCTGTGGAAAAATATGGTGTTACATTACCCCTCTTTCAACGATTTAACTCTAGATCTTAGCCGACAGATATTAGAATTTAAATTTATTTTAATTATAATTTTAAATTGTTTTATTATACTTTGTAAATTTAATTATATTTCTTAATTATATTTTGTGATATTTAGGGATTTTAAATTAATTACCGAATTATTATTTTCATTGGGGTTATGGTTATATTAATTTCATTAGGGTTATATTAATTGTATTTGTATTAATTTATAATTGATTTTATAATTATTTTAATTATATTTATTTTAATTAATTATTAATTTAATTGTTATAAATGTTTTTTTTCTCAATCTGTCTACTCCTATTATTTATACAAAAAAATTATAGCAAGCCCGCAGCCTTGAAAGTATTTCCATGAAGTTGGAATTTTAGAAAAATGATCATGATCTCAGTACACAGTAGACCTCCAGCAGTATTTTGACTTCACATAAGACTCGAAACAATGCTGAACATAAACTAAAACGAAACTTGCACAGCTAGACAATGCTAGACATAAACGAAACATTGATAGACAGAGACTTGAAACATGCATTAACTTCGAGATTCAAAATAGAGTCGAGATCCTACTTCAGAAACTACAAAGAGCGGAAACCTGGGCGGGATCAGTCATCCTCAGAGGTGTATGGCTCGTCAATGACCCTACACCTGAATTGTAGTGAGTCCTCTGAGTCAGAATGATGAACCGCCGAGCCTGTAGGTTCTCCTCGAGCTGGCGCACTTGGACCTACAGGGACAACAGGATTCACCATAGAGGGACCTCCCATGACCTGGCGTTGATTGTCAATCAGATTCGCCATCCTCTGGTCTACAAGAGCTCCAGGATGGGCCACTCCCGAACCCCTAACATCTTCACATTTTTCAATAGTGACTAAGACTATAAAGGTGGAGTTGGTGAGAGAACACGGGATGCGGTAGCGAACAATGGGGTGGGCCGCATGCTCACAATCAACCATCTTGACTCACCCGCGACCCCTGCCTCTACCACTTTTAGTGACAGGGGGACTACTCCGCCCAAGTTCTAGCACGTCTGAGGAAGTGTAAGAAATGGGGGTGGACCGTTGAGAGGTGGCATGACGACTGGAGCCACCACGTCTTCTCCCGATCCTGGACCGTTCGTGCGGCATGGCAATGTACAGAGAATTGTCGAGAGAGTGAATACACCGAGAGGAGTGCCCAGAGTGAGGTGGAAACGAAACGCCAATTGAACCGTATGAACCTGGAACCAGAGCCTGGCGTTTGTGGAACGCTCTTGAGCCTAGAAATGGAATGACGGGCCTAAGATTGCTTGTGGAATAGCTCAGAGAGACACACAACGCTGCAATCCATAAAGACACAGAGGTATGCGATGAAGTCGTGGGAACAATGAGCTTATGGAGCGCCATAACACAGTAAGCCATGAAGCGGATGGAGGAAGTAAATGCCTGCATTAATAGGCTTGTGTGAGACCAGCTCACCTGTCCTGCGCGATAACCCGTGGCGTGCTTGGATTGACACCTGCCCATGTGATACGCCATCTTCGTACCCTCTGATCTGTCAAGCACCCGCATCCGGGAGTGAGTGATCCTGTTGCACCAGAGAAGTGCATTCCTGTTTGAGTTGTTCATCATATGTGGCTTTGAGAGGTCCTGAGAAGTGAGGAAGTTGCTGGTTCACTCCTTGATTGGCCAGTCTGTCTGCGACTTTGTTGGCCATTCGTCTAACACGCTTGAAGGTAATGCTTTGGGGATTTCACATCCTTTCCTCGAGGAGTTCCAATCTGTTGAGCAACCTCCAGCTGGATGTCATCTTGGTTGTTGAAGTGCCTGCTTGTATTCTGATAGCTGCTGTTATTAGGATAAGTGAATCTCCCTCGACCTCTAAAGGGAAGAAGTTCTTTTGATCTGCAATGCAAATCCCTTTCCATAGTCCTTCCAGCTCAGCTGCATTATTAGTATCTTTGCCAATCGATCCGTAATAGATATGCAGTACTGCGCCCGTGTGGCTCCTGAAGATTCCTCCAAATCTCGTCGGCCCTGGATTGCCCTTGGCTGCCCCATCAAAATTCAATTTGAATGAGTTGATTGCAGGGGGGACCAAGTGAGGGGAGAGGCAGAGCTGGTTGGAGGACGGGCTTTGACCTGGGCTAAAAAGGATAGGTCCAGATTCCAGGCTTTCAGGATGAGACATTCCTGAGGAGAGTCTGGCAGATCCGTGTCATGCCAGTTTCTGATAGCTAGAGTTTCTTGAAGATTTTGTTTCAGGAGGAGCCACAGGGCATCAATTGGCCGGCTGATGTTGTTGAAAATTCTACTATTTCTTTCCTTCCAGAGAATCCAATAGAGAAAGCCTGGGATTAGATTCCACAGAGAGTTTAGAAGCGGGCTTTGAAAAGGGTGCTTTGTCCATTTTCTAATGGTTTCTGTGATATCTCCCATCCGATCTTCTGATCTCCTATTGCATTGTTCAATTCTCTCCCATAGTTGAGTTGCTAGAGGACAAGTCTCCATTAAATGTCTGATGGATTCAGAGTGGAGATTACAATTGGGGCATCTTGATGGGCCAATGAATCCTCTTTTTTGTAGGTTATCCCAGGTAAGGATGTGCCTCTTACTTAAAAGCCATAGAAAAGTGGAGACCTTGGGCCATATTCCTGGTTGCCAGACCCTTTCCCATATCTGATCCTTGTCTGTCTGGGAGACTGAGTAGCGAAGCTGGTGAGCTTCCTTAGTAGTGAACATTCCTTTTGGCGTGTGACCCCATCTCAGTTTGTCCTGCTGGTTTGAGTATTTAATTCTTCTGTAATTTAATTCCTGATCTATTTCAGTGTGTGTTTCCCCTTGCCAATCAGCCTGCCAGGTGCTAGCGGGTTTCCAAATTTGGAAGTCTTGGAACGTGTGCTGCTGCCAGAATTGATGAACAAGGGTGAGATTTTCCTGCTGCATGGAAACTTGCCAAATTGGCTTGTGGAATAGAGTGGCCAGTTTTGGGAGTTGTTGCCAAGAGTCCTCCCAGAACCTTGCTGTGGTACCTGAGTGAATTTCCCAAAAACTGTGCTCTTGAATGAAGGCGTTGTGGAGCTTTGCGGCGTTCCATATCAGAGAACCTTGGGTTGTAGTGCTGATTCTGATAAGGTCGTTCCATTGGCTACCCATAGCATATTTTGCTTGCCAAAGCCTCGCCTAGGGTGTATGTGGTTTGGAGATCCAATTCCACCATATACGAGCTCCCATTGTATTGTTGCTTTGGAGAGGATCCCTTAGTCCAAGCCCGCCCTCTGATTTTGTTTGGCAGACCTCCTTCCAATTGACAAGAGCCCATTTCCTGTTAAGACCAGAGGAGCCCCACAGAAAATTTCGCTGAAGATTGTGGATTGCTTTGAGAACCCATTTTGGCGCTACTAGGATGGAGAAAAGATACAATGGCATGGCCTGGAGAACCGATTTGATCAAGATGAGTCTGCCAGCCATATTTAGAGAGCGGAAAGTCCAAGACGAGAGCCTTGATTCCAATTTGTCTAGGAGAGTCCTCCAGGAAGCGTGTTTGATGGCCGAGTCTAACAAAGGAGCCCCCAGGTATTTAGAAGGAAGCGTGGCAATAGAGAACCCCAGAATACGTGCAATATTCCTTTGAGTGGAGGCGGGGGTGTTGAAAAAGAAGAGTTGGGATTTTGAAGCATTGATGGAGGTGTCGGAGGCTTCAGAGAAAAGAGAGAGCAGAAGTTTGAAAGCTTTGGCCTCTTGAGAGGAGGGATGACCAAATAACATGGTGTCGTCTACAAACTGTTGATGGGATAAGGGATGAAGACCATGGAGGGAAATACCTTTTAGAGCTTGGGTGGAGATGGCGGATTTGAGCAGTCGACTGAGCCCTTCTGCCATTAGGACAAAAAGGAAGGGAGATAGGGGATCCCCTTGACGAATACCACGGGAGGGGCGGAAAGGCGATGAAGGGGAACCATTGAGCAGGATAGAGATACTGGGAGAGGAAATGAGATTCATGATCCATCTAGTCCAGGTGGAGTTGAAGCCAAAAGCCAATAACATCTGATGAATATAATTCCAACTAAGTTTATCAAAAGCTTTGGAGAGGTCCAGCTTTAGAATCATACCTGGTTTTTTCAGAAGCTTTAGAGAGTGGATTACTTCATTTGATAGAATGATACTGTCCATAATCTGCCGCCCTTCTACATAACCCGTCCGCTTCGGAGAAATGGGAAGAGGAAGGAGAGGTTTGAGCCTGTTCGCTAGTACTTTAGAGATAAGCTTGTAAATGACATTGCACAGTGCTATCGGTCTGTATTTGTCGGGCTTATTGGGTTCATCGCCTTTAGGTACTAGCGCTAAGAAAGTTGCATTGAGGGAGGGTAGAATCCAGTGCATATTTCTTGATTCCTCCACTAATTCCCATACCTCTGTCTTGATGAGCTCCCAAAACTCGTGAAAGAAATTGGCAGTAAAACCGTCAGGACCAGGTGCTTTGCCATCCTTGAGTTGGGCCATCGCCTCTTCTACCTCCTGAAGTGAAATGGACTGGAGCAGTTTGTTGTTATGATCCTCCGTTATGATTTTAGGAATGTGCTGCATGATAGTTCTGATTGCGTGATCTCTGTTTCCAGGAGGCTCCCTGAGAATTTCCTGAAAGTAATCTTTAAATTCCTTCTCCATATCTTCATGCGCTTCTAATCTTTCCCCTTGTTGGTTGTTTATGAATGCTATGTTGTTATGCATTCTTCTTTGGATGGCGGTTCTATGGAAGAATTTTGTATTCTTCTCCCCCTCCTTGAGCCACCTGATTCTGGACTTTTGTTGCCATAGGATTTCCTCTTGCTGCCTGCAGGCTTCAATTTGATTCCAGAGGATCTGCTCCTGATGCGCCTGCTCATCTGTCCTGCCTTCCAAGATGAGAGTTTGTTGTAGTGCGTTCATTTGCTGCTCCAGCCTTTTGCGGTTCTCAAAAATATTGCCAAACTGAGTGCGATTCCAGACTTTGAGAACTTGTTTTAAGTTCTTTAATTTCTGTTGGAATTGGAACATTTTGGCACCTGCCATCGGGATGAATTATTGCCATGCCTCACTTACTACTGTCTTGAAGTTGGGATTTGAGAGCCAGAAGGCTTCAAATCGGAAAGGTCTATTGCTTCTTGTGCCTGGCCGAGACCATTGTAACATGATTGGCCAGTGATCTGATCCACCTTGGGGCATTATGGAGGCATGAAAGTCCCCTCCCAGGTGTATGGCATTGTCCGAGATGAGGAACCGATCTAGCCTGGAGGCGATGTGTTGAGTGCCCCTGCGCTTATTGGTCCAAGTAAAAACTCCATTGGAGGTTTGAATGTCCATTAATTGATTATTTTGAATGAATTCTCTGAGACCATTGCTGTCACCTTCTAACCTTATTCTGCCTCCTTGTTTCTCCTCCATCGTCTTGATGATGTTGAAATCACCTCCACCGATCCAGAGGGGGAACTACCTGTTTGCATTGAGAATGGTAAGAGTATCCAGAAGTTCTAATTTTTGTTGAAGATTCTGCGGAAAATACACATTTGAGAGGTGCCCATGGATGTTTGTGCCGATGAGATGGAAGGACGCTTGGATGAGGTAATGGGTGGCATGAAAATCTTGTAGAGTGAGAACCTGCGGGTTCCACAAGATAGCTAATCCGCCGGAAGCCCCAGAGGCATCTACTGAAACTGAGCAGCTGCCTGACCAGACTTTGTTGCGGATTCTCTCTATAGCAGTATTATTGCTTTTTGTTTCTTGAAGAAAAACTAATGATGGTTTTTCTTGCTGAATCAAGTTTTTTATCATTCTGTGTTTTGAGGGGCTATTGAGCCCTCTCACATTCCAGGAGATGAGCTTCATGAGGGACAGTGGGGTTTGGGTTTGTAAAACTTTGTCAACTTAGGGAACCGCCCGGATTCCATAAGTATTTCTCCTACTATGATTGTCCTTTGTAGGTCTGTTTTGCGCCCTCTTTTCTTTGTTTCTTTGAGAATTTTTTTTCCGTCCCATGGGCTTCCGGCTTGTATGCCAAGACTTTTGTTGCGTTGTGCTTTGATTAAAACTCCTTCAAGCCTGTCGATTTGCCAAGGGGGTATTGAGTTGTATTCTTTCTGCTTGCAAGCCGTTTCTAGTTTGAAGATATCTAGACCATCCAGACTGACATTCTCTGGATCTTCTTCCATGATGGTGGGGGAACTCTGATCTTCCACAGCTACTATATCCTATAGACTGAGGGCTAGAGCTGCGTCTAGCTCCATTGCTGAGGGCTGCTGGTTGAACTCTGGAACAGATTTCTCCGAGGTAGTGGGGAGTGAGCCAGTATCTGGAACAAGTTTTTTATCCGAGTGAGGGCTGGTTAAGAGGCTAGGAGGAATGGGAGTGGAAGAATGCCCAGGGGTGTTGGGAGCATGGGAGGATGAGGGAAGGGAGGGGTTCTCCTGAGGTTCTGAGCTTGGTTTTTCTGGCGGATCAGGAGAAGAGAGAAAAATGAATCTGTTCTAGGAATCAGGTTTGAAGGGGCTTTCTGGGACTGCATGATTTTTCTTTGCATGCCTACGGCGATTCGAAACTTTGATGAATCCTTCAGAGTCTTTACTAGATTCATTGGCTGGAGATTTGGACTGAGAATTCAGAGGACAATCTCGGAAGAGATGGCCATGTTCATGGCATTTACGACAACGAAAAGGGATATGCTCGTAATCTAAAGGTTGGTTCCATTCAAAATCGTCATGAAAGAGACTTACCGAGTCGGCGAGAGCTTTGGTCAAGTGCATCTGGACACAAATCTAGGCATATGAGGTGTATCTACAGGTTTTGGTTTCCTCAGCAACTTTGATGAAAACCCCTAATTTGTTGTCGATGTCTGCTAGCGTTTCTTCTCTCCAGTATTCCATAGGAAGGGAGTACATACGTATCCAAACTGGAGCCCAACTGAAATCTTCCTTATCAGGGTTAAACCTAGGCTTCCAATCCCGTAGGTATAGACCTGAGGAGTTAAAAAAATACGGGCCACCTTCGAATATGCGAGATTTTTCCTCTACACAGTGGAAAATGGCCGTGAAGAAACCTTTAGGTCCAGGCTGCAGAGTGACCTATCCTTTAGGCTTCCATTTTGAAGCTATCCATCCTTGCAGCACCTTTTCGGTTGGCCAGGAACCGAGGAACTTGCCTATGAGCGCATGTTCCTCCATGAACTGGATCTCGCTATTAATACGATGACTGGGGAGATCGAATTTGATTCATTCTGTAGCTTTCAGGATGCAAGTTGCCGAGGTCGCCTTTGGCTGTGATGAAGAGGACGTTTGGTTCACACCTTTTTCTTTGTCATCCGCGTCACATGCTGCTGAGGGATTGGCTTCGTTGTTAATCTATCTTGATCACTGATCAGTTTCTGGGAAGTCGCCAGGAGAGGACAGAGGTATTGCAGACTTTTCAGTGTCAGAGGCAGAAGTAGTGTAAGGAGGGGGGGAGGATCCCGCCCCTCCTACAGGCGCGTCCATGGAAGGGAGGTCAGAAGAAGCACAGCGGCGCGAGCTTGGAAGGTCAGGGGAGTACAGGGATTAGGGTTGTCTCGTTCCTAGCAGAGTGAGGCGTTTGCATTCTCTCAGGGGACCCATAAGTTGATGAATAATGAATTGTTATAATTGTTGTATTTATTTTAATTATTAGTTTTAATTAATTACTAGTTTAAATTGTTTTAATTGTTATAATTATAATTATTTCAATTTATTTATTATTTAATTATATTTATTTTTATTATTTATTATGGATGATCTGTGTTTCTTAATCTTTTTGTTTTCATTAATTATTTTCTTATGCTTTTTTTTTTCATTTCTTTTTAATGAATTATTATTATTATTTTATTAGGGTTTTATGTTTTATTGTAATTTTTTGTTTTTTTTGAATTTGTATTAATTTTAAGCATATTCATCTTAATTATATGTCATGATTATTTGTTATAGGAACTACAGACAAAATTTCGTGCATCCTGAAAAATAATGGAATTCTAACCACTTTCAAACCCTTAAACACTATCTGTAACTGCCTTAATCCAGTCAAAGACAAAACTGAACCAAAATGCCATAAAGGGGTCTACTTAATTCTCTACTCATGCGGCAAACCCTATGTCAGTGAGACTAGGAGATCCTTTAACACAAGAATCTAGGAACACTCAGCTGACATTAAACACAATCGATCCAAATCCTCAGCTCTAGCTCAACATTCTAATAAAACTAAGCACCAAATCTGTATAGAAGATACACGCATCTTAGCTAGAAGTGATCACTACTTCATAAGGAAATTCAGAGAAGCCATAGAAATTAGCAAACACCCTAATAACCTCGATAGAGACGATGGATGGACCATAAGCGAAAACTGGATTCAAAGCCTATCATCTAAATCGACCCCTACCTAACTATAATCCTCCAATTAACTTAGAACATACATAAAAGATCTAATCCATTATAATCAAATAACACACTACCTTAATAAAATAAACATCAATTAAAAATATCTTAACTATAATAACTCCACAACCTAGGAAAAATAGACATTAAACCTTAACAAATAATCATGAAATATAATTAAAACGAATATGCTTGAAATTAATACAAATTCAAAATAAAAACAGTTACAATAAAACATAAAACCCTAATAAAATAATAATAATAATTCATTAAAAAAATTAAAATAAATAAAAACATAAGAAAATAATTAATGAAAACAAATAGATTAAGAAAATGGATTATCCATAATAAATAATTAAAAATAAATTAAATTAATAATTAAATAATAAATAAATTGAAATAACTATAATTATAACAATTTAAACAATTTAAATTAGTAATTAATTAAAATTAATAATTAAAAATAATTATAAAATCAATTATAAATTAATACAAATACAATTAATATAACCCTAATGAAATTAATATAACCATAACCGTAATGAAAATAATAATTTGATAATTAATTTAAAATCCCTAAATATCACAAAATATAATTAAAAATATAATTAAATTAACAAAATATAATAAAACAATTTAAATTATAATTAAAATAATTTTTTTTTTTTTTTTAAATTCTAATATCTGTTGGCTAAGCATCTCATCTCTATATTTTTGGAAAAATAAGAACATTCTTTCAATAATATTTCACATCCTGAAGATGAACCACCATTGCTGGTTCGAAACATTGATCAGAAAGAAAACTAATGCGATGTATTTGGAAGATAATCTACATAGTCATGGACTTTCCTATAGCATTTTAGGAATGTTGCAAAAAACCTATGGAAAGTGAGAAATATGAGATGTATGGCATTCTAAATAATGTGGTGGAGTGAAAATTTGTATAGCGATACGAACTAGGGTGAATTGAAATAGGTGCAATACTGCCCCCTTTTTTCTGATTTTTTTCTTCTATTGCAAGGGAAAATATTCCTACAAAAAATCACTGTGAGAGATGGTAATAATTTAATATTCTTTTCCTTATTTATTCCTTTTTTCTCTTTTTATGGGCTCAGTTGCTCCCTAATGTAGGTTTTCAGCTATAGAATCCACTTTAAGCACCTCATAAGATGTTTTCACCTATATCTTTACTCTCTTTCTATTTTTTCCCAAACTCAATAACTGCCTCATATAGGTTTTCAACCAATGATCCTATGTCAATCACCCCAAAGGAGGTTTTCACTTGAGACTATTATTTTATTTTATATTCTCTTCCTTTTTCTACTAATCCAGGGTTGGATGGATTGGGAGCACTAGTCCTCTCAATCACATTCAGTTCTGTATTGAAACTATAAATTCAACCCTGGAAAGGGGCTTCCTTGAAACTTTCAGTGTAAAATCGTTCACAAATAGTGGTATTTTCTCCTTATCTATGGTTCAGATCTTAAAGGAGTCATTATCATAACATTTTTCTATCACATAATGTCCCAACGATCTATTCATGAACTTTCTTTAAATTCCTTGATGTAGTTGATTGGCGAAAATGGCCTAATCTATTCTTGGAGCATTTTTCAAATTATTGTTGGGCTTGACCAAGAAAGATGGGAATGTAACCCAATATTTTATAGCCTTTATAATAACTATTTATATAATCAAAACAAAACAAAATAAATATAAAATAGATCTATTACAAAAATTAAAATGAATATTCATAATAAGCACCATCGTTAAGATAATTATATAAAAAAGGAAAAGAAACTTAATTAAATGATTTTAATCTAAATTATACACTTTAATAAAGAAAATACAAAAAAATAACTAAAAAATAAATATCACTTACATTAAGATACGCAAATATTAACAAAATATTGAAGAACATAATACAAATTAAAGCACAAGATAGTAAAATCGGATGAAAATTCTTAATTGAGTTCATTGGAAAGAATTATGTAGACATCTTGAATCAATATCAATAGATATAAAAGTATATGCCAAATATCTCTTTACTAATTAATGATAGCATTTAATGACCATTTGAGTCAAATTCAATTAGTATAGAACAAAAACAAAGCTTAGGCCTCGCTGCAACCAGTTCAAATACAAACTTTTGTGGACATTGGTATGACTATTGCAAAAGTATCAATGATCAACCATGATAAAGTAGAAATAACACTAAACACTCATTTATGACTAAAATTATAAAATAATACCTTCAACAACAAGAGAAGAACTTAATAATCCTATTCATTAGTACTTTTTAAAAGAACACATGTGTTTCACCAGATTTGTAAGACTCAGTATATCTAAATCAAAATCACTGAATTTTCTTAAATCTAAGGAAAGAATGCTAAATGATATCATTCCTTGTGTAAAGATTTGGATCCATTCTCCTTATGCAAGCTGAAGTATATGGGAGAAGTGTTGCCAAAATGATTGGCAAAAAAATTTCTTATTTTTCTAATTTCTTACTCAACTCTACCCACTTGACTTTTCCCAGTAGTTATCGCTACAAGATTAATTTAAATTTTAAGAAGGAAAATAAAAATTAAAAATGAGAATTTCATAGAAAGTAGATGGATGGCTACATGATTCATTAGGAAGCGAGGATCCAATTTAATTTTTAGAATTTTTAATTTAAATTTTAGAATTTATTTAAATTAGCATAGTACATGATCCATAGCCTTGTAATTCCATCAAATGCACTACTTAGAAAAACACAATAATCAAATGATTGACATCATTTGAACATCAATATGTGTGTGTGTGTGTGTGTATGTGTTTGTTTCTATAAAAATCAAGTGTGTCAATATCAATTCTTGTTGTAAGTTGATCATTCCTAAAAAGTGCCACAATATCCATCAAAATATAACATATATAATTGGAAAATAAATCTTTAAATTCATCAACTGACTACCACTGGAATATCAAAACCTACAAGAACCACAACCTATCAAAACCTATAAGCAAACTGTGTAGTTGTCAAGTTCTTATTTTCGTGACTGCTTCAAGCTCAGATATAATTTTTCCTTCTTTGTCAAGTTCTGGAAACACTATTTGAGCTCAAATATTGTGAACTATAACCTTCTTTAATCATTAAACATGGAAAGATGGGTGTGCTCGAAGAAGATGTAGGCATCTCCAATTTGTATGCCATGGTACCAATATTTGGCAACACCTTGTAAGGATCACACTACGTAGGTGATAATTTATTATTCTTCTTAGCTTTCTTGAGAGACATTTGTTTGCATGGTTGTAACTATAAAATACTCAGCGACCTACATCAAAAATGCTTTCACTGTGACGTTGATCTGCCTAAAGTTTCATTCAATTTTGTGCCAAGGTTAGGTTATCCTTTAAGAGATGTATAAATTGTTGTTGACGCTCGATGTAATATTCCACTTGCTGAACCTTAGAATTTTCTATTAAAGATGATGTGAGGGATGATGGATGATATCCTTGATGTTCCATAAATGTGCTCATTTTTGTTGCAGTATGGAAGGAAGTGTTATACCAACATTCAGTTAGAGGTAACCACTTGACCCGTTATGTTTGTTTATCAGATACAAAGAAACAAAGCTAAAACTACAAATATTTGCTCACTATCTTAGTTTTCCCACCAAATTAAGGAAGATAAGATGTGTTATGAGCTAATTGAGTACCAAGAAAAGAAAATAATTCCGTCCAAAAACATCCAGGGCAAATGGGATCTCTGTCACTTACAATAATATTTGGATTTCCATGAAGCTTTTGAATTGTTTTCATAAATGCAGTAGCAACTTTGCTGGTTGTAAAAGGACGTGATAATTCACAAAAGTGTGCATACTTGGTAATTCTATCCACTACCACCATGACGACACTCTTTCCTTCAGACTTGGGTAAAACTGTGATAAAATATTGTTTGGTAATTTAATTGATCTTAAATTACTTACATGAATTATCAAGTAGGGCTAGTAAACTGATGAAGTGTAAGTGCACTATATATGCTAGAAGTCTTTGGTTATTCACACAAATTCTAAATTAAATCAAGTTATCGAAATATAAATTCTAAATCTATTGAAATTCACATGAGAAAATTAGTTATTTCTATAAAATAAGACTATCTCTACAATGATGATCACGCTCTCTACTCGAAAAAAGAACTAATTCTACTTATAATATTCCACAATTTAGAATTTCACACTTTATATAAATGTAAAGCAATCCATACTTTTCTTAAATGAAATTCACAATTTGTTGCATAAATGAAAACTTCTCTTACTTAAGAAATCTCATGTCTAAAGAAAATCACACATCTTCATGAATTAAAATCTCAATTGCATGAAAAATAAAATGAAACAAACTTCTGATTAAAACACACTCACACTTACTTGGATTAAAAATCACACATGCTTGAATTTAACAACTAATTCTACAAATTAATCTACTATCTAAAATGAAACTCTGTGTGAAACTAGATCTTTTCTGCTAAGCTTTATCCATGTGCATTCAAAATATGAATAGTAAGAATGATTAGCATCATGATTTTAACCTAACTCTAAAAGAAAATTGAAAACATGAATACTAGATTGAATAAAAAAAAAATCTACGAGAATAGAAGGCCAATAACTAACTGTTAAAAACAAAGAAAGAATCATTACTGTCTTGAGGGGGCCCTCCACGAGAAGAACAAAATCATTACATTATTGATGAGGCACTTTAACCACGAATAGAGGAAATGAAATGATTCTTTTATAAACAAAGCATTAAAAATTGAGTTTAAATCTAACTTTTGCATCCTTATTTAACAAGACGTTCATTTTTGCGAGAGGCATATTTATCGAGCTCATAGCAATAAATTGTTTTCGAGTTATATGCATAATATCTATAAATAGAAACCAAATTTAACTTGAAAATATAATATTGTACAATTCGTGCATGATTTACTATTATCAAAGAAAATAATGAGGCATGGATCTCATTCTCGCTCGCCTGTTGTTGATCACAAAGCTTGACTTTGCCTTTTACTACTTTGCTAGGACCTGTTTCCATCGATTTAATTCATGAGAATAGGAGGAAATCATTGAGTGCATCAATTGTCCCCTATCCATATATTTTACTTCCTAGCTCACACCTTTGAACCTGTCAAACCACAGACTTGGCTGCAAAATCATGTATTATCTACAAAATCATTGCAATTTGGTAGCTGAATTAAACATTAAACTAAATAATAAAGAACATTATCAATTTATTAAATACAATACAATTGTATACCTGCCATGTCATAATCTTGGTAACTTGATGCCCAATCTATGATTACAAAGGTAAAAAAGAAATAGATAGACTGAAAAGGAGTGTCAATAAGAAGCAATTGTGAGGCTCAACATTCCCCCACACTGAGGTCATTACATGTCCTCATGCAAAATTTTAAAATTGATGGACCCTTCTTGTTACTGAACTCCTTCATATAATTGATCTAAAACATCCATATTTGTATTGTTTTCCTTTTTTCTTAGTTATTTCCATTCTTGGTTTCTTCATCAGAATCTTATACTTCAGATTTATGACTTTTCTCTTAAGAGATTTGTATTTTCTTTTACCTTATTATTCTTATCATCCCATAGAGAGAGATGTAAGAGAATATTGTCATTCTTGGTCCTCTGTATTTCATTATGCACTTTTAATGTTTCACGTTCCTATTTCAAGTGCTTGTTTAGTGTCCCTAGTTCAAAAAATTTCTATTTGAGAGTATTTATAATTTGAGGCTCTTGTGCACTATCAGAATGAATTTGTTTTTCCTTATTTGAAGAGGATGTCCTGGAATTTTCTGTAACTCTTTTGTCCAAATATTCTATATAGTCATATATCTCCCATTGGACTAGGCTAATTTGAGGTGTTCTTCTCACTGTATTAGCAATTTGTAATGAAACTGGTGATGAAACTGTAGGTGAAATAATTGGTGATGGAGCCTTTAGCCCTTCTTCTTCCTGCAGATTGACAAACTCTATGGATTTTCTAGATGATTCCTTCATTGGTTTGTTGAGTCTTACACTGCTCTTCACAGTGGATGAGGTTCTAGTAAGAGGAATTTTTTTTTTTAACTTTTATTTGTTCTGTCCTTTCTTGCTCTATTTCCTTTGTTTTTCTTCTAGATATGTTTTATTCCTTATTACCATTTTTTCTTCTTCTAAAATTCTTCTTTTTAAGATTTTCTAATACATCAACAAAGGGAGTTTTATCTTCTGTGGGTTGCTCTTGTTGTAGAGGTAGGTCATCTTTAGGATCTATAGATAACTTTCTTTTACTTCTCTTTATTTTGTTGTAGTGTTCCTCCTATTATACCTCTATAAATGATTTCTAACTAAGAAAATTTCCCAATCATCTCCTATATTTTTGAGGGTGGCTTCAATCAACATTTTTATGAGGCCATGACGATACATGGTATTTTCAATGGAATGTATTTTTCCTTGAGTATTACCAGTCATTTTCTTCAGAATATTGTGTAAGAAATAAGGTAAATTAATTTCATTACCCTCAAGGAAAAGAATGATCGAGAATATATTATAGAAAAACATACTACTGAATCTACCTTCACATGTAATAAATTTTTCAATGACCAACAGTAAATTTCTCCATTTTCTTTTAGGGCCTCTACGTGAGATTCCTTTTGTTACACTAAAAAATGTCACCATGACTACTTACAGTTAGTATGGCTCAAATCAACAGTCATACTACCCTTTTTAGGCAAGTCTTATGCCTCTGTTATCCATCTCAAACTCAAAGAAGAGAGAAAGTCTTGTAAAAACTATGTTTATCTCTGGGGTCGCAGGTTCTCTCTAGCCTTACCTGCGGGGACGCTGACCATGTTCACAAAATCTGCGTCCATGGACGCTCTGTATGTTAAGGGACAGGTGCGTCCTTCTGTAAAAGGCAAAATGCGCAAGTTTCATCTTAAAAAAGTTACTTGTGGTTACTTCTAGAACATTCTAGAGGTCGGTTTGATGAATTGGATGCGCCTCCAGTTGGTTCATGTATCTCTATTAAGGGGGAACTTATCCCATCAATAAGGGAGCTATCCCACCCAAAGAGGGGGATGATCCCATTGATGGTGGACCTGAATAACCTCTTTACAGCACTATAAATAAAGACATTGAGCCAGAGGGAGGGGAGGTTGGAGCTATACATTTTCTTTGGGTAAATGCTGCAGGATTTAGGTCTTCCATTAGAGCCTTTGTGAGGAGAGATTGTCTTCACTTGATTCTACTTGGGAGAGGGTGAGCTTTGTCAAAGTAGAGGAAAACCCTTGATGGACCCTGGGAGGAACTTGCACAACACCAAGGCCAGGTTGTAAGAGTTTCTTTGTTTCGTTATTAATACAAACTGGTTTATTTTCTCAATAGCTTGTGTTAATGAGTTATTTCATGTGTTCCTTGGTCTGCATGTTGAATATATGTTTTATTATATGAAATGCAAGTGCTTGGTAATTGTTTGATTGTTTGTGGTTGCAGGAATTGACTTGAAGGAGGAGCTCATCCGGATCGTCAAGAACGAACTTCAACAACAGCGTTTTGGAATAAGGTAAGCCTAAACACTTGTAGTTTTCATATTGTAAAAGGTGTATTTAGAGAAAGATCACTCCATTTTGTCTTGTTTGTCATTAGAATGTCTTAGACTTCTAGGAAGGTCAGCTGTGTCCGCACCCTTGGCCAATTCCGTGTGACACCTTTCTTAAAGACTGAAGTGTCCATACCTATTTTTTTTTAAATGTCCTCCATTCATCACCTTCAATTCCTCTGTTTTTGACCCATATTTCACGAATCATAGGTATCCCAGTTACTTCTGCCATAAAATATTTTGTCACTACGATTTTCACATCTCCAATTTCTGCCTCAACTCCATCAAATGGCTTTTTACTTCTTTCTCACAGTTGTTAATTTTTTCTACAAATTCCAACCATTGTGCTTACTGCAACATCTTTCTAATTTATGGATAACCCTCCATGAAGTTCTTCCCATCTGACTCTTTGCTAAAAATAACCCCTATGTTGGTCAAGTCTCAACTTGCAATTGCTTTTTTGACAATGTTATGGAGTGAAAATGGCTTTGGAAAACTGAGTATGGATGAGAGTGAAATCGTCAATGGAAATGAGTGAAAAAGGCTTCTGGGAAAAAATTATGAAATGAGGGCGGAAATATCAAGGTTTATGGAGTGGAGTATATGTGCAATGATGAATGGTGAATGGGATTACGACCAACTTCATTGATAGGACATAGAATTTATAATTAAATCTAAAGTTGAATAGTAATGATTACCTCAAAATTAGGGGAATTTTGAGGTCTAAAATGGGCCTCCTAAGGAAATTATAAAATAATAGTGGAAATAATAAAATAATATTAGATTACATCATAAAGTTTTAGAGGGAAAAACGAAAAAATATTTTTTCAACTCGTATTTTCAACTTATGCCCCTATGGGTTTAATCAATTTTCAAGCAGGAGTACTCATTGTATGAAAAAATTGATTCCTCATCCAAGGAGTACCATTGTTGCATACTTTTGATGGACCCTACTACACAAAAAATGAGAAATACATGAACAACATGATTGCAATCACATTTTTTCATGTATTTCTCATTTTTCATATAGCTGGGTCCATTGAAAGTATGCAAGATGGATACTCCTTGGTTGAGGAACTAAATGTTTCATCCAACGAGCACTCCTGCTCCAAATTTGAGTAAAACCTTAGGGAGATACATTCAAAATATGAGTTGAAAAAATAGTTTTATTATTTTATTATTTTTTAATCTTGTACTTTTTTACTCCAAAAAAGGTGAATCATCCCCCATGGTTGACATCATCACCTTGATTACTATTGGTTCTTATAAATTTTATTTTGGTTTTACATTTTTCTTAGGAGGCCCATTTTAGACCTCAAAATTCCCCTAGTGATGGCAATAGCCATGCCTATTTTATTTCATAATCTAATGTTTCGTACCTTTATTATTTAATCTAATATTTACATACCTTTGGATTTATAATTCTAATGCTTTGAATGATCTTTTTATATTGTCCTTGGGTGCCTTAAATCGCAAGCCTGATCATTTTCTTATGCCAAGATCTTCAATTGTCCAAGTTGGTCAGTCTTAGTATCAGCTGCAGAATTTTGTTAAAGTTGCAAATTCTCAACAATTGTATAGTTTCTTATTTTGAAAAGAAAAAAAGGATTACAAAGAAAGGGGATTAAAACAAGGTTTAAAAATAAAATCTAGGGTGCCAAGAGTACCTGGTTTTCATCGTAATTTTTTTGTATAAACATGCCAATAGTGTTGTTTTTCATGTTCATACCATTTTATTATTTATATTTTTTTTATATTTTTTTAGAGAACAAAAATCTTTCCAATTCCACTTGGAGAGGAAGGGAAATCCTTCCTAACCACCTTCAAATCAATATTGTCTTGCATATTTTTAACAAATTCTTCCCTTGTCAATGATTTATGATAAATTCTAAACTGACGACCATTTATAAGGAAGGTAACTTTTTCTTAATTAATGGTTCTAATCCTGTCTACACCATTATCAAAGACAGTTTCAATCTCATAAGGCCCAAGCCAAGGAGTTTGAAATTTCCCTTGAAAATCTTTAAATTTTGAGTCAAAAAGTAATGCCCA
Source organism: Pinus tabuliformis (assembly GCA_031772625.1). NCBI lineage: Eukaryota > Viridiplantae > Streptophyta > Pinopsida > Pinales > Pinaceae > Pinus > Pinus tabuliformis. The sequence goes on along the minus strand of CM062815.1, from coordinate 1,048,824,791 downwards.
ATCTCCTCGTTGAAACCTCCTTTCTTTTATGAATTTCTCATGCCACATGGATCTTTTTTGTTGAACTATGTTGGTTCTTTGAATGGCATATTGTCTCATCTAATATAGTTCAATCAATTTCCCTCTTCTTTGTTTTTGTGCTTCAGATAGATCAAGACCCAATTTGACTGATGTCTTGAAGGTCTTTACTTAGAACTCAATAGGAAATAAGACTTGATACCCATAAACAAGTTTATACGGAGTATTTCCTATGGTATTTATCCATGTGGTATGGTATGCCTATAAATCTTCTGGAAGCTTTTCTACCGAGTCTCTTCTATGCAAATGCATAGTCTTGGTAAGAGTTGCTTCAATTACTTTATTAGTAGATTCCACCTATCCATTTTCTTGTGGGTGATATGGAGTGGAACATCGATTTTTGATTTTTTATTCCACCATTACCTCCTATACCAACTTAGATATAAATTGGGTACATTGATCTATTACAATTTTCCTCGGGACACGAAAATGAGTAACGATATCCTCAAAAAGAAATGAAACTGCATCATTTTCAGTAGCAGTAAAAAGTGCTTTAGCTTCTACCCATTTTGTACCATAATCAGTGCAAATAAGAAAGTACCTTTTTTGTCTTGATGGTGGATTAGTTGGACGAAAAAAATCTAGAACCCATATCTCAAAAGGTTTAGTGAGTACCTGAGGTTGTAGAGGCATTTCATCTAAAGGAACAGGTTTGTTGGGAATGACCCAACTTGGTCCAAGTTTTCGGTAAAATACCCCACAAAATAAGTACTCGACCGCGTGGAGCTGGAAAAGATATATTCATTGCGTGGTCTTTTAGGGATTTGGAGATGGAACAAATCCATTTTTTTAAATGGTATCAGGTATTAGTCATGGTTTTGTGGATCCATCATATGTGGACCATGGGTTTTTTGAAAATGAAATGTATTTAAGAAGATGTAATACTTTGTAAACGATATCATCGTAGAACATAATATAAAATATCATTCGACTATTGTATTCACATATGGGGTTTATATTTTTGGGAAAGGCACCGCAACTGAGTGCACAAAGGCCTAGAAGACTATGTAGCTAAGTGGACAGACCACCTACAGTTTGGTGCATAGGTCGAAGAAGTATATGTAGTGAAGATTTACGTTAATAATAAATAAGTTTTGGTGAAGTACTATATCTGGTTATGTATTTGGTTATGCATGCTTTTCACTAAAATAAAAGAACAACTATAAGATATACTATTATTTTGTTATAGTTTGCAGGTTTAAAGTGAATCTGTTAAATTAATCATCTGTGTGAAGTTATTATGCATGAGAATCTATAAGATCAATATAAAGTAGAATTGAATACATGGCACTACTGCGCAGATATCCCTTAAGTTGTAGAAACCTGGTTCTGCAGCCTCCCACAACTGCTTTGGGTGAGACTGCGATTTGCTTGTAGGTAGTTTATCAAAGGGCTAGTACTTAAGGGTTTTGTTGGTGTGTAGCACACTTTGAACCTAGGTCAATCCCCCTCAAACCAACAAATGGTTCTATTGTTAGGACTGGTATTTGCATAAGGGATATGTTTTGGCGTCCATCGAAGAAAGATATTCAAGAGTAGGTTGAATAGAAAGAAAGAGAAATTGCAAGTAAATAAAATAGACACCCTAGATTATCGACTGAAGACACGTTGCAGAAACACATTTACGAAGAATGATATGAAATATTATTTGGTTCATTCTACATTGAATTATATGACTAGGTATCTAAGTTGACTGAGCATACGACCTATTTCAAAGGCGACGAACCTAAGCAGTGGAATCCTGATTTGATACAGTGTCTCAAGAGAATCAATAACAATATCTCATGGGCTACTGATTTCTAGATCGATAAAATTTTGAGAGGATTTATCCCTGAGTTCGTGATCGATGAGATCATGTCCTATAGCTAAGATGAATGAATATTTTTCAATGGACCAGGAGATAAATTTTTAAATTCGCTAAAACTCTAGATTAAGATGTTATTGTGTGAAAAGGGGATTCTACGGATGTAGCCAGATTAATTTTTGCACGAAGAAGAAATAAGTTGGAACCAGTAGCTATGTGAAGTGGAAATAAATATAGAATAGAGCCAAAGAACTATAATAAGACTAACTATAGCCCTCTGTTAGGATTCGAGAGTGAAGAAGAAGGAAGTAACCCTAAAAACACGTGATATTCCCCCACCCATCCTGAAGGCTCATCGAAGTTAGGAGCTGAGAAGAATTAGGGAATCTTTGGGATTCCCCATTCATCTTCCCCCCTCACACCCATCCCCCTCCCCATACTTCCCCTGCACCTCCTCCTTCACCTCCACCTAGCCTTTTGAGAAGAATAATGACGGATTAGGACATTAAGATACACGTCATTAGAGGACTCACATTAGAGGACCTTTACCAATTTTTGTTTGTACCTAATATAGTATGGATAGCGAGAGAGATTAATAATGATAATGTATAGAAGGAACATATTGTCATCTTGCCACACGATGGAGCACTGACATGGTATATGAAATACTTTGCAAGTAAGATGAATGCTACATTTAGTGAAATTAAGAAAGAATTGGTAGCAGAATTCAAGAAACTGAAATCAGAATCATAGTGTATGACAGAGCTAAAAGATATCAAGAAAACACCACTTGAATCTGTGTGGGAGTTCGATCAATGATTCAAGGTGTTGATGGGTCAAGTGATATTTGAAGTATCCCTACAATAGTACAAAGAATGGTTCATAGCCATGATACTACCAGATATTATATTACCTTTGACAAAATAAAATCTCATGACTCAAGCGGAAGCATTAGCGATTGTGATGAAGCTCGAAGCTTCGCCAGTTGGAGATACTCACATAGGAGTGTAGCAGATATACATTCAGCTAGCCAATTTGACCTTGGAATTGCAAGATATGAAGAAGGTAAAGAAGTGAGACCAGAAAGATTAGAAGTATGGTGTACAAAATGCAAAGCAGAGGGTCATTATAAGGATCAATGCCCTGTCATCAAATATTATATTTCAAGTAGAGTGCCTAATCTAGTAAATCCAGGTCTATGGTGCGATATTTGTGGAAGGATGTTAGGAAACCAGATGACAAAAATATAGAAAATATAGATCAATGCATTAGAATTCAGCCTCTTCGAGGGGGCAACCTCCTTTACATTACACAAATGAAGAATTCTTGGATGATATAAAGGACTAAACCTCCATTCTATATATACGAGTCTAAGGGGTCACAATATAATCAAGTCGACATAATAATAATAATATAAGGGAACAAAAATAACAATAGTGGCTTTGCATGGGGCATACTAATAACAATATGGGGACAATAGGGGCACAATAATAACAGTAATGGCTACAATGACAATAGTAATGGGGGAATCACTAGTATTATAGGGGTCTAACATGCCCCTCTCCTTATGAAAAGTGTTTTCCTCAACGCTTGAGTAGTTCTAGATGCTTCTGTATAAAATTATCATCCTCCCATGTGGAATCTTCAGCGGATAAGTTCTTCCACTAGATGAGATAATTTGAAATTGATCGATTTCATAACTATGGAGTTCTTGTTCCTGTGACTGCTTGTGGTTCCAATATGATTTTTCCTTCCTCGTCAAGTTTTGGCAATACTGTTTGAACTGGGAGCTTCTCACCTATAACCTTCTTTAAGCATGAAACATGGAAAACTGGGTGCACTCGGGAAGCTATAGGAAGCTCCAATTTGTATGCCATAGTACCAATATTTTGCAACACCTTGTACGGACCATAATAATTTGGTGATAATTTATAATCATTCTTAGCTTCCTTGAGGGACATTTGTTTATATGGTTGTAGAGGTAGGAATACCTAGTCACCTACCTCAAAACTTCCTTCACTGTGATGTTGATCTTCCTGTTGTTTCACTCTATTTTGCGCCAACATGAGGTTATCCTTTAAGAGTTGGATAACTTGTTGTTGATACTCGATGTGATGTTTCACTGCTTGAACCTTAGAATTTTCTCTTAAATATGATGTGATGGATTCTGGATGATATCCATAAAGTTCCATAAATGGGGTCATTTTTGCTGATGTATGGAAGGAAGTGTTATACCACCATTCAGCTCGGGGTAACCATTTGACCCACTGTGTCTATTTATATCAAATACAGAATGACGAAGATATCCCTCCAAATATTTGTTTACTATCTTAGTTTTCCCATCAGATTAAGGATGATAATATTTTCTATGAGCTAACTGAGTACCGAGACAAGAAAATAATTATGTCCAAAAATTTCTAGTGAAAATGTGATCTCTATCGCTTACAATAATCTTTGGGTTTCCATGTAGCTTTTGAATTGTTTCCATAGATGTAGTAGAAACTGTACTAGCTTTAACTGGATGTGATAATTCACAAAAGTGTGCATACTTGGTAAGTATTTTTAATACCACCATGATGACACTCTTTCCTTCGAACTTGAGTAAACATGTGATAAAATCCTTTGAAACCTCCTCCCAACATTGGCTTGGAATGGATAAAGGTTGTAATAGACATGGGGTCTTAATTGTTTCAACTTTATTTTGTTGGAAAACCAAACATTCCGCCATAAAATTTTGAATATCTAATTTAAGTCCATCCCCCAAAAAATACTTCTTAACCATGTAGTAAGTTTTTAAAAATCCTGAGTGCGCTCCTAAGGGAGAAGTGTGCAATTCCATAAGAATCTTTTGTTTGAGTTGGGAATTCTTACATAGGTATAAGCGATCTTTATACCATAACAAATCATTTTTCCAGCTAAATGTATCAGACGCACTGGGATCTTGTTGTAACTTTCGAATGAGTTCCCACACTTCTTCATCACTCTTCCATTCTTCCCTTGCTTCACTTATCCAATCTAGTTGGATAATAGAAATGGTGCACGACAATGCTTCCACATCCCCATCCTTTTTTGAGAGAGCATCTGCCACAACATTTTGCTTCCCTTTTTTGTATATGATTGTAAAGTCATAACCCAACATCTTTGTGACCCATTTTATGTGCTCTTCAGAGGATAACCTTTGTTCTAAAAAGTATATAAGACTATCATGATCCATTTTTACCTTGAAGTGCCTTCCCATTAGGTAGGGTTGCCATTTCTTAAGTGCATGTAGTATCACCAACATTTCCTTCTCATAAATAGCTTTGTGTAAATACTTTCCCTTGATTGGATGACTTTCGAAAGAAATGGGTCTTTCATCTTGCATTAAAACAGCAGCAATTCCCTTTCTTGAAGCATCACATTCCACAATAAAGGTTTTTGTGAAGCCCCATGTAGCTAAGACGGGTGCTTGGCACATTGCCTCTTTAATATGTTCGAAGTCATTGTTGCTTCTGGAGTCAATGAAAATGAATCTATATTCAATAATGTTGTTAGAGGTGCTGATATTCTCCCATAATTCTTAACAAACTTGAGATAATACCTTATCAACCCAAGAAATCTTCCTAGATGCTTTATGGATGTGGGGATTTTCCATTCCTTAATGGCTTTAATTTTGCTAGGGTCTACCTTAACACCTTCATGAGATACAATATGACCCAAATATTACACCTCTTGTACTCAAAAGAAACATTTGGAGCTTTTTGCATATAATTTTTTCTCCTGCAATAGTTTGAGAACCCTATCAACATGTTCAACATGATCCTTCAAAGACTTGTTGTAGATTAGTATATCATCAAAAAATACTAACAAAAATTTCTAAAGAAGGGTTTGGAAATGAAATTCATCAAACCTTCAAATGTAGAAGGTGCATTGGTAAGGCCAAAAGGCATGACCAAAAATTCATAATGACCCTCATGAGTTCTAAATGTTGTTTTCGGATTGTCTTCAGTTTTTATTCTGATTTAATGATATCCTAAATGAAGATCCAACTTGGTGAAGTAAATTGATCTGTGCAATTAATCCAATAATTCATCAATGACAGGAATGGGAAATTTATCTTTAATAGTGGGTTTTTTTAGCCCCCTTAATCTGGACACATGCACCATGATCAATCCTTCTTGTACACCAATACTATTGGAGCAGAGAAAGAACTTTGACTAGGTTGAATTATACCAGCCTCTAGCGTTTCTGCAACCATACGTTCAATTTCACTTTTTTGGGCATAGGGATATCTGCCTGATGTTTGGAGGAACACTTCTTGGAATCAAATGAATAGCATGATCATGGTCAAGAACAGGTGGGATACCTTTGGGGGTCTCAAATACTTTGGAATGATTGTCCAATACTTTTCCGAGATATGTAGAAATAGATGATTTCGATGTGGGAACCCATGGCGGATATAACTGTGCAATTACACCTCATTGTTCCTTATTTATAATCTTTTTCATAATGTTAGAGCTGATTATCTTTCCTAGATTCCCTTCAATACCCCTTAATTCAACTTCCTTTCCTTCTGCACGAAGTTTCATGAAAACGTTTTGAAAATTAAAAGCTATTTTACCCAAGGATTGTAGCCATTGAACTCCTAGTACAACATCAACACCACCGATTGGAATGAAAATCATTAAGCTATTCATTGCATATTCTCCCATGGATAGCTTTATATTATGGCCCTTTCTAGAGAAATTTATGGTTCCTCCACTTGCAACCATCACTTGACACTCTGGTGTTGGATATAGGAAGCAATTCAATTCCTTTGCTATCTTACAATGAATAAAATTATGGGTACTTCCCGAATGAATCAACACTATTACCTTTTTCTTCTTGATATGTCCTTCTATCTTGATAGTTTGAGGAGTGATAATTCCAGCCAATGCATTGCAATATATGGTCAGATTCATTTCTTCTTTATCTAGGGTTTGTTCCTAGAGTATATCCTCTTATTTTGACATTTTTTTTTCCTTTTCTTCCTCCTCTTCACAATCTATGTAGAATAATTTCTTCTCAACAGACTTATGACCTTTAGTGTATTTGTTATCACAACTGTAAGAAATCCATTTTTCTCTTTTTCTTCCAATTGTTGTGGTTTCAACCTTGTAGGTTGTGGAAGGGTAGGGGGAGCAATACTTCCATCTTTATAGTTCTGAGTGTTAGGCTTCCTAGTTGCCATAATTTTGCTTTCCATTTTTCTTGCTAACCTAAATGCCATCTCCAATGAATCAAGTTCCCAAAGGTGAACCTCATGTTGGATATTATCCTTTAAAGTCCCTATGAACACATCAATCCTATGCTCCTATGGAATATCTTTTACCCTTATGTTCAACTTTTGGAAGTCCTCAATGTGCTCAATCATTGAACCCTTTTGTTTGAGATTTATCAATTAGCTAAAAAAGGTGTTTCTTTTTGTATCCTCATAGTATGTTATCATTTCTTCCATAAAAATTGCCCATGTGACAATTTGTTTACAAGAGAAAAGCCATCGATACCATACAAACTACTTTGGTTCCAAATATAGAGTTGCAATACGTACCTTTTGTTTGTTTTGCACATTATCGAGATCGAAAAATTGCTCCATCTGTATTATCCATGTTCCGGTATCCTTTCCATCAAACTTACTCATATCAGTTTTTGGAACATGGCGGGTCTTCAATCAAACATTAGAGTCTACGATATCATGATTAACATTTCTTTTGTTCTCACCATGAGTTTCCTTTACTACCCTTTCACCATTAGTGACCATTTCTTGTAGCAACTTATTCAAATTTATCTTCAACTCTTCCATCTTATCATCCATGTCATTCATCTTAGCATCAATGCCATTCATCTTAGCTTCCATGCCATCCATCTTAGCTTCCACATCATCCATCTTAGCTTCCATGCCATCCATCTTAACTTGAATGTCATTCATATTAGCTTCCACACCATCTGTCTTAACTTGCATGCCATTCAAATTAACTTCCACACCATTCATCTTGGCTTCATTTACCTTTAGTGAGAGTGAAATTTGTTGTACTTGGTCTTGTAATTTTGATATATCATGTTGCATTTCTTCCTCTTCTTCATGAGTCATGCTAGAGGTTTCATGTTGCTTACTAGGTGTTCCCATTTTAATTCTTCGGGGCATTAATTAATGCTAATAATTCTTCACTATTCCCTTTGAATTCCTTCAAACTATTTTTTCAAACCAGTCTTATCCAAAATTTTAAAAAAACTACACACCTTTTTTTCACTTTGTAAGAGCCTGATATTGAATCTATTCTATCTCTGTAACTGCAGATCTTGAATATCTAAACACTCGTCTTGCAGTAGCCTTTTGAGTCCTATTTCTAACCCTGCATGTCTAAGCAAGATTGGATTCTCCAAGGAAGATTTATGCCAAATCTCCCACTGTGACATAATTATAGACTAGTTCAGTAGAGCGAACTTGTACGATGTGCCACGTGCCACTGTTTCGACCTTATACACAAAAGACTATAGGTCGTCCTCTTTGTGAAGTGTCTTACGCAATTTCAATCTGATGCTGAAAACAAAAGTTATGATGGTTTTCTTCGAGTAACCTATTTGGAATGTAATTTGGGAGTTTTCCAAAACCTTAACTTCCTTAG